>JARFJB010000454.1:3087500-3687500 GCA_036346205.1 Vesta saturnalis | reverse complement strand
AACCAACAATTGGCCGCTCTATATACGTTGACGATATCACGATTTATAGGTCCGGGAAAAGAGGCGCTGCAATTAACAACGAGCTACAGAAAGCAATTAACACCATAGTGGAACAGGCACAAAAAGTAGGATTCCGGTTTTCTCACTCAAAGACAGTGTCTATGCATTTCTGCAAGCTAAGAACACCGCATTACGAGCCTAAACTTTACCTTGGAAATAAACGAATCAGAGTTGTGTCTCAAACAAAATTTCTTGGCATAATTCTTAACCCTACCTTCTCGCGGAGAAACCACATAGAATATATATACACAGTATCCAAACAAGTCTTGAATATAATAAAGTGCCCATCAATATATTTATAAAACAATGATTCTTTCAAAGATAGATTATGGATGCAATGCATACGGATCTGCATGCAAATCTCTCTTGAAGAAACTAGACACAATCCAAAATGTCTCACTCAGATACTGCATGGGGGCTTTCCCCACAAGCTCTTCATATAGTTTATGCGCTGAAGCTGGTGTTCTACTCTTAAAGTTCAGGCGCATGTGGCTGTTACAAAAATATGCTTGCAAAATCAGCATGAAGTCAACACATTTTAATTACGAGATCATCACTAAGAATGAAAATACGTGCAGAACATTAAATACGCTCATATATGTACAATTAACAAAACAAAGGATCACATTACAGATCCCATCACAAGAAGCGACCAAAAAGGAGTACATTAGAGATAAAATATTAGACCAATGGCAAAATACTTGGAATCAACAAAATAGCGCCCTTAAAGAACATCTAACCTTCGATCAAAAAACGCAAAAAATACCCAGCATCTCAACAAGGAACAGTATAGTCATTACAAGACTTCACATAGGTCATACAGAGTTGACACACGAACACATACTTACAGGATCACCCCGAGGAATATGCCAAACATGCAACGTACAATTAACGATCCGACATCTCTTCACTGATTGTCAAGCAGTGCAAGCACAACGAGAAATCTGTGATATAAGAGGTCCATTTCAAAAATGCTAGAAGTAAATGAAAGAAAAATGAAAAGGTGCTTGAATTTTTACATTTATCAGAATTACACGGAAAAATTTAACCAACAAATATGCACATATTCAGAATACGTTTTGGAACAAGTAAATAATTCATAACAGGCTAAAGGCAAAATAACCTTAGAAGTTGATGCCTAATAAATAATTAAAAAAAAAAACAACCTCTAAAAAATGAAGTTAATCTAATTAAAATTATTGTAATTCAACTATAAGAAACCAAACTATTAATTAATTTAATTTCCCCTAATAAATTTAAAGAAGGAGGAGCTGCTATATTAGAAGAACATAATAAAAATCATCATAATCTTATTCTAGGTATAATATTAATTAAACCTTTCTTTAAAAACAATCTACGACTAGATAAACGTTCATATGAGCAATTAGCTAAACAAAATAATCCTGATGAACGTAAACCATGAGAAATTATTATTACAATTGAACCGTATAAACCTCATATATTTATTGTTATTAAACCTCCTAATACTAATCTCATATGTGAAACTGATGAATATACCATTAAAGACTTAACATCCATTTGACGTAAACAAATTAAAGAAATAATAAAACCCCCTATTAAACCAATAATTATAATAATAAAATTAAATTTTAAACCTATAATTATATAAATTTTTATAAAACGAATTAATCCATATCCCCCTAACTTTAACATTACGCCAGCCAAAATTATTGACCCAGAAATTGGAGCCTCTACATGAGCCTTGGGTAACCATAAATGAACAGAATATATAGGAATTTTAATTAAAAAAACAAAAATTGTACAAATATAAAAATAAATATTATTTAATGAAAAAGAAAGATAATAAATATCTAAAGTATAAAAATTATCATATATATATATATATATATATATATATATATATATATATATATATATATATGATATATATATATATATATATATATATATATATATACCAGCTTGAATACGTTCAGGTTGATAATCTCAACCTAAAATTAATAACAATGTTGGAATTAATCTAATTTCAAAAAAAAATATAAAAAATAAATATATTTATTGAACTAAAAGTTATAAATAATGAAAATAATATTATTAAAACAACAAATAAAGAAAAATCACTATAATTTTTCTCAATATAAATTTTTCCTCTAGCTATAATTATTAAAGTACAAATTCAAATACTAAGTAAAATTATTAAATATCTTAAATAATCCCACCCAAATATATATCTAATTGAACTATAAAAAAATGTAAAATTAAAACAGAAAAAATATATAAAATATAATAAAAAATAAAAACTGAATAATTCAAAAATAATTTTTTACAAAATAAAGGAATCGTAAAAACTATTTAAAAAATAAATTTTATCATAAAATATTAAAAGACTGAAAATAATCATTGCCATAAGAACGAACTATTAAATATTATACCAATATTTAAAAAAAAAATTGCAAAGAAACTCATTCTATCCATTAAATAAAATTTTAATTTGTTCATTTTTAACAATTATTTTAATATTAATATGAATTGGAGCTAAACCAGTTGAAGATCCTTTCATTTTAACAGGCAAATTTTAACTACGTTATATTTCTTATACTTTCCTCTTATACTTTTAATATCAAAATTATGAGATAAAATTATATTCAATTAAGTTAATGAACTTGTTTAAATATATATTTTGAAAATATAATAAAGAGTTAATTTACTTTATTAACTTTACTATAATTAATTAACTAAATAATTTGAACAAAAATAACCAACTTCAATCCTAAATAAAACATTAAAAAATTCAAAGAAATAGGTAAAAATCTTTTTCAAGCTAAGTATATAAGCTTGTCATATCGAAAATGAGGTAAAGTCCCCCGAGTTCAAATAAATATAAAAGAAATAAATAAAACAAACAAAAAATAATCTACCAAAAAAGAATAAAAACAAATATTATTCCCATAAACAAAATTCTTGAATATTCAACCATAAAAAGCATAGCAAATCCCCCTCTTCCATATTCATTCCAGATTTCAATTAAAAAACTATTTATTATGCTACCTTTGCACAGTTAAAATACTACGGCTATTTAATTATCACTGAGAAAATTAGACCTTAAATTATTCTCAAAAGGACATGTTTTTAATAAACAGGCAGAAAATTAATTTGCCAAATTCCTTTTTATAATCTAAAAAAATTTTTATCTTTAAAAACAAATTTACTAATTTAATCATAACTAATAATAAAAAATATAAAATTAATTTTTAATACACAATTTAAAATTAATATAAATTAATAATTAAATAATAAATAACTATTCAATTATTATCATGATTAACAATTAAAATTATACAAAATATAGATATATTAAAATTTTTTAAATTTTAAATAGAAGCTCATCCCATTAAATATTTAATATTAAAACTTAAAAATTAATTCTTAAATAAATAATAACAGAATTAAATTCTTTTCTTAAAAAACTAGATATATTTAAAAACGAATAAAATTTCATTTCAAATTAATTATTTTAAAATATTATATCACAAATAAATAAATGATTAATTAGTCCTTTTAAATTCGAGAAAATCATTTAAATAATTTCAATTTAATCAACCCTGATACAAAAGGTACAAAAAATTAATTCTTCTTTTTAAAAAAAAATGTCTTAATAATTAATAAAATAAAAATATTTTTATTAAAAAATAAAAATAATTTAATTAATTCAAATTAACTGTATAAAACAGTAATCTTTTGAATGTAAATAAAAAACTTATCCTAAGCTTTAATTTAGTAATTCTAGATACATTTTCCAGTACATCTACTAGGTTACGACTATAAAAAATTTATTTTATATGATAAATGCTCTAAAATATGTCCAGGCTGTCCCAAATTCGAGGGCAAGCATGGGGATCTCGTTTATTATAAGAGATAGGGTATAGGTTTAAATTCGGCACTTTTGCTAAATTCGATGCCGAGTAATAATCTGAAAAGAAATTTGAGTTAACTCGAATGGATTTGGTTTTATGCTCAAAAAACTAAAAATTTCGATTTTCGTTTTTCGCGTTTGGCCACCTTATTATTAGGAATTTTCAAAATTCGATCAAACATTATTAAGGCACCTTTTTGCGCAAAATACTAATACGGTATTAAAAATATTGTGACGTTTCGTTTATTCTGAACCATCATCAGATTTATTTTTTCTTGTGGGGGTTAAGATATATTTTTATGTCGTTGGATGGAGAATGTTACGCTGATTTTAGCAATATATAACACTTTATGGTTTGATCGACTGCGAACTAAAATAATGAGAAAAATACGAAGAACAAGATTCTGCCTTCTTGGATCCAGCAAGGAATAATTACAGTAGTTCTACTTATTTAATTTGTTAAACTCGTTAGAAAATCCAAAAAAAAAAACATTTAAAAAATAAAAAAAATAATAACAAACAACTCAAACAAGTATGTCTATGTAACACGGTCATAATAGCGACAACGCAAATTTATCGATAGGTAACAACAAAATAATTACACAGACAAACAAACAAAAATTATTATAATAAATGTTCGAACAAGTTTCCTCCTTCTTGAATACAGTAACGAATTCTTCTTCTACAATTGTTTACGCTTCTTTGAATGGTCCGCCTGGGAATTTGACGAAGTTCATTAACAACCCTATTCTGGAGTTCTTCTATATTTTGCGGTGGCGTCTTATAAATCATATTTTTTAAATAGCCCCAGAGGAAGTAATCTAAAGGGGTTAAATCTGGACTTCTTGCTGGCCACCTAAGTGGTCCCCTGTTTCCCATCCATTTATCAGGAAATTCGCCGTTAAGATATTCACTTATTAACGCAGCATTATGAGGAGGAGCTCCGTCCATTTGCCACCAGAGAGTCCATCTTTCGTTTAGCGGAACATCATCCAAAAGCTCTGATATTTCGTGTTAGAAATGCGAGGTAGCGTTGAGACGTTAGGATACATTCGCAAATAATTGGCCCAAGGAGCCTATCCTTCCAGATTCCAACCCACACATTAAAGGACCGGTGGCCTTGTCCTCGCATTTGATTGTTAATTCGTGGATTTTCAACGGACCAGTAGTGCTCGTTATTACGATTAAACATTCCATTAGTGGAAAAATTGCACTCATCCGTCCAAATTATTTGATTGAGAAAGTTGCGATTTTTCAGCATTTTGGTATTAAGTTGGTTACAAAAATCCAACCGTCTCATATCGTCCCCAGGCCGAAGAGTTTGACTAACGTGTAACTTAAATGGTTTATAACGGTATTGCTTTAACACTCGCCAAACTGTCGTTTTTGGCACTTGAATAGTTTGCTCTATTTCTCTGGTAGATGTTAAAGGATTTTCTTGAACCTAAGATGGATAACATAAAGTCATAACTCTCCAAAAAAAATGTCTGCTGAAATTAGCAGTGAAGTGAGTGGAAATTCTTATAATTAGTATAATAATAAAAAAATAGTACCTGGTGAATTATTTCTTCTTCGGCATCTCTGTCTGGTCTAATTTTAAAAAATATTTCTGGTTTGGTTGCTGCCTCTCCGGATATTCCTCTAAACATCTTTGTTCTGCTCTGACACTATTTCTATTCCAGCTATAAAATATCCTTATCATGTCTCGTTTTTCTGAATTTGAAAACATTCTAAAGAAACTTGCAAATTTTAAAGCACTAACACGAAGGATCTTGCAGTTATTACCCTTTTTACAATTAGAAAATGACATGACAAAAGCCAACTCCTGAGTTTTGTTTGATTCATGGGTATCGTGATAATGTAATATTTAGTTTTTAATTTAAGAGTATTTTAGTTCGCAGTCAATCAAACCATGAAGTGTTATATATTGCTAAAATCAGCATAACATTCTCCATCCAACGACATAAAAATATATCTTAACCCCCATAAGAAAAATAAACCTGATGATGGTTCAGAATAAACGAAACGTCGCATAATATTTTTAATACCGTATTAGTATTGTGCGTAAAAAGTTGCCTTAATAATGTTTAATCGAATTTTGAAAATTCCTAATAATAAGGTAGCCAAACGCGAAAAACAAAAATCGAAATTTTTAGTTTTTTGAGCATAAAACCAAATCCATTCGAGTTAGCTCAAATTTCTTTTCAGATTATTACTCGGCATCGAATTTAGCAAAAGTGCCGAATTTAAACCTATATCCTATCTCTTATAATAAGCGAGATCCCCATGCTATTACTATCAAATCCAATTTCAAATAAACATTTAAAATTATTTTCTAACAATAAAATTATTATAACCCATTTCTACTTTTATATAAACTGCACCTTGATTTGAAATAATTTATCATTATAAACCTTGAAAATTTAAATTCTTAAAAAAATTCTTAAACAACGATATACAAACTTAATTAATAAAAGTGGAACTTATTGTGGAATATTAATTATAAAACAGGTTCCTCTGAACTGACTAAAATACCGCCAAATTTTTCAATTTCCATGAACAACAAATACTAATCTGGTTTAATAATTTACAATTAATATAATAAGGTATCTAATCCTAGTTTATATTTTAATTTTAATGAATTTAAAATTATTATAATAATTAATATTCAAATTTAAATTTCACCTAAAAATTCAAATATCAAATTTAATTAAATTAAAATTTAAAACCAAAAATATTCAATTAATCTATTTGTATAACCGCAATTGCTGGCACAAATTTTATTAGATTTATTAAAATTTACTGAAACATATATTAATAAACTTTCAATGTTAAATACTGAAAAAAAAAAACTTTTAATTAAAATTCTACCTGTAAATTCATTTTAAATAATAAATTTAATACAAACTGAATTATAAATTTAAATAAATTATTCCCCAAAATAAACTATTCTTAAATTTAAATTTAATTAATTCTAATTTAAATAAATGAATCAATTAAAAATAATTAAATAATAAATAAATTATTAATAAATTAAATTTTACTATTTTAGAAAATTACTTAATAATCAAATTTATTATTAATAAAATGTTATAAATCATTAAATAAAATTTTTAAATAAAAATAATCCAAAATAAATGAAAAATTTAATTTTATTTAAAAACAAAACAATCAATTTCATTTAAAAATAAAGTTATAAAATTAATAATTTAAACTAAAACTTACAAAATTTATTTATACGTATATTAATATAAATATTTTATTGACCCCCTCAAATATATTTAAAATATAATCATAAGCATATCATTAATAAGAAATAAAAAATTAATTAATTTCTAATTTTTAAATTAATATTCCATTAATAACAAATTTAATTTCTAGTAACTCGTAAGTTGTTTTTTTTTTAATTATTTTCTTTATATAAATGATTATTTATCAAAGACCAATAGCAATAATGTTAAATTCTTAAGATAACGTTTTATTGATATATTAAATATTTATATATTAATTCTATTATATATATATATATATATATATATAAATATTTAATATATTAATTGCAGTAAATAATAATAATAAATTAGAACAATCATATAATACGATGTTATAACTATTAAATAAAAATATAACTATTCATTATTTCTTTTTTTCCGGTTTATCGTGTAATAATATTTATATACGATTAATAAACTAATATCTTCACTTTATTAATTTATAGTTCCACTTTTATTGATCTATATTTAATTATATAAATTAATATAAAGTTAAATATATATATATATATATATATATATATATTATATATACACACACACATATATATATATATATATATATATATATATATATATATATATATATATATATATATATATTCTTAATTTCTGGACATAGGAATTCCCATGTTAAAATAAACTATTGTAAATATTGGCTCCCTAATTATTTTACAGTAAAATGTCAAATGTAAAACTTCTTAAGGAAAAAAGGCTGCTTCTTATGTTACAATTGCATTTACATTTGGTTCATCCGTTTTCGAGAAATTTAGGAAAAACTGAAGGGCTTTTTCGTAACTGGTCAAGGTTGCTTTGCTAACAATAATTATTGTCATTGTAAATTATTCATTGTTCAAAAACAATTCATTCATCATTAAAACTTTATTTGGGACAGATTATTACTTTTTAAAGAAAAATTTGTTTATAAAAATGAATTATTACACCATTGAAGAAAAAGTAAAATTTATTGAATGGCATTACTCTGGCAATTCACTTAGAAATATCAGAGATTTGTACTCAGCTAGTTATCAAAACTGGCAAATTCCAATTTTCATAATTAATTTGTTTATTTAGAATATCATCTTCTTGTTTATAACAGACTTATTTTATTTGTGTTCCTTATTGTATTTATCCTGACACTTACATGGCTTATTAACGTTACCGGTTACGAAAAAGCCCTTAAGTTTTTCCTAATTTACTCGAAAACGGATGAACCAAATGTAAATGCAATTGTAACATAAGAAGCAGCCTTTTTTCCTTAAGAAGTTTTACATTTGACATTTTACTGTAAAATAATTAGGGAGAAAATATTTACAATAGTTTATTTTAACATGAATTCCTATGTAAAGAAATTCAAGATATATATATATATATATATATATATATATATATATATAATATAAAACTTTATAAATAATAAAGTATTTATATAAATAAGTTATGGTATATAACATTAAAATTAGTTACATATAATAAGTAAATTTTTATTGAGGTTAAAAAATAAAATCAACCACTTTTTTTTCTCCAAATAACTAGAAATTCTGTACCTACCCATATTCATCTATGAGTTTTTGGCCTTGAATTTAAATTGGATGCTAAAATTAATTAACTAAAAAAATTTAAGTGATTTAAATATTTAATTTTAACAATTCAAATACATTAAAAACAAAAACAAATGAAGTGCCTGACAAAAGGATTATTATGATATAATAAAAATGTAAAATTTTACCTTCATTATAAATAATAGAATTAAACTATTCCTGTGAACATCAAAAATTCATGTACATCTTATACTAATTTATAAAAAGATAAGCTAAATAAAGCTTTTGGGTTCATACCCCAAATATAGATTCTTTTTTTTTAATAAAAAAATTTTTATTTTTATCAATATTAATTATTAGAATAGAACCTTGATTTCAATTTCCTCTTATTCATGAATAGCTATATGAATAGGACTTGAAATTAATGTTTTATCAATTATTCCAATTTTAAATTCAAGAAAAAATAAACTTTCTTCTGAATCTTCAATTAAATAGTTTATTACACAAACTATTGTATCATCAGTAATTCTATTAGCAATTATCATAATAATAATAAGTTCGAGATTTTCATCAAAAATAAATCAAGAATCATTAATTATTTTATTATAAATTCAAGACTTCTAATGAAAATAGGAATAACCCGTTCCATTTTGATTTCCAGAAGTTCTTGAAGGAGTAGATTGAATAAATTGTATATTAATATTAACATGACAGAAAATTGCCCTATAGTCCTGTTAATACTAGATATTAAATTCAAATGTTTTATAATAATTATTATTTTAATGGCAATAATTGTAAGAGGATTAATGGCATTTAATCAAATTATACGAAAAATTTTAGCATATTCATCAATTAATCATATAGGATGAATAATTGCAATAATTTATCTTCAAACAACATGAATAATTTACTTTTTAATTTATTCAATTCTTACAATCAATGTAATTTTAATTATAAAGAAAAACAAAATTTATTTTATTAATCAATTAGTTCAGAAATTAAAATTTTATTTGAAAAATGACACGCTTTGCAAAAACACAAATAATCAAAAGTTTGTAGGAGAAACCTGACGTCAAACACGCTTGCCAATTAAGAGTACATAGACACTTTCACGGCGAGAGTTAACGAGCAACTAAACATTTGAGACCCACATTACTACCAGCGCCGTCCCTAGTTGAGACCCAACTTTGTCTACGGATATTACCATACCGTTGCGTATCTTAAACGATTCCTCAATCAACGGTAAGACGTAAATATACAAATAAAACTGTTTTAAATCGAAAATGGGTAAAAATGACAAAACGTGTTATACGTCATTAAATTCGTTTTAAAATACTGCATTTAGTAGTTTTATGAAAGTGGTATGCTTCCATTTAATTTTTTTGAGCTACGGCAAAAATAAAGTTTAGAACGTTCTAGTAAAAAAGTTAACAAAGATAAAAGTGAGTTTGCATTTTTCTGGAAGTGAGTTAAGTATGTAGAATGATTTTAAGATGGTCATGGCACTCTGGATGAGAAAATAAAATTCAATTTTAAAATTACATTTGGAAAAAAATCGATTTAAATATTACACAATCGGCCGTAAAATGACCTCCAAAATGCGAAAAACTAAAAATATACAGGGGGTGTCATTTAAAAATCAAAAGTTGTCATTTCCGGTGAAACCGGAAGTCGGAAATGTTTGTCAAAAATTCCTAAAAATGACGTTTGGTTAGTGTAACAACCCTGCCAAGTTTCATTTAAATCGATATATAAATAAAAAATGGCAGCCGGAAAGTGATCTCGTGGGCATCCGGTATACACAGTTCATAAAAATATGTTATAATTCCTTAACTTGCGAATGCTATAAATATTTAGTATTTTATTTGATTTAAATAATACAGGTAGCTTTGTATATATTCTTTCTGATACATATTCCTGTGGATACGTAACGCATATGAAAAAGTATGTTTAATTACTGTGCGGTACATATCTCGCACGAACGTCACAACAAGTTTTAAGATGTCTGTGACGCAGTATTTGTATCCAGGTGTGTTAATTGTAACAGTGTAAGAGTGCTATTATTTGTAATGACTGATCGCCTTAGAAAAATTACAAGAAGAGGTTACTGCAAATAATTTACAACGGAAAGAGGTGCAAACTGATGGTTCTGTAAATAACGACTAAAATGGGTATAACGAAATGCATGTTTCATACAGTTGTGACGACTCTGTAAAGGACAAAAATTATGATCCTTCCGAAGCATTTGACGATAATACCAATGATGATTTCTTTAGTGATAGCCTTAATGAAGATACTGTCATGCATATTATTACAGACAACAGTGGCGCTATAACGCCCACAAACGCCACTAAGCAATGGGATAAGGTTACTAAAACGCTCTTAACCTTTGATATGTACGAAGTTTGGGTTACTCGTAATACTAAATTTAGCAGACAATTATTAGTTAGCATTCCCAAATCTGACAAAACAAAAAAAGGAAACAGTTCAAGAAAAGAGTTCACACATTTGTAAAACCAACTGGTCCAGGGAGGAAAAAAAGAAAACCTTATACAAATTGCTGACAAAAATTAAGACAAAGAATGAAGAGTCGTGACACAGACAACCACTATAGTAGAGCTACCAGTTATTGCGACGATTGTCCCAGCAAGCCTGGGTTTTGTCTAGCATGTTTCCTGAGATTCACAATTAATTTTGTTATATAATTTGTTATCTAAATATGTTAATTATTTTGTAACAAGTAATAAAGTTTCTTTTGTTTTGATATTTCTGATTTTCTAATTTATATGCGCTTTTAGTCACTGGAGGCATGTAACGGCTCTAAACAAAGATAGACTGAGTATTGAGTTACAGATTTCCAATACTGCATGACATCAGAAATTCTCTAAAAAGATAGAACTAAATTCAACATAACGTACATGCCCCCAAAGATATACATCGCACATAAATTTGACTGATTTACAGTACTCCAGTGATATGTCGCAGTCAAAGACATTTTACCCCATTCACACACTGCAGTTAACGTGTCAAGGAAAGTTTAATCAGTATCATCTTGTTTAAAAACAAATATGATTGAGTTGAACTTATGAATCTCCTTTGTTAAACATTAATATTCATATTCAGATATCGACGCCGTTAATATTTCAAGTTTCATGTCTCGTATTCATGAATCTTAAGTACATTTACCAATATCGCATTGTGTCTGTGCTCGATGCTTAGATGATAACGAATTTAAATTTTGTATAGGAGTGGAAGAATTGGTATTTTATACATCACTGACAAATTTTTTTTGTAAAGTATTTACAAACATGAAGTACGTATTTGGTATTAACATCTTGCAAATTACATACAAATTTAAAAAGCAAATGGTTTGAAAATTAAATGTACATAGTTATTTAATAACAATTAGAACTAGAGACGACCAATGAAGCGAGTGCTACAGTTAATGATGATAAGTCAAAGCCTCAAGTAAACAAGTATCTAGTAATGTATATTTATAAAATTTTAAAAGAAATGAAATCAACTAACTGTTTGCCGTTAAAGTTAAAACATAGAATTACAGGATTTAACCTCGACAGTATACCGAATACAAGAAAGTACAGTAAACAGATTCTATATTTGCTTTCTGTTGAACAAAAAATAAAGATATACCAATCTGTACCTGTGTTAAGCAGTATAAGACAAAACGAATAACTGAGAGTCGTAAAAGTGTAAAGTGAATAACTTGACATTCAAATGAAAAATGAGGTTCACACTACACACTAGCATTAGACCAATACACATTTCTAGGTCATCCGCAAAGCTAGAATCTGTTCTTCTACCTAGTTTAAGTATTAAAAAAGTTTAGTACTGAACCCAATAATGTACAATTTAACATTCAAATTTCAATAAAAAGGTATATTTACCCTTGCTAATGTTTCTCCATGCACAATTGTATTTGTCGTTAATAATAAAGTAACTGATTGGAGTACTTTCACCTCTTCTATTCCAGATTCCATTAAACTCCATAATGTATCTGTTATATATCTAGCACCTTTTTGATCTACTACTTGTTGAGTTATAAGTTTTTGTATAATAGGGAGGCAACACTACAACAAAACGACAAACGATAAATATTTGGATGTTACATTTTAGCACTAGGTATGCAACTAAATGTACAGCAATGATAAGAACTCAAAATGAATAAACTTAATTTTACAAAATAGAAATTCAAATTAATCATTTGTAATATGAATCAGTTATAAAAACATAAATTTAAAAACAAGCAATTATGCAATATTAGGAATGTGAAGTCATTGTTATGAAATTACATCACACTACAAAAAAAAATTAATTATTACTATTTCATATTACAAAGCTAAATATTGAAAATGTAATGAAATACTTACTTTTATCAATTTGATATCTTTTGATTCACAACCTTGTACAAGAGGATACATCACTTGGTTTATGGTATAATACATAGAATTCTGTGGATTTGATCCTGAACTTCGTAATTTTACTATTGCTTCTTCACACGACTAAAAAACAGTTTGTATAATCATCAAAATCAGTTTATGTTTACTAACCTCTTTAATCTGTGGATATTTCTTCTTAGTTTCAAGTGATAAGTTTTTGAAATCATTTTGTAAACCTTCGATAAAGGCTTGGGAGATGTCAGGCGTTCCCAAATTTTCAAATGCCATTATGTTTCATTTATAAACTGGTAAATAAAATATTTACAAGTTACTTACAAATTGCTAGAGCTGAGGTGGCACGTCAAATTACAAATATTTTTTTTTAAATAAATGTAAATATGATTATTTAACGTAATAATCGACAATTACAAAACTTTTAAAACTCTTTTTAGTTAAGAGAAAAAACTGCACTTTTATTTCCATAATTTATGTGTAATTTCAACTATTACACCCAACATTAATAATTAACTTAAACGAACTGACGTAGGCCAATATTAAAAATACAATGAAGTTAGTTACGTAAAAATCCGAAATTTGGTACTATTGGAATTTTTAAATAATTAATTAATAATTGTAAGATAAAATTAAAATTACTAGTTAAGACTTTTTTTAATTAATCGCTATTCTAAAAATTATTGAAAAACCAAGTTTCTTATTTCATATTATTTTCATAAAACCTTATAGCCATTGTATATACACTCACGATCAAAAAAATCGAACGGATGATTCGTAATCCGTAATTCACATTTGAAATTTTACTTTAAAAAAAAAACAACAAACTGGGTGGACAGACGGGCGTACGGGTGGGCGTGCGTGCGTGAGTGGGAGTGTATTAAAAAAGCTCGCATAACAAATCGTATGGCAATATGCTTGTCGAATGAGATCAGAACCTCATAAAATATTGAAATAACGTTCTGTCTAATTAAAAAAAAAACACACACACAAAAACCCGTTAAATTGGGAAATTTATAAACGCGTTTCTACCTCTGTTCCTAATGCCATTAAAAAGCCAAAACGTGAATACTTTCACAAATGTTTCAGTAAATAAGGAAAAGTTTGTGTGATACATTTAATTGGGAAAACTAATAACAGTAATATACGCATCGAATTAAAGCATTCTAATACGTTAAATGATAATTTTTTTAATGAAGTTGTGAAAAATAAGAATCCCTTTAAATATTGAAATATAATATTGAACCGTTTCCTTTCAAACTCATTTCTGAAAATTAGATAAAGCTCATTCAGTGGTTACAGATGGACTCTATGTATTTATGATTAAACTTTGTTAACCTTTTCTTCGCCCGTACTTTTTGCATACAATTAACTGTTGTTTGTAAAAATAGCTATTTTCCTAATTTATAGGAATAATCTCTTATTATTTGTCTGTCAAGGTCTCTCCAAGGTCTTGGTTCCATTAATATTTCCCGGTTATGTCTAAGATATTGTGGAAAGAAGAGTTGAAACTCAAATTAAGAATTATATAACAACTCACAATATGTTGCCTTAAGTTCAATCAGGGTTTAGACCAGGGTATAGTTATTATATAGCCTATGTGTTTAATCGATGATATCCCGGCAAATGAAGATAACCTCCTACGGTTGTGATGCTGCATTTTTCAAAGCCTTCTAACACATCATGATACCTCGCTTTCTATTCTGCATTACTTTGGATTCTGTCCCGAAGCTATAATTAAGGGTTTTGTTGTCAAATCGTGCGCAACAAGTAAAGCTTGAATGTGATTTATTACCGGTTAGAGAGGTTATTGCGTCAGGTGATTCTCAAGGATTTATATTGGGTCTGCCATAGTATATCATTTACACTAGTAATATACTAAGCTACATTAAGACCTCCAAAGTATAGTAATTTTCACGAGTCAGCGCAGTTGCGTCACTAATATTAATACTGTCAGAGGACGTCGATGTTGTCAGATTGTGAAAAATAACAGTTTGACAACTGCGAAATGTCAGCTTCAGGGGTTATGTATATTTTATCACAATAATAAAACTTGTTATGTGTTATGTCAAATGTTTAAGGTCAGAAATGCTTGACAACACCGGACAGAATTGCCAACCTAAATCAGTTCTATCTGCATGCTCTATAACACAATAGGCGGGTTCTAAAGGTGGTAATGAAACAAAGTTAGTTATGACGCAATTGCTCCGACTCGTGAAAATTGGTATATCATCTGTGCGCTGACGATACCCAACTTTACTTCTACCTTCTTCCTTCTGTAATCTTTGAAGCTATAAATGAGAGTGATTCAAAAACATTTGTGGAGATATGTAAAAGGTACTCATAGCAATTAATGTTATTAGGGTTGACAACGTTAAACTTAATTTAAACCAGTGTGTAAAAACGTAGCAGAGGACAAGAGAATCAGAGAGCGTAGATTCATGCCTTAGATTGATAAATGATCTTAAAAAAAATTGTTTCGAATAAGCGATGGAGATGACGATTGCTTAATATATAAAAAGACGATTATTGCATTTTTCTTGTTTTACACACGAATTTATCGTAAATAAAACACCGCCATGCTTGAATAGCAAGATAAAATTTAAGACGAATATCCGCAACATTAACCTTCGCCATAAAGGGTTCTTCACAACTTCGTTTCACAATTATTCAGTTTTCTAAAGGTCCTTCTCTTATAACGTGGTAAACGTTTACAATTGAAGTTAAGATCAATTTTTAAATTAAAGAATTTTGGATGTTTTATAAGCAGTAATTCTGTAACTTCTGTAACATTGCTGGAAAATAAAAAAGTGACAATTAAACAGAATCATTCGGAAATCCCGATTTTTAAAATTATTAATATTATTAAAATATTTTTAAATCTTTTCTTTCTCATATCTTTTGTACACTTAAGGGCAGTGAATTAAATACATCCGACAACACTGCAGATTTGGCGTCCTAATCCAGACACTTCCATATCTCAGTTGTAATAATATTTACAATAAATTGCTGCTAATTCTCGACAAGTGCGGACCAATAGGAAATAGCTTTGAGTGTAGTGGTTTAAATCATTATGATGTAAAAAGACCACAAATTATATCACTTATTTATGAAAAAGACCCAGGTATTACGCATAATGGCCGATCGAAGAAGAATAGACAGCCAATCAAATTTTTATCCAGAATGTAGCGCCACATTCAAATGTAGAATTAGTCACACATTTGTAATACATTCTAATACAAAATTATAATATAATATGACTGCCATTATTAACACTTAGATGAAATTAACCTCCTTCTCTTTAATTTATATTAATTTTACTACCTAAAAAGCAACTTTTTTATAACCCAGTCTTGCGGTCTGTATGAAACTTGAAAAATTCAATCTTGCAGGCACCTTGCCACAAAAGTGACTGGTTACATAAATATATATTGAATTATTAACATCAAAACTAGTCAGGTACATACAATTTAGGACGGAATAGGTGGAAATAGTTCCCTCGATAGCTCAGAGGGTTAAGAGTCCTACTCGAGATAAGTAGTGGCCGTGGGTCTTTCATCAGACACCTTCCACAAACGTGACTGGTTAAATAAATATATATGAATTATATAACATCAAACAAAAAGTATTTAATGTCTCTCGTACCATTATATTGCGTATAATTTTTGCAATTTATAGCGCAGCATGTTGGCATAGTAGCTCGCAAAATATAACGTAATATTTTGGTATTTTAAGCTTATATTATGTTATGATTTATAGATTTATACATGTTGCCATGTTGCTTTTTGTATTTTGGATAAATTTCTGATTGGTGGTACTAAGCATTTTGAAGTTGCTACACCTGGTCTTTTTACATCATGGTTTAAATAACAGTTTCAACGTCGAAATGGAAAATCACCGTAAATCTCGTTATATGCGGGCCAATCACACGTTTCCTTGTTTAACAACTTCGTAGTTAGGTATAAAAATCTAAAACGTGCGGTATAATAGGAAAAAAAACATAAACAAAATTACTGTAACCTAACAGAATTAGAGTACACACACAAAACTACAGTAACCTAACAAAATTAGACTAGATAAACAAAACTACTGCAACCTAACAGAAAAAAAAATGCATGAGCCGGGAATCGAACGTGCCTCAACCGCGTGTCAGGCGAGCAATAATAGCATTAGTGCAACCGTGCTTTTTCAGTTTGACGTTGAAACTGTTATTTAAACCATTTTAAAACTATACATTCAAAGCTATTTCCTATTGGTCCGCATACATCGAGAATTAGCCGCAAATTATGTCAGTCCCCTTTTCTAACTCCTTCCTGGCAGAAGAGAGCAGATTCAACTGTATGCTTGACCTCATCTCCCGGAAATACTTCCAACGGTGTACCTACGCTTGCATAAAATAGAACCGTTTTGCCATATCCGTTTCCTTCATCATGGATATTATAACAGATTCGAACTTAGTCACTTTTAAATCACCCAATGAGCCAAAACACTCCTAGAAGGCCGCCTTGAACAATTACACTACCTGAACCTTTCCCAAGTCTAAATGGGTAACGGGAATCCTTTATATGCTCTTATAGTCATCCAAATCACCCCATACTTTACAAAAGGAGGTAAATTTATCTCCCTAGTTCCTGCTTTCCTCTCACTTATGATATGAGAAAATTTAAGGTAGCTGTTCATAGGCATCTATTGGCAATTCATTATCCATCCTCCTAAGTGTTCCTGGGTGCTTTAGCACGATAGGCTAAATTTAGCCTGTTCAGGTCCACAATCATAACAAAATATAATAAATCTTACTCTGACTGTACCACTCCCTCTTCCTACAGACTATAGACCTACATCCCTCCTAAGTTGTCTTGTAAAATGCACTGAGCAGGTTCTAGCAAGACGACTTAAGGACTACCTAGAAACCAACAATATTTTTCTTAACAGCCAATTCAGATATAGACCTAATCGAACGAGCCACAATCCCTGGTTGAAACTGCTTACAAGGACAACCAAAGTATTCTATCAGAAAACTGCAATCTAACGGTTTTTATAGTCATTAAACAAGCATTTGATAGAGCCTGGCACGCAGGGCTCATTCACAAAATCTGCAGCATAAATATTCCAGCCTACTTTTCCAAATTCTTACTATCGTATTTGATTAACCGGTCAATAAAGGTTAAAGCAGAGAATGCCTTTTCTGAACCTTTTCAACTCACAGCAGCTGTACCGCAAGGATCTGCCTTATTCCCTATCCTATACGTAATATTTGCTTATAATATTCCCACTAGCTCATAATCCCGAGTCTCCGCGGTGCAGGTTATAGATGACACTACCTTTTCGGCGGTGGATCGGTTTCTTGCAGCATTTTTGTAATACCCTCCGGAACTTCTACAACTGGGCTAATAGATGGAGAGTCTCTATTAATTCTACCAGAACTGAAACAATCCTCTTCCGACTTACCAACTCATAAGACAACCATACTTTCAACCTATCCGAGCAGAATGTTGCATTTACCCACTACAATGAAAGACTAAAACTCCAAGAAAACGTGACATGTCTATGGGAATCCTTTTCACTAAAACTCTAAACCAACTTCCCAGCGTACGAAGAACACTAGATAGAATACGCAATCATGCAAACCTGCTGAACGCCATTCGAAATCGCATCAGAGATTGCCACTCTAAAATCTTACAACACATGTACAAGACCTACATTAGCTTTGTTAGACATAACCGAACCCCCTGTACACGAAACCATCTTTCCTAGATTGCCTATAAACGCTGAACCCGAAGGCGAATTCTCTCTCTACACAACATACAACCTCGTAACCTTATTATACAACGTGCAAACATGCCATAATTATTTCTTAACTTTTATATATTATGTACTCTTTGGTTTCACGTTTAACAATAATAAATCTGGAACACTGGAACTGTGGCAGGAAAGAAACAAAATACACCCACGTACCATACAAAAATGAAAAAAACACCGCCAAAAATTTTTTAAAAGATTGCCGTTGTTTAGATGTTAGATCTGAAAACCCATTGTATGCAGCAATTTTTTAATAGTGCGTAATTATTTAGTATAATTTGAACTAAAAATTAAGCAATCTATGAATCAAAAAATTAAAAGCCGCGAGTTTATGCTGCTTGCAGTGACTGGAGTCACTGGTTATGAATCTTTTAGTAAGGAAACTATCCTTACGATATATATCTATATCTAGTTTACTATGAAAATAAGGTAAATCGCGTTTTAAGTCTGTTTCAAATTTACCCATGAATAGATTGGCCGTAAACGGAGATAAGCTATTGCGCATTGTCGTACCATGTTCTTGTTTGAAAAATTGATGGTCGATTCTGAAAAAGTTTTGTTGCATACACAACTCTCATAATTTAAAAAAATGTTTTTACCTCTGCATCGCCCAAATGGCTTTGTTTTAAAACATCTTCAAAATAAATTAAACAATTGACAAACGTCGAATGAGATTAAAATTTCATCTTCTATAAGTTCAATGTTTTAATTTTATCAATAAATTCATACGAATATGAAACACTAAAGTTGGGCTGTTGGTAGGAGAGATTATGATATTTACTAGACAACTATTTGGACAGCAGGTAAGTAGGTGCATTAATACCAGAAACAGTGAGTTTCATAGCATTACCTGGTTTATGAACCTTAGGTGCAATACATTTTAGGTAGTACCGGAAAGGACACCGTTAGTCGAAACCTAAAAGAGTCATCCACAACTCTTTTGCATTCTAATAAAATCGTCCTAGTTGAAGTAATCATTTTAGGAAGAAGATGTTCGGTAAAGACTGAATAAGAACCTGATAAAGTGGTGGTTGTGAATTAACCAGTTAGCTTGTTTTTGAAATTCACTATACAAGGTGTTCTATGGATATGGAGGCTTGAATACATAATGAGCAACTTGCTCTCCATTATATATCGCTAGTTCCTTAGGTGTAAATATATTTCTTGCTGTTTTGAATCCTTGCACATCAATTATAACAACCATTATTTTTCTATATTTGTCTGACTGCCTTGGTTAGAGTGTTGTATGTAACTAGGCAATCGTGCAGTATTTCTGCATGCCACATTTAAACAAAAAGAACTACTTTTCTGATTAGGTTTACACACACTATTACAATAGTAATACGTAAGCGATTTTACTGTGCAGAAAACAGTGCTTTTACATATATACTTTTTAGAAAAATATGATGTCGAAGCGAATAATATGTGATTATAAAATTTCAACATATATATATATATATATATATATATATATATATATATATATATATATATATATGGGTTGACTCCACAAGGATAGCCGAGCAATACCGAGCATGCACAAAGTCCGACAATACTCACCTTCACCTACGCATGTGCAAAGCCAGTTACATGAGTAATTGGTTAAGAATTCTTATTTTGCCTTGAACAGGCTAACATAAGAACTGTAATATGATACCTTCTGTATGTCAATAAACTTTGACTTTCAAATGTATTTCTATGAATTGTAACATGATACCAATAAATTTTGACCTTGAAGAGCTTAGCCAATACAAGAACCTGCAGACCTTCAGAAACCAAGTGCTATAAATAAATGTCTGACGCTAATGATTTTTTAACTGAAATATCAAGTTCATATAAACTTTATGGATAAGAGAAAATGCTGATCGAGCGTTTTTCAATAAATAAATTTATAATTTTTAAAACATAAAAAATTTGACCTTGAAGAACCTGTTTTGAGCTGTCTTTTTTGGGGAAACGGCTGTCTGTACTGGGGAAACGGATTCCCGTTTTTGACCTGTGCTCATTTATAATCAATGAAATGTCTTTACAATTATCATGAATTGTGTGTGTGCCTCCATTTTCCAGATTTAAAATATCTAACACAAACAAAAATCATAGTTATTAATATTTTCTTTATTTAGTAAATGCTATAGATTAAATAAGCAGCTGGATGATAATACAATATTTTTCCATCCCCAGTGTTATGTGAATTAATATACTCAGCATTTATAACATCTTCAATTAGTTCTTGCATAATTTACGTATGGTGGGGTTGTAGCGTCACTACTCAAAACAAAGTATGATGTTTGTTGTTTTCCCAGTTGCACCCAAACTACTTATGAACACATCCTTCGTGTTTAGTAGCATTTTAAACTCTTCAATTCGTGTTTCGTCTTTAAAACACCCATAAAAGCGTTGAGGTAAAACACGTTTACAATCATCCGTTTCCATCACTATACGTTGACCGTACTTAGTATCAATTATATCTATATTCGTCACTATACTTTCTCGATATCTCGAGCTCGCACGCATTTTTAAAGGGTTGCAATAGGTGCTTTGGTTTAACCCTACTAATTCCATGTTTACAAGTTGCTAACTGACTGATCTCAACACTCACAGCTCGCTGCAGTTTATATAAGAAAGATGTTAAATTTGTTAAATACCCACCTTGACCTACTTTAAGTTTAGACTATTGAGCTTGGCTCAATTTAGACATTTGACCTTGATCTACTTATTGGCATATAAAACAACCTCGCACTCTTCCCGTTTCCATGTATTTTTATATTTCTAAGGAATGTAATATGATACCCCCTTGCGGGATTAATAACCTCTTTTGACTTGAAAACTACTTCTTGTTTGCTTGGAAACTCTATTTTTAGATTTCTAGGAATTGTAATATGACTATGATGATGATCGCCACCGCCTTGACCTACTTTTAGTTTATTGACCTATTGACCTTGACTCAATTTAGTTACTTCTTGATTTCTAAGAAATGTACCGCAGGTCAATGATCTTTGACCTTGAAAATTCTATTTTTAGATTTCGAATAATATGATCTTTCAATTTCTATTTTTAGCTTTACATTTTTGGCTCCAAAATTAAAATTTCCCAAAAATTTGACCTTGAAAAAGCTCCAAAAGCTTTCAGTTCTCACTAGAATATATATATATATATATATATATATATATATATATATATATATATATTATAAAATCTCTTTAGCTCGTCCCAGTCGACCCCTGATGATGATAGCTTAGCTACTGAAACATGTTCGGTGTTTTTTATGTGATATGTGGGTGTATTTTGTTTGTTTAATAGTAGAGATTGGATGTTTTTGTTATATAAAATTATTAAATGCTTTTGTACTAATTACAAAGTGTAAAAATTTTTATAAAATACAAGTTAAACCCGAAAAATTATTAAATATTTAAATCAATATTTAAATATACAAATAAAATAAAAGTGCTTGTCTGAAAGTATATGAGCATAGTACATAAGTGCATCGTATTTACCACGAGGAAGAGTTATCACAAGTTAGTGGGTTTGGATGAAGTTATGGAAATTAAGCAGCACCAATTTCAACAGCAAGGCAGTATCATCGATACATGGAAAGAAGTCTACATCCAATGTTAATATGGAACAAGCCTAATGTGACCATTCTTTGGAAATTGCAACAACACATGTGAGTTAAATATTTCTATCATAACCCAATTATTGCATTGATTATTCTTTTGATGTCCTGTATTTATGTTTTTTGTTTGATTGTGTACAAATGTTTGTGCGACATGTATCAATATCTGAAAAATCAATGAACAGATGTAATTATAAAAGTAATAATTTTACTTTGAGGAAAATCAAAATTGTACTCACTAATTTTAGATCCTTTGGTGAAATTTTTTACAGGCTGCATTTATTTAAGTTAGCAAGGACGCAACGCATGCGTAAACGAAGTCATGCGTAAACGAAGTCTGTTTTACATTGAAACTATTAATTACAAATTACAAAGTGTAAAATTTTGTGTTTATTTTCACTGTTATTATTGAAGTCTATTTATGATAAACATATAAAAGCAAGTGCTTTTTAAGTAAATGTGCTTACATTGTTTAACGTAAGTGATTTATTTTATTAAATGTAAATCACGTTTGAAGATATTGCCTTATAATGAAGTTAATAAATTAATGACATGCAAGATGCAACAGAAATGTTTGTATTATACTTACTGCGTGTAGAAATATGACATTAATTTAGTGCAAAAGTATGTAATTGTTTCAGATTTGTTGTATTTCTAGTGCTTTACCTGTTGAATTTAAGTTGGCAACGATGCTTGAGGAGATTGTTCTAGTCACTGGTGTATGTGTTCATTTAACCACTTCTAAATGTTTTCATTTTTTGTTTGAATTCAGATAAATTATCAGATAAAATTTTGTAAATAGAGATATTATTATATTATGTGTTTATAATAACGATAATTTGTAGGATATCCCGTGATGAGTCATTGCACGAGTTATGCGTAAGTGCATTTTTGAATTACGTAACCTAAATTTGTTTTCTGAAGTTTATTTAACACATTACCTTAACAATAAAGTAAGTTGTCATTTTTAGCATTACTAAAGAATTAGAGCGTATATGTATTAATTTTATTATTTGTTTCATTACTAGTGTTACATCATACAGAAGAGTGTTGTGAACTGTTTCGTCTCATTTTTCATCACTTTAGAAAAGCTTAAATGCTATTAAATGTGCTAAAGTTCACTTACAAAGCCTTTGTGAGACGTGTGAATTCCGCTTCTATGGCTTTACACATGCCAGTTGAACATGTTGGGGCTGTATCGGCTGCTATAACTCTCTTACAGTATGGACATGTTATTGCTTTGCCTACTGACACTGTGTATGGTTTTGCTTGTAGTGCAGTTGATGTGAATGCCATTAACCAATTATATCAAATTAAAGCTCGTGATGAGAAGAAGCCAGTGGCAATATGTGTTGGTAGAGTAAGTGACGTGTCACATTGGGCAGTTGTGGAACATTTACCAGATCGTTTACTCTCATCGTTATTGCCAGGTCCTGTGACTTTAGTGTTAACATGTGCTGACAACTTAGAGAAGTCTTTGACATCTTTGAATAAAGTTGGTATACGTATTCCAGATGCACAATTCCTAATTAATCTTTGTGTCCAGTTTAATTCACCGCTTGCCTTAACCAGCGCCAATTTAAGTTCTGAACCAAGCTCTGTTAATGTTGAAGAGTTTCATGCACTGTGGGACAAGTTAGGTGGTGTTTTTGATGGTGGATCATTAGGAATTGGGGATTCGAATCGTGGTGCTTCTACAGTTATTGATTTAAGTGAGCCGGGATTTTATAAAATCACACGAAAAGGAATTGCTGAGGAGAATAGTATAAAAGTTTTAAATAAACATGGATTATCTCCATTGTAAATTTAGATAACTGTTCAAAATGAATGCGTTAATAAAAAGTGTTAGTGCGGCTACACATAAAAAACAGACTTTAGTTAAAGATTCCATTATTACACAACTATCAAATAGTGTTAAAGAAATACAGTTATATAATATGGGCGATACTATTTCTGGGGATTCCCTTCAAATGAATGAAGCTGAAAGTGCTTTATGCGCAGTAATTGAGGCGATGTTTTTGCATGGTCTCAAGGACTCTTTAGTTCATCAAGCACGGCGAGTTATTGCTGATGTTGAAGAAAGACCAGAACCTAGTTTTTGGGCACCTCTATTGGTAATTTCTCACAAACAAAATATTAACCAGGTAATTTACTGTTAAAATGAATAGTTTATTATATTAAATACAGCCTGACTTATTCAGCATTATTTAGCTTATGAGTCACATTTATATGCAATAGATTTGGTATAATTTATTTACTCTTAACATATATAGCTGTAAAGTTCATCTTTGTTTAATTATAATCCAATCAACTATAGTAATTTATCAGATTGCTCGACATATCCTTGTATATTAAAAAAAATTGGGTGGTCTTAAGTATCATTAAGCATACCCAAGATGAAATCTTATTACTTATTGACCATGTTGAATGTAAGAGATGCTTATAAAAGTTTTATTTAATACATTTTAACACATAGGAAAGATGAAAAGAAAGAATTTTGTAAAATGTTTTTGTGATCATTTTAACTTCAATATAGTTAAGTAGCTGTAGTCTTATAGTTTGCCACTTGTAAACTACGGTTTCCTAGGATAGCGGTACCATAGTGGAGTGGCAGCTATTAAACGTCGTCCTCATTTAATGACGTGTGCGGATTTTTAGGAGACAGTAGGCAATGCCGCTACACAATGAAGCGGCAGGGTTAACCTTGGTGGTGGCCATCATAGCGGTGTGAGACAGTATGTGCAATGTTTTTTATCCGCTGCGGTGAAGTAAATTTGTTGTATTTTTGTGAATTTGGGAATAATTGGAAAATTATGTCTAATAACAAAAGCGTAGTCTGTACATTGGAGGAAGATGAAATTTTGATTGATTTTGTGAAAAATTATGAACCTTTGTATAAAGTTAAATGTAAGGACTACAGAAAAACTCAATTGAAGCTTAATCTCTGGAGGAAAATACCAAACATGGAAAATAAAGCAGGTATGTAATATGTTTGCATGTGTTTTTTAAATAAGTACTGCTGTTGTTATAAATATACATTCATACATTGATACATTAATGTCACTAAAACAGATTATTTTGCAATGCTACCTGACCTTATGCTATTAAAATAAGTTCTGAATGTAACACGAGTTTCTGTAGGTGACTTTCGAGCACGAACCATATTTCCAGTCAGTGGTAACAAATTCTTTGTTGGTAATAGTAAATGGGGGTCATCCATGTTTTGTTCATTAGGAGCAAGTTCTTTAGAATCTCTTAAAACGTTATATAAAATACATGCTGATGTAACCACCTGATCGTTAGTTTCCGGTGTAGTTGCAATCGGTTGAAAAAAGATTCTAAAATATGCGATGAGTATTCAAAAGGTATTTTCAGTCGTTCTTCTGGCTCGGGATAGTCTGTAGTTAAATATGACCTTGGAGTGATCAATTAATGATCGTCTTCTTGGGTATGGTTTCATTAAATATTCGTGAAGTGCAAAAGCTTCATCACCAACGATGACATGCAGTACGAGAGAATCAGTTGCTGAAAGTGTTTGGAAAGGTGGTATATTAAATTCATTATTTTCAATTTTTCCCCAATTGACTTTTCAAATAAATTTCAGCGTCTCCTTCTCGACCATAAGAACCAGTATCTGCCGCTATAAATTTACAATCGGCATCGACAATTGCTAACATAACAATGGAATAAAATTCTTTATAGTTGAAAAAAGCTGATCCACTATTTTAGGTGTCTTTATCCTTATGTGCTTACCATCTATGGCACCCACACATTTTGAAAAATTCCAGGATGACTTAAACATATTAGCATTTTTTATAACATGTTTCATTGTTGGAGGAGGTATTACAGTATTAGGTAATCTTTGCACTAGATTAGCAGCCACCTGCTTTATTATGAAACTTATCCATGAATGGCATATATTGAATTGAAAAGCCAAGGATCTAAAAGATTCTCCTGTTGCTACCTAAAAAATATATAAATTTCAGACTATTTTTATGTAGCTGATTCAAATTTAAGCGGTTTTTTAGCCTAACTTTGTACACGTATTTGTTGTTTTTCTACTAAACTTGACTAAATACTGGTTACTAAATAATATGGCCCAAACTACGGTCCCAGGTATACTTGCTGTAGTTCCAAAAAAAATCTAAATACATAAATTTTGCAGATACCGAGTACAATAAAAGGTGGGCGTGTGTATGGGATTACTACGTGAGACGCAAAGAAAAGCCAGACACAGGTTCTCTTGGAGAAGCTGCAAAAAAGCGAACAGAACACCTATCATTCTTAGATAGTTACACATCTCTAAAAAGAAGGTAACTTTTTTTAAAATTTTCCCCATATTATATTATTTAACTGAAGTTTTTAATTCTTGTTCTAGCACTATCACCAATATGGGAAATTCTGAACTCGAAACCACCTTAAATGACGAATTAGGAAACACCGCACAGGGAAACCTTGATTCTCAAAGTTATGAGTCACCGTTAACGGAAGTTAATAATACAGATAATGACAACATTAGTCGTGCGAATTGAAAAGCACCAAAAAGGCTAAAATATGCAGGAAACTCTGAGGAACGATTAAAAGTGCTGAATTGCGCAATAACGAAGAACAAGATAAAACAAATCTTTTCTTTGCATTCCTAGCAAAATAGCCAAGAAACTACCTACGGCGGAACAAATCAATTTAATTAGGGACCATGGTAGGAAACGCACAGTTAAAATATGTTCAGCGACAGGACGGCACTACTGTAGCCGATCAACGTCTGTTTGTTCTAATGCTATCAATAATTGGGTCCCTGAAAACGAAGCTTCTTCTTCGACTTTCTCAAGTAATCCTCAACCTACGGTCTCGGAGTCATCATTACCCTTCTCGCCATCAACCATTAGCGTACCTGGGTTTTCTCCAACTGAGTTAGAATAGTGTTTGAACTATTTAAATCTATAAAATCTAACAGACATATAAACTAAAAACCTTAAAAATAAACAAAGTTTTTCCTCAGGAGTAATTGGATTTTTATTTCTATTGTATGGTTTCTTTTATGTGATCTAATACATGAATCATCCATATTATCCATATCTTATCTAACCTTATATGTTTATATATGTTTTGCACTTTGCTCCTTTTACAAACCGCAAAAACATAAACTGTCAATGCACTTTTGCATACAATCGAAAAACGTCAAAACGAAAGCAAATTAAAACTTTGAGTGCACTTTAAGACGGTTCGAGCTACTGATCGCGAAAGCAATCATTTACGAACACTCGGGTTAACTTTACATCTGTACCTAACGATTTATAGCGGCCGTAATATTCGTTGGCCGCAATATTCGTTGGCCGCTTTCTGCCATGTTACGGCCGTTCTATTACGGTACCGTTATCCTAGGAAACCGTAGCTTAAGTGAAAGAGACCTCCCCTGGCCAAATTGGTTACGTTTTTTTAAAGTAAATAATAGTACAATTTGTATGCACATTAAATAAAATAAAACGAACATTTATTAAAACCATTTTACAAAATAAAAGTGCTATAAAAAAATTACCATAGAATTAGCTAATATGTGCATTTAATTAAATTTTTGCTGAATAATATATAAATTTAAAATAGGTACTTATCTTTTTGTTTTTTTTTATAGTGTATTTTTGTTTTTAAGTTATACAAATCTATGTGTTTCGATTAACACTTATAGGTATCTTCGTGTGTAGTAATACTATCTTTCAAAATTGTCTAGGGTGTTGAAACAATTTTATGAAATTTGAAAAATACATCTTAAAAAAACCCAAAAAGATAAGTATTTGAAATATGTATAATAATGGTGAGTGTTTACATTTTCAAGTATATAAATTTGTAGTCTTTTTTAACAAAAAATGAAATTAAAATAGACACTTATGCATTTATAAAGTTAAAAACTCCCTTTAAATTTAATCCATAGACATAAAAACCGCTGCCAAATTATCTGCCGTAATGCTTTCTCATATATGTACATAAATAACTTCAAAGCCCACAATATTTTTTTAATTTTTTTTTAATCTTGACAAAGGATTTATGCTTAGTGATATTAAAAACCCTCAATACTCAACTTTTAACAAAATAAATTTTGCTCCCTAAAAATGATGCGCCACTGGCAGTTTTTAAAATTTTTTTTATTTAGATAATGTTTTACAAATTAACAAAGTTGCAAAATTGATCATTAGCCCACAATACGTGAACTCTAGTCATATCGGATTTTAAATACGATAATCCCCCATTTTTGATTCGCCATTTTGAATTTTTTTATTTTTTGACAGATTTACACTTAGCGATCTTAAAAACCTCCAATACCCGACTTTCAAAAAAATCCGTTGATAATTTAAATAAACACGATAATCCCCCATTTTTGATCTGCTATTTTGAATATTTTATTTTTGACAAAAATGATTTATTCTTAGGGATCTTAAAAAACCCCAATTCTCGACTTGAAACAAAATCGGTTGATCAAAATAAAAATGCACAATTTTGCACCCTAAAAACTGTTCGCGACTAGTAGTTTTTAACAATTTTTTATTTAGATAACGTTTTACAAATTAACACAGCTGGAGTTGATCATTAGCCCGCAATACCTGACTTTTAGTCATATCGGATTTTAAATACGATAATCCCCCATTTTTGATCCTCCATTTTGAATTTCTTAATTTTGGCAAATGATTTACACTTAGCGATCTTAAAAAAACCGTTGATAAATTAAATAAATACGATAATCCCCCATTTTTGATCCGCCATTTTGAATTTGTTAATTTTGACAAATGATTTATTCTTAGGGATTTTAAAAATCCCCAATGATTGACTTCAAAAAAATCAGGTGATAAATTAAAAATGCATAATTTTGCACCCAAAAAAACTGTGCACCACTGGTTATTATATATTTTTTTGTTTTGAAATTATATAAGAAAGTATTCATTTGTTATTTTAATTATGTAACTTTAAAATTTGAAGCAATTAATTTTTTTAATTTTCTGATCCCCTAAAAATGCCCCGCCACTGGTTAGATTTTGCTCATTAACGAACTTTATCTAGATTTTATGGCAAAGAACTTTTGTACCAAATTTCATATCGAGAGCTTTAATGCTTCAAAAGATATCCCGCACACACAGGAAAAAAAGGAAAAGGCCACGTATTTCATAGGGCGGGCTGCTCGAGCTTTCCGAGCTCCTTCAGCCACAATCATGGATTCCCAGCATAGATACATACATTACATATATATGCATGGTGGGATTAAGGATGAGTGTGGTCAGGATAGGATCGGAATGAACGGAGTTAGGGTTCTGAGGGGGAAAATACTACCCCGCACATGGTGTGCATATACGCAGTGACCATGCTGCTACATGTGTATGAGGAAAACCCATTAAAAAACCTCATACAAGGTAGACGGTAACGGGAATCGAACCCATTACCTCCCGAATGCTAAGCAGGTGGTGTCACCACTACGCTACCAGCTCGGTCCGCACACACAGACACACGGACTCTAATTTTTTTTTTTTCTAAAAATGGCTTTTTTATCCATAACTTTAATGATTCAAAGATATCGCCCATACTCACACACAGACTCACAATCAGACACGATATTGTTTTTTCTGAAAAATATGTATTTCGTCTTGTTTAGGCCACAAAACCTCGAGATATGTAAAAAAAGGTGTTTGAAAATTAAAACCGACTACGTAGCTTTCTCTTTATACGTACGTAGATGTGCAATACAAGCGTATCCTTTATAAAAATACAAATAGTAAACACAAAATATTTAACCATTGAAAAATTTTATTTCGGTTATTTTAAAGAAATTGCCATTTGTGTAACCAAACACGTGAAGTTCAGTTCATGGAGTGATTACTACGGCTCGATTTTAGTTTGACCACGAAGCGATCAGAGTCAAGTGAACGCTTAAATTTACATTTGCAACGATCATACATAACCTAAAAGTAAAGTTGTGGCATAACACCTCTAAGTTTAATAAGGGAACGGAAAAAGAAAGTTATTAAAAGAATTTTTGTACAACTAGTGATCAAGAAATATTTACGTCGTGTATGAAGTTAATTGTTTGTAATAATTATTTACAAACAAATATGAATTTGTCAAGGAAAATAGAAGATGATGTTTATGTTGGCAATTGTTTTGAAGAAGTAGTACCCCGGTGCCAATGAAAAAGCCCATCCTCGAAGTAGTTTTTAAATGCACATAAATTTTGTACATCCCTTTAAATGCAAAACAGGTCAGGTAAATTTACCAAACCCCTTCAGGGCGCGATATAGAGCCAATAAATTGAAAAGGATTTGTTAAATTACAGTACAAAAAAATTAATTTTTTTTATAAAAGTTTTAGGATTCAATTTCCTATAAATGCGCTTTATATTTCATTTTGAGATTTCCTAAAAAAAACATAAAAATTGACATTTTTAGCATTTCCAATTTCTTAGAAAAGCAATTGGGATGTGTGTAAATTAAATAATGCTACCCTCTCTATGGAAAATTTTATGCCAAATAACCAGGTTTTATTTTAGCAATTATAACGTTTTTCAATTCAATTCAAATATTTATCTTATCAAATTATCTAGGATGTAATCGAAATCAATCAATGTAGAAAAGTATAAGAATGTATTTTCCTATTATTCTGGTATATTCGGCATATTTTATTTTTAGAATAATTACGATTATTGCACAAAGGTTAAGCTGGAAATCAATTAATTTTCCATTCAAGTAATCACATGTAATTACTACAAGTAACAATAGAATTTAAAATTGCTTTGTGAAAATAGGGTATGAATAGGAGAACAAATGACTATTAAATATTCAGTTATCATCTTGACTTTGTCGTAACTATATTGTGAAGCTTTATTTTAATAAGAAAAATGCCCTCGTTCCTTAAGGCAAACGGATAGTTCGTTACAGCAAAGGGGAATTATTCTTGGTTTATTGAATAGTGGACAAATTTTAACGGGAAGAATGCGTCAAAAAATGCAAGCTTGTACTGAAAATGAAGAATTTTATATTAATTATTAACCTACGATTACATAGTATTATTTTTTTATATGTGTTTCGTGTTTACTTTTAGTTAAATCGTTAACACTGTTGTAATGTTAATAATAATAAATATAAAAGTTAGAAAGAAGTCGATTTTTTAAATTTAATTTCCATTTTTATCGTTGGAAAAAGAAAACGAATTTGGTATGTTCAAAAACAGTTTTTCATTTTTGATTGAAAAACTGCCACTTTTATGATCTATCGAGGATTTTTTTATATTTAAATCACAATTAATGTGAAATTATATGCCAAATAACGTGTTTTATTTATCAATTAGGACGCTTTTTTTAATATCCTTGATAATACGATTTTATAAATATTCCTCTTTTGCTAGTAGTGTTTTGAATTATGTAAATGTAGGTTGAAAGTTAAAAATAGATATCTCGCTTATCTTTCAAGGTAACTACGGACTGTTTCATATCATTTTAAAGCAAATTTCGCTCCCTTTCAAATAAAGTAAGAGTATGTGTATGTTATACCAGCAATACGAGGAATGTTTTCAATTTCGGAAGTAGTGTTTTCATCAGGATAATGTCATTTCATTAGCGCAAATGAACAAAGTTTATTTCCAAAATCCCAAGTTTGTAACCAAAATAGTTAGAAAGTTATAACAATATCAATATTAAATATTTGAAAATTCATATCTCCTATACTAGTAGCTTTAGAAGAAGCAAGTTAGTTTCATTCATAAGAGTGGTTGGTTGCCTACAAAATATAAAAAAACAAAAAAAAATGCTTGGAGAGATTTTTGAATAAATCAATTTCGAAGAATTCCTTAAGTTTGGCTACTTAAATATAGGCAAATTTATATCATAATTTATTACGTAAAGAAATCTCTTTAAAGAACCTTTATTTAACTACGCATATCTATTTCCAATTTTTTTATATCATGAACGGTATCGGAAATATAAATTTCTACAAAAAAAATGTATATATTTTGAAAGTTTTAAAAAATTGCATTTCATGCGAGTTATTGATGACCTGAATTTCAATCTTCTATGTTAAAATATGCCCCCAAAATAACACCCTTATTTTCACCCCCTGTGTACCTATTGCGTTTAAAAGCTTGTTTTATCGACATAATTGTCTCGTAGGCCTTCATTTCAAATTTCATCAAAATCGTCCGTATAGTTTCGGCTGGCGAGTGACCACATACACACACACACACACACACACACACACACACACACAGACATTTTGAAAAATTTTCTAACATTTATTTTTTCGGATTCAGGGAGTCGTAAAACATCAAAATAACGCAACTTATCTTTTTCGATTTATTTCGACCGTAATACTTTCTTGTTTAGCAAGAAAGTAAAAATCAATTTTGTCCTGCTGTATCTTAAACTATAGGTTATACTTATGATGGGATCCGAAAAGGAGCGGGAATAATGTATGCTACCAACTCGATAGCAGCCATATCTAGCGCTTCGTTAGCATTGAACGAACTTGATATGTAGCGAATCGGATCGCTCCATTAATTGAACGCCCCTAATAAGTTGCGTGAACCTCCAAAAAAAAATCGCTGTAAAACGAATCCTTTTCACATTAAATTGGTTTTAGAATCAGCTGTGTAAAATATAATTCGATCAAATACTGAAGATTTTAAAAGGTAATGTTAGCCGCTAAGTGCAATATTAATTAAGATTGTGAGTGTGTATGGATAGTTATTTAATTTCTGTATGAACTGGTATTGGTTAATAGTATAACGTACACATAATTCTCGTTATACTTATAACCATAAAACTTGAAAATAGCGCGCGGCTTCTTTATGCTACCCAGAGACGGCGAGCGGTGTTGGGCACCACCCGGGCCGGCCCAAAAAAAGCGGGCTCCGTGCTCAACCTTTTTTATTACTTTTTATACCAGACGCGGAGCCCTATGCGGTCGCACCTGTTGCAAAGCCCTCGAACCGGCCCTGGGCAGCACTCGAGTGATATATTACTCATGATTTATTTATTACTCTTTTTTTTTTACTGTTTGTCCATTAGTCGTAGACTAAAAAAATTATCCATTTGAAATTTCATATCCGGAAAAAATTTACATCTTAGTGCGGAATTTAGATTGTTGAGAATTAAGAAATGTGGAAGTTTAACAAGTATAATAATAATTTAACCGGTAGAAGTTCTGTAACGTGTTAATGGCTCTTTAGTTGAAATAGGCGAGAAAATAACATTTAGGATTGCTGCAGTATTGAATTTCTACGAAAAAATAGGCTCTTTTAAACCGATACCAGATGTGATTGTTAAAACCGGTAAAATTGTAAAGTAAACTTAAAGCATAAATAAATACCACCCTTTTGCCTAAGGATTGAACTCAAACAGGTAAAAATCTTTGCAATTACAATGAATTATAGAGAACTAATAAAAAAGAACTTATGTTATGCCACAGTAGCGCGGGGCAAAGAAAGCAATCATAAATACGTATTTGTAGGAAAAATACCAGATGTGATTCAGCCTTGTAATGAACCCCTTTCTGTAACAAATACAAACGTAAGCATTGTCATAGGAACTGTTTTATTAGCTTACATGATAAAAATAAATAACTAGATCGAATCCGTAATCCAAAGTAAAAAAAAAGCAAATAAATAGATAAAATAAACAAATAACTGGCTCTAATTTGTAATCTACATTCTAAATGAAAGTAATTAAATAATTTCTTTTCTTAAATAAATAATATCAAGTCGCGTTAGGGAACAAACTAATTTAAATACAAGTAGGAAGGTACTGAATAGATTTTATCGGTTTGAATATTACTAATAAACAAAAATAATAATAATCTAAACGGTAGAATTTATTTAAAATTAACTATTAAAGTACATATAGTAAAAGATTAACTCGAGTGGGACTTGAATCTACGACGTCCACTTTGCTAAGGTGGGGCTCTTCCAACTGAGCTATTGAGGAGGCAAGTCACCCTCGATTCAAAACTCAAATTGTATGTACTTCCCTAGTTACGATGTATTATAATTTTGATACACAATGAAGGATCATAGTCAACTTTTGTGTATGTGTGAACAGAGCCCGCAATTCGCTAAGGTTTCGCACATGATAACACGTGACTGATTGTTAATTTTTATTTGCTATATGCAATACTAATAGATAACTATAGAAATTGTTTTTAATAAACGAACAGAAGTTCAAAATAATAATAATTAACTGTATTTATTTAAAATTAAACTAAAAGGGTAATCAAGAAGAAAACATAATTCATAACACAGAAGGAAAGATTAAAATGTAATTAATTAGTTTACCATTTATATTCGGGAATGGTAGTCATGGAAGCATGGCACCAAACAAAGTCCAGGTGAATCAGGACACTTATTTCAAACAAACTGTGATAATTTTTTAATGTTCTTCGAATAGCATATCTTGCATCTTTTCGCATAGATCTACCGGAGTCGGGGTTTCGATGGCGAATAGGTAGATGTTAATTATCGTTATCCGTCTATTTTGGCTTCGGCGGGAAGTTTTTATTGGACAACACTCTGAATCACAGCTAGTCGATAATCAAAAAAAAGGTTGTCTATTTGCGATATTTCTTTGGTATAATAAATAACTGTTGTATGACAATATCGACATATTGTACATGAAAAGCTTATTATACCAGCGGATTATCTTTCTCACACCAGTCATTACAAAAGCCTTTGGCTTTATTTGGTTTCCACCCTAAGCTCTTTCAACTTCTACATTTTCGGCTGGAAACTAGACAAAACTAAAACGTCCCGCTTATCCCTCCATTTGGTAACAGCAACTCCGTTGGAGTATATTGTTTGTTTCTCCTTTGCGGCAAAAGCTTCTTTAGGATTATCTCTTCTGCCTTTCCGTAGTGTACCGGTATGTGTTACGTGTAAGTAGTTGCTTGGCTAATGTCGTACTATTGTAGAAGTTGTCCATGTGAATTGAATGTCCATGGTCCTATTTACCCTCCATCAGTTTCAGGACTATATTGGCAGCGTGCCTCTTAACACCCATGTCATCTGCAGCGCCACTGTACAATATACATTGAAGTACCATACCTTCTGGTTCCGTTAATAAAACTTCAGTCCATATTTGTTTTTTATTTTTACTATATTGCCTGAATGGCAGTCTTTCCCGCCATAGCACTATGGATTCGTCATTACTTAATTCTTTGCCCTGGGAGTACCTCTCATTCACTATTCTGTTCAAAAAAATTTTTCACTGGCCTTATTTTTTTCTAGTCGATCGGTACTTGCACGTTCTCCCTCCTCTGGATTTCGGGAAAAGTGTATACAGCGCATAATTATAGCATATCTATGCTGGTTGCCCTGGATCGAGCATACATTACGTTTACCTTTACATTATTGAAAAGTACTGGAAATTACCTTATCTGATTTTTTACCTTATGGTATTGTCAAGAAATGAAGTTCTCGACAGCAGTTCATTTAGATATAATGTATTAACTTTATTTTAAGCGCACAATTAAGTAAGCATCCTTTTTAGTGCAAATTACGTTTTTAGTAAGTGGAGAAATTAGATGAATTAATTTAGGAACATTAAAATAAAGATAGTCTAATATTGTTTTGGAAGGTTTACTACGATAATGAAAAGAAAACAGTTGACTTTGGTTAATGTTTTCTAAGATAAAAACATTTGAGTGCATAACCTTACTTCAGTTATATTTTGTTGACGTAGGTCAAAATAAACTTTGTTATTACATTGCAGTTATACAATTTCAATCATTTTTCATTAATTCTACCTAAAGAGAGGTTATATTATATGTATAGTTTAGTTATCGATTAAGAATTAGTTTACAATCGCAAATCTTTGGGAAAAGTTAAGTACTATTTTATTTGCTTTTATACTGAAATTAATCAGCAGATATTATTTTATTTTATTAAATATACAAATGAATACAGCTGTTGTGTTGTTTACTAATATTATGCAGAGTGGGCCACAGAAAACAGTCCACAAAATTTGAACGGAGAAACATCTCGAATTATTACAGGACACTATTGATCCCGCTCTCACAGTTATAATCGAAAATAATAATAGATACGATGGTCTGTTTTTCCAACAAGACGGCGCACCTCCGCATTATAATAGAGCTGTAAGGCAATATCTTATTGAACGATTTCCTAGGCGATGGATTGGAAGATGAGGCTTCATTGAATGGCCTGCAAGATCCCCGATTTAACGCCCCTGGGTTTCTTTTTGTGGGGTTATTTAAAAAGCAAAATTTATACAACCGAATCCGCTTTGTTGGAAGAACTAAGACGACGAATAGTACAAGAATGCAGTCTAATAACCCCTGAAATGCTTCAAAACGTTTGACGTAATTTCGAACAGCGACTCTACAATTCTATGGAAGTCGATGGACACCATCTAATTCATTATTAATTTGAGTTAATTGTTTTGTGTATCATAACTTATAATTTAGTTACTTTAACTACATTACATTTTTGCGTTTCATTTCATTTTTAAGAGGTGTTGCACTTTAAATTAATTAAAACTTTTTTTTGCAAAGCCAGTGTAAATATCTAAAAAAAATCATGGGTGATCATATGCCTGAATACTCCATCTAAATGCCTTTCTAATGATGTGCCACACATGGTACATTTTCTATTTTAAATTAAGGGGTTGGGGAAGTGGAAGGGTAGGGGTTGACAAGTGACAGATATCTGTATCATAAAAATGTGTCCCCCTTGGAACAAAAATCGACGTGTTTCAGCATTTCCTTAAAGTCTAATGAATACTGTCAAATATCGGGGTGGATTGTTTTCGGAACGCTCTGTATGTGGTATTAAAGTACAACTTTCTTATTTTTGTTGTATTTTAATTATTTAACGTACAAAATGAGTGGCGTCTGACTTACATATCTGATTGTGCTATGGATATTATCTCTGCCTTTCTTACCTTGTAAGAAAAAGAGCTCTCAATGTACAGTACGTAATGAACTGAGCTAGGCCGTGGTGCGAACTTTTATATAACTGAAAATTTCTCTTTGTTTAAGTTGTCTTTTGAGAGGAAGTAAAATTTTTATTTGTTACAACAAACAGTAATTATATATAATCTTAGGAAATGTATACATAATTTATTAAGAATTAATTATTACTATTCAAATTATATATATATATATATATATATATATATATATATATATATATATATATGCTGTGTTTATACCAAGGTATTTTTAGATCGTGAATTTATCGCAGATTACAACAGAAATTGGCCAATGCAGAGCATGGGTACGGATGGCCTTAAATGAATGTTTACTTTCGTCATATTTATCGACAATAGGACAAGAATCATCAGTATTAAAACCTTACTACAACACCTACGCTCTTGTTCGAGATAACGAATTATTGGATGTGGCTCAAAGACTTATTGAAGGAGTAGAAACATTCACAGAGTTTAGCTTACCGTGCAATACTAGTTTATTAAATACGTGGCAACTACAAAGCTTGGTTTTGGCTGGAATTTGGTCACCCACGCTAAGATCATGTCCTGTGAGTATATTTTAAATATTACTAACATACATATCTATTTAAGACATTTGCAAAAATGACTGTTTTTAGACCAGAATTAACAACTAGTGTTCATCTCAGAAGTTTTCTATTATAATTGCAACTATAACGTTTTCTTTCGTGTTACTTAAATAAATAATATTTTACAATTTTTTATTTAATAGGGTCAAATCGCTCTTTTCAAAGTTATTGTCCACTGATTATCTACCCACCTACATAATGGCAAAATTATAGATTTAATTTTTGTTATAAACAGTAAATGGTGACAAAAATGAAACATTTTAATATGTGTTTAAATATTCAAAAGCGTTCATTTGATTACGATTTTAGTATTTTCTCTACATTTGATGGATCCAATCTGCAAACCACAATATATGAATTTTGTAATAAGGTAATAGTGTAATAGCCGCAAATTCACTAACATGGGTTCTTCTGTCTTACTCAAAACTACTTACATCATGTGCTGTACTACACTCGGTAAACGTCAAAAATAAAGTCAATTATCAAAGAGCGTTGTCTGCTTTAAATTTATCTAAATTATGCCATCAATGATGAGATCTCAAAGTTGGTTTGCATAAACATGTAAACAAACCCACGAACTTGCATAGCTTATTACTCTAGTTCCAATTAAATTTTGGAAAACCACTATAAATAATCATAATATATCCATTCTAAGAATTTTTTCTTATACACATTTTTTTATATTCCTGACCGTTAGAAAGTTATAAACTAGTTTGTATAAATACTTTTTTCTTGACTTTTTACCCAATTTTATAAAATAAGCGTTTTTTGTTGATTCTTTTAAATAAAGTAACTATTGGAAAACAATCTGCAATAAATAACACTCAATCTGGATCATAAATTTATTAATTTTCACTCATAAAAACACAAAATCGAACACAGTACCTAACTTAAAACCGCGGCGAGGTTAAAACAAAAACCAAAATTAATTAAGCCGCATTATACTTACTCGTTATTGTTTTCAAAACTTGGTAAAATAATTAACATAAAGCATGCGTTAGAATTTTCAGAATTGTGAAATTAGCTTTCTTTTGCCGTGCAATTATAAGTTGTAGAGTAAAATTTGTAGTTGAAAGTTTGATGCAATTGAAATTATTGATTTTTAGTCCATCTAGAAGAAGGACGAAGCCGATCGATAGTTTTCGGACTTTGCAACCTCTGTAAGTAATTTTTTAATAGGTTACATATAAAATTTGCGTGAAAAATTGTAGCTACCCGATGAAGTGGACATTAGACTATATAATTCTTTTCCCCGCATGATGGAACGGATTTTATAGCTGATCTCGACGCAAATGTACTGTTAAAGCTTGTCTCCGTCTTTCCTTAAGGGCGCTTGTCGTATAAAACTTACAATTACCTAAGTGTCGCAGTTGAATGTTAAATTACAATTCCTGGTTACGGAATAAAGTTTTATTGGTTATGAATCAATTTTGAAATAATAACGGAAAAGTGTTTTCCTAAATAACGAAACGTTTTCAATTTTAAAGAATTTGTGTCGGTGACGGATTTGAAAAATTAAACCGGCGGTCTTGGTTAATTTGTAAGCGTGTATAACAGTTTGCATTATTAAACGAAAGAGAATTAAATTGAAATTATTTCTTTACCTAAAGTATAATAAATTAGTGGAAAATTAAAGTAGATGTTATTTGGAAGAACGTTAGTAATCATATAAACATAAAATATGAAACTGTAGAATAAACAATTAAGGGGAAATCAAAATACAAATTAAATATTAATAATAGTTCAGTTGATAGGGAAAGCGCTGCAATTATACAGTGCTTTAATATTCACACAACAGCTTCTAGTGGAGTGTGGAGTGTCTAATATAAATAAGAATATCTTAATTTGAAACTATCTACTGTAATTTTGAATGTAATACTAAGGAACATAACGTTATTTAATTATTTTAAAATGAAAAGTTTCTCAAGAATAATTTCAAAGTAGTTCCCATTTTCCTGTAAACACAATCTAACACGACGATTGAAATTATTACGTACTCTTGTAAATATTTCTGGGTTCTTACGAATCTCGTCAGCTTCGCGAAAGATTGTTTGACGCAATTCTTCAATAGTATTAACAGGAGTAGCGTAATACTTCTCAGGTGTCCCCAGAAAAAAAAATTAAGTGGTGCAATGCCAGTGAACGGGCAGGCCAACCTACGGGTGCATCGACATTACGATCCATCTAACGTCCTGGACAATTTAAATTCCACCATTGCCTGACAGCTAAGGTACTATGTGCCGGAGCCCCATCATGCTTGTACCACATACCTTGTACACCTTATGGTATATCCTCTAGTAGTATTGGGAGATTTTCATGTAAAAATCGAAAATACTCAAGAGTCGTCAGCCGACGGGGAATAATAAATGGACCTATTAGAGTATTTCCAACAATTCCTGTCCATATATTTACACTAAAATTGTGCTGAAATCTTGATGGTGATGTTTCATGGGGGTTTTCATTAGACCATGTGTCACTATTATGATGGGTTACTAAGCCATGTCTTTGAAAAAGTGTGAACAAAATGTGAGAAAAAATTTACCAAGTTCGAATCTGAGAGTAGTAAAGTACTTGGGAAAAAAATTATAATACATGAAACCGCCCTTCTCAAGGCTAAGCCTGATGACACAAGCAGAGTCCGTTTCCGAAACGTCGCGCTATAAAAGCAAAAACTGTGGAAATATGCCGATCAACTGTACTAACATGAAACCACAGGTACAAAACACTTATAATACAGAAAAAATTTAAGACGTGTCTGGACATGTTAAGATACCACTGGCAAAAAGCAACCCTTGCAGGTAAATCAATTGCAGTTAATTCTTGAACCGGCTGGTGGTGAAAAGGGCGTACAAGGTTATCATGAATCAAGTTCCAAACTAGTTTTTTCGAAACGTTATACTGTATAACCAAGGTTTACACCGTCTTTGTCCATTAACCTCACGCTTAGGTTGTATTTGGCCAGTTTTCGCAACCATCTTTCCACAGCTGAAAATGTTTGCCTGTGGGGAACGTGGCGATTTGTGTGTGTATATATATATATATATATATATATATATATATATATATATATATCCTGGTACAATCTTGTCGCGGCAGCACAATTTTTGTGACATTCAAAAAATATCAAATTGTTTACTTAGCAAATTTCTTTCCTGTTTATCAGGACCAGGATGTTGGCGAAGTATTCCCATACTTATCAATTTAATCAGAAAATCCTCAAACAAGTCGTCGTGCTAGATTGTGTTTACAGGAAAATGGGAACTACTTTGAAAATATTCTTTAGAAACTTTTTAGTATTACATTCGAAATTACAATAGGTAATTTTAAATTAAGATATTATTACTTAAATTAGACACAATGTCCCATGCCCCGCCCAAACGACCCGCTTTATGAGTAAAAAATCATATTCACGCCATACGATTGGGCATATTCCACTAAATAAATGTACAGAACGCTATCATTGTTAGGGCTTCCAAGAGCTCCAGCTCTCTAGGAAGTATTTTTGTGTTAAGGTAATTTACGTTAAATCGACATAAAATCAGCTCTAGAATCTCCAGTTTTTTTGTGAAAAGAGTTTGTGGACACCCTGCAGATATATATATATATATATATATATATATATATACGGTGTTTATTAAATAGTCTTAAAGCTTCAGCTAGAGAATCTGAGAAATCTCATAAAAGAATTAGTTCTAGGCGATGCGCCGTTTCTTCTAACGGGCCATCCACAAATGACATTAAATTGCAACGTTGGAAGCTACGTGTACATGTAGGTGGGTGGGGGGGTGCGTGCGTGCGTGCGTGCGTGTGTGTGTGTGTGTGTGTATACAGGGTGGCCCAGTTTGTTTATAACGGCAGGACTTTACCTAACGATAGTTAACGTAAAAATAATGTCAGTTTTTCATGTAAACATATATGCTGGAGAGCTTCGTTTTCGAGATATAGAATGTTGAAATTTTGAAAAATAAATAGAATGTTTTGAATATTTCTAAAACGGCAGATTTGAAATTGTTTAAATTTTGTACACAGTGTGAACTAATCGTCCCTCATTATTTAGGGCTTATGATGATAAAATACGAAAATCAATGGCGGAAATATGGGTGTACCATCGCTCCTTTTAAAAAAATGTCCTACGCCACTGACTTTATTGTAAATCCAATAACGTATGTCAGATAATGTCAGGCCCGTGATGCAAAATTTAATTTCGAATTTAAATTTCACGAAGTAAACTATGACTAAGTTTTGACATTTATACGAACAATATTTTAATTCAGAAGTAATTTCGTAAATTATTTTTAATTTGGTTGCTAGTTTCAAACGTTAAATAAAATGCCTTCTAATTTTCTAATCAAGAATATGCTGACATGCGTTTTGTATATGGTTTTTGTGATGGGAATACAGCAGAAGCAGCTCTAGAATACCGTAGACGATTTCACAACAGACGACAGCCACATCATAATGTTTTTTCGAACATGCATTTTCAATTCGTCAATCAAGGGTTGAAGGCTATACCTAGGAATCCTAATCGTCTGAATTTTAATACGGTAAGGAGAAACAATAACGTACTTCGTGCATTTAATAGAGATTCGAGGACTAGTCAAAGAAGAGTCAGTCGAACCACTGGAACTTCTAAAAGCACTATTGTAAGAATATTAAAACAGGACCACAGACGTCCTTTTCATCTGCAACCTGTCCATGGTTTACACCCAGGAGACGAAGAACGCAGGGTTGCATTTTGTAGGTGGCTTCTGAACTACGTTGAAAACAATGAGGATTTTTAAGCAATATTCTATGGACCGATGAGTCATGTTTTACCCGACGAGGTATTGTGAATTTTCATAATCAACTTGTATGGGCGCATGAAAATCCTCATGAAATCAGACCGCGAAAATTTCAACATGAATTTAGTGTGAATATTTGGATAGGAATTTGCAATGGACACCTGTTTGTCCCTCATATACTTCCACAGCGTGTGAATTCTGAAAACTTTCTACAATTTCTGGAGAAGGAGAATCACAATATGTGAGACGACATTCCACTTTAATATGCGAAGGCAAGCCTGGTTTCAACTCGATGGGTGTCCCGCGCATTATGGCATAAACGTTCGTAATTGATTGAATACAAATTTTGAAGGTCGGTAGGTTGGTCGTGGTGGTCCAGTTGCATGGTCTCCCGGATCTCCAGACCTAACCCCCATGCATTTCTACCTATGGGGTCATCTGAAAGAAATTGCTTATTCAACGCCAGTTCCAACTAGACAAGAACTTTTGCACAGAATTCAAAATGCATGTGCAGAAATTAATCATGATGTGCTAGTTAGCCTAAACCGTTCCATTAGAAAACGCTGCCAGTTGTGCATTCAACAAAATGGTTTTTATTTCGAACAATTATTACATTAGTCATAAATATTTCCTTTTGTCATTGAAACGTTTTGTTTAATATTTATTTGTATGGATTTTCGGTTCGTAAACATGAATTAAAAAACCATTTTTTCCAGTGCCTAATTTGAAGCAAAGTGATTGTTTCCTTAATTTTTACGAACCGATAATCCAAGAACATAATAAATAAATAGTTACATTAGTTATTTATCGGTTTATGTGTTGTATTTATTGGTTTTATTAAAAGTTATTTAGTTAGAATTTGTATTCACTCCGAAGTGTTATTCATACTAATTAATGACATTACCTGACAAAACCTGAAATATCTCGAAAACCGTGCGCCGTACGTATACTATGGAACCACTTTTTTGTTCCAAAAAGCATTAGCAATCGGGAGACGTTATTGGATTTCCAATAAAGTCAGTGGCGTAGGAGATTTTTTTTGAAAAGGGACGATGGTACACCCGTATCTCCACCACTGATTTTCCTATTTTATCATCATAAGCCCTAAATAATGAGGGACAATTAGTTCACGCTGTGTACCAAATATAAAATTATTCAAATCTGCCGTTTTAGAAATATTCAAAATATTCTATTTATTTTACAAAATTTCAACACTATCTCGAAAACGAAGCTCTCCAGCATATATGTTTATATGAAAAACTGACATTATTTTTACGTTAACTATCCTTTGGTAAAGTCCTGCCGTTATAAACTGAACCACCCTATGTATATATATATATATATATATATATATATATATATATATATATATATATATAGGCTGTAACAAATTCGCTTCTCAGTATAGGGATCTCGGGAACGGTAAGAGATAGAGAGACGGTTAAATTGAGACAAAATCCGGTGGCAAGTAATATGTCGTCAAGAAAGTAAAATTATTTTGTACGGTTCCGGATATATCCGATAAAAACCGAAATTCTGCGATTTCGTCTTTATTTTTTTTTTTCTGGCCTTATTAGTAAAGATACTTTAAGCTAATAAAACATTCTTAAAGCCATTTTTAATGGTCTACAACATGGTATTTTTTATTTGCTTCTACAACGTTTCGTCCTCACGCAACCATCATCAACTTTATTTTCTTAAATACGACGAAAATGAAATTTTTCTTACATAAACTGAACTAGAAGAGTATTAAATAATAGAATATGAACTACTAAAATATTGCACTTTACTATTTATTATGATAAAATACATAATAACTAGACACTAATGAAAAATAGCTAATATCCACATAATAATAATAACCCCTAACAGAAATAGCTAAATATTAAATTACGAAAAAATACATAATTTTAGTTTAGAATATACAATTTACAAATGTTCGAACAGATTTCCATTTACACCCCTACACAACTCTATTCTTTTACACATATTTAGTACTGCCCTTTGAATATCACGCCTTCGTAAAGAATTAAACCCATTTATAATATTTTCTCGTAATTCCGCAATATCATTTGGAACGGTTTTGTATATTTTGTTTTTTAAGTGGCCCCACAGATAATAGTCCAATGGTGAAAGATCCGGTAACCTCGCTGACCACTCCACGATTACCAATCCATTTTCCAGGGAATTGCCTATGCGGAAACTCTTACATCTCGAGTATTATGAGGCGGCGCTCCATCTTGCTGAAACCATAAGTTTTCGATTCTGTTCAGTGGTAATTCATCTAAGTAATCTAAAAATATTGTCCTAAGAAATTCAAGATAACCTACTCCATTTAAGGTTTCTTCATAAATAAAAGGTCCAAGAATTCTATCACCATTGATGCCAGCCCATACGTTGAGACCAAATCGTACTTGAGTTCGAATTGACCGATTAATTCGTGGATTTTCCACTGCCCAAATATGTTCGGTATTTCTATTAAAAATTCCACAATTGGTAAATTTAGTTTCATCACTCCAAATTATTTCATTTAAAAAATTGTTATTCGTTTCAATTTGCTGCCTCAGCCAGTTACAGAACTGCAAACGTCTTTCTTGATCACCTTGTCGTAAACAATGAGAGATATGTAGTTTATAGGGTTTCGTATTATTATTTTTTAATATTCGCCAGACTTTCATATGTGATACATTTGGTAAATTAGTGTTATTAGGCAATTCTCTGGTCGATTTGAACGGGTCATTATTTATCTAAAATGAGAAACATACATGTAATATAAAAAAAAATATGTGATATTACCATCATATCACATTTTACTTTATAAAATCTATATGAGCTGGGTCCTTTGAGCAAACCTGTATTACCTAGCTCTACGCAAATACATAATATGTAAAATCCTATAAGTACCTGATTCATAATAGCATCATTTTCATCTTGCGTAATTTTACTGCCATATGATTTCCTGGCTTTCTCAACTGAACCAAATTCCGCAATATTTTTATCTAATTTTCTAAATAGGGATCGGTGGGGCTGTATTCTTTCAGGATATTCTTCTTCATACATATCACTAGCTCTCTGTGAATTTCTATTACATTTATAATAACATTTCAGCATATCTCACCTTACAATAAACGAAAAAGGCATTTTTAAATAAAAATTATACCAAAATCTTTTGAAAATAATTCACACTCTAACCAAATGTCACAATTAATAGTAATTGTTTTGAAATTTAGAATATCCATAGCCGGGCGGGCGTAAACTGTACACCACTAATGAGTTGTTACCTGCTGTAATTAAGCGTCCTCAAAATCATGCAGGTAAACTGTACACTGGATTTTAAAATTCTCAATATGGAATTCCTTAATTACCTCCTCGCTCAGTAATCTCTATACACAAATGTATGTCTTATAAATAAAATTATTGTCATTTACTTACTAGATATAGGTAGTTATCACATAAGTTTCGAGTACATATCTGATCAGTTTATTGTTAAATAAAGCAATTTATCAATCAAAAGTACTTTTCAAGAGCTTTCCAGTGATGTATCAAGGGTTCCATTTAAGATTAAAAATTGAGGTGGTTAGGGGTGAAGAAAATACTTATGGCCAATTGAAGCTTTCCAAAAGAGACATTGTATTTACCTAATGTCCATTTCTTTATTTTAAACTAATGTTAGTTATTCCTTTGTCAGTGATGATTTAATTGGAAATAATGCAAACTTAAATATCTGTTGTGGAACACACGACCATGCAACCTATGAAATGGAAATTAAAATAACTTTTGTTATGGTTATTGTGCAACCTTTTTACAATAAGTTCATTACGAAAATTGGCAATATTGTAAAAACAAAATTAAGAATCTTTGTCAAACAGGCGTTTAAAACCTCCTGTCAGATAGAGGTTAATAGACATCTAGATGCTAACTTAAAAATATTCCAAAGCCGCCAACTTCTATAAAAATATCTGTAATACAGATTAAGCAATTTCACTCACATTTATTTAATTTTTACATTTATTTCGCTTTATATTAAGAACCTTGGCAAATAAACGTTACGCATGAGTAAATTTTCTCTCTAATGAGTTTTACCTTTGGTGTACACTTTACCTGCACCTTTCTTGTAACAATTTTTGTTTGGTGTACAGATTACATATCGGAGTTATCCCTCAGGTAGTTTGGTGTACACTTTACATCCGCCCCCATAGCCGCCTTGAACGTAAACGAAAATTTGTTCACTTCTAAATTGCACACTCTAAATTATATTAATTTATTTTTTCATTATTTAATATTTAGTTCTTTCTGTTCGGGAATATTAATTTATTGTTTGTTATTTATCATTATTATCTAGCCGTATTATTATCCATAATATTATTATAATAAATAAGTATAGTATTTTAGTATTTCATATTCTACTCATTAATACTCATTTATTTTAATTTGTATGAATAAGAAAAGCTATCACAGGACCGTATCAAAAAAAAATTGTAACTGAACGTGGTTTTTAAGGTTCAAAACGTTGAAAAATATAAAGTGTGATATATCACTGCATTCAGAATTTAATAAGGTAACTAACTAGAGGAAAATTTCTTTTTGGTCGTATTTAAGAAAATAAAGTTGATGGTGGTTGCGTGAGGACGAAACGTTGTAGAAGCAAATAAAAAATACCATGTTGTAAACCATTAAAAATGCCTTTAAGAATGTTTTATTAGTATCTTTACTAATAAGGCCAGAAAAAAATAAAAACGAAATCGCAGAATTTCGGTTTTTATCGGATATATCCGGAACCGTACAAAATAATTTTACTTTCTTGACGGCATATTACTTGTCACAGGATTTAGCAACTTTGTAATTTAACCGTCTCTATCTCTTACCGTTCGAGATCCATATACTGAGAAGCGAATAGCCTGTGTATATATATATATATATATATATATATATATATATATATATATATATATATATTATTATTTAAGCTTCCACAAATAGTATTATGTAATATTCGAAACTTAACTTGCGTTTATTGACGTGAAAATACAATATTCAACGTTTCAGAGACTTACTATGTCTCCTTTGTCAAGAATGATATTGAATATATAAAATATGAAACCAGCCAACTAATTATTTTATAATAATTTTGATGAACGGGTTTTGCTTCGATTTGCAGGTCCAAAATATTACGTGGAATAAAACGCTCGGAACTGTCGATTTTTATTTTCAATTTAGAATTTTTTTACGTACAATTTTTTTACAGAGTGTCTAGGAAATATGTGACGTCATCGACATTTTTTTTAAAGGTCACCCCAATTTTTTACTGCAGAATTAGAAAGGGTACATGTTTTCACGTCCGGCAAGGTAAATATGGACGATGGTTCCATAAGGAACTATTGAATAAAAATTATCGTAAATATTAAAAATCAGAAAATTCCATTGTCAGTGTAAGAAAACGTTAAATTGTACATTTTGTTAAAATTATTTTAATTATTTTCACGTTAGCAACTTGTGTTTAGTTTTTTGATAGGCGACAGCACTTAATCAGAAGTGGTTGCGTTGTTTAATGCAACCCACTCTGATCGACCATCCATTAGCCAAAGCATGGTAGCAGAGTTGAGGCGAAATTTCGGGAATTGAGAAAATGTGGTCGAAAATCGATAAGTGAAGATCAGTTGAACATTGTGTTAGCAATGCAAGATAATTCTAATACCACCATTACGGACACAACTAATCATATTAGTGCGGTGCGATCTACTGTGCATAAACTGTTGAAAAATGCAACAGTTATGTTATGGTAACCCCAGTTTTGTAAAAAGAATAAGTTTTTCCGACGAAGCAACATTTGCTTTAAACGGTCATGTGAACAGAAAAAATTGTCGTCATTGGGAAACCGAAAATCATCATTTGTTCACGGAATATCACACCCAATATCCTCAAAGATTGATCGTTTGGTGCGACATAGTTGGCGGAAGAGTTATATGTCCTTACTTCTTCGAGGATACTTTCACTGGTGCGAGATATTTAGACTTTCTTCAAACTGACCTCATCCCCGCTCTAATAACGTTGTATCCGAATTTAGAAGAGCCCGATATGCACCGTGACGTCTTTTTTCAACAAGATGGAGCGCCGCCACACTACGATTTACCTGTTCGTTCTTGATTGGATGAAGTTTTTTCAAATCGTTGGATAGGTAGAAAAGGGACAATTGAGTGGCCAGCCAGATCGCCTGATTTAAATCCTCTAAATTACTTCTTGTGGGGATACTTAAAGAGTAAAGTATACGCGACGCGACCAATCAATTTAGAAGGTTTAAAAGCACGAATTCGCCAAGAAATTAGAAACATTACCGCAGATGTCACCGACAACGTTCAAAAATCATTTGTTAATCGCATTGGCTATTGTCAGATTCGAACATTTAATTTAAATTAGTGTAATCATTTTACAACTAAATTAGGTCTAACCTCAAAAAATGTCTGTTTATAAAATATATTTTGTTAAAAAAATTATTTGAATATTTCTTATTAGAAATGATACATGATATCCATTTAGAGTTAAATCAACATCGGAAGACACCAAGCTGCGCAAAAAAAGTGACGTCAGAGTGTAAAGCTCAACAAAAAAATATATGTTTGAAAAAATAAAAGTTTAGGTTATGTTACTTCGCGTTTGTTGTCCAAGAATGCAATTTTAGATGTAAAATTTTTGAAATAATCATAAAGTAAAATCATGTTTTATTGTCATAGTTACAAAATCTAGTTTTTTAAAATACATTTGCCAATAACAATTAATCTCCTGATTTTTGGCCAGATTTAAATATTAGCAGAGCATTATTTATAAAGCCCATTTCAACACCTAAAATAATGATAAATAGCAACATATTCATTAAATAAACATACCAGCATGTACGATTATAAGGCGATTTCCTTTTCAAATAGGAGATTTAAGTCCTGCGTTTGTCCCATCTGTCCAAGAATATGGTGTCGTATGAGACGAATGTATGTATGTTTCATCTAAAATTTACATAAGATTATGCAGTAGAATGTATAGTTTATAATCTTCAAAACTAACCTGTGTATATAATTGGTCGTCCTGCTTTCCGATAATTAGTGATCGAACGTATATATGCACAACGCAAAGAACGTATTTCATGTCGTTCTATTATAATCTTACGATGATCAGATGTTTTTTTCCAGCTACATAAAACCCAAGATAAGATATGATTCAAAATTAATCAATAAACTTAGCTGAAGCCCATTTTTAAAAGTAAACTTCTAAATGACGTTTTCTTTCCCGAATATCCAATTGTTTCGTTATCTTTAATGAGGTTATACATTCCTTCGAATATTACAAAATAAAGCGTTGTTATCCATCTGCTTTTTACCTGAATTGATACTTTTAAACTATTTGTAATTGTTCCACATAATCTTGCGAGCATCTTCATATAACACACGGCGTTTTCTTGCTTGAGGTGCTTGAGCGTTATGAGATGTACTTGAGTCGCACATTATATAAAGAACTAGATTTGATTACATTAATATAACGTGAAATTAAAAATTAAAGTAACTTACTTAAAAATTCAATACAGGCAGCGGATAGTTTAAAAAAAAACTGTTTTGTAAACAAATTTGATACGCCGGAAAAACAAAGAGGTTATAAACAAAAGTTGGCAAACGATCAGCTGGAAAGTAACGTTTTTAGAGCGCACAGTACTAATATCTATGTCATTTTCCAATCATTACTGCATCTTTATCTAGTTTAAAAATGCGTTTCTGCGCTGGTGTCTTCCGATTTTGATTTTACTTTAGCTATGATTATTTCTTCAAAATGACATCTTCTAAACTACCCTGTAATAACATAATCAAACCTTATATTGAAAGAATGACCGAAGTGAGCTGAATCCAAATTTGTAATAACATACAGTGTGTCCCATTTAAAAAATTATGTTTGGTTCGCCCTATATAAATGAAACACCCTGTTAAAATATGCACTTCAGTTCTTTCTACTACACTTCAAAATTTTGTTCTCCTATTCCATCAAATAAGGGAAGTACGGGACGCAAGTCTGGGACACCCTGTATTAACATCATGCATATGTATCTTGTCGTACGCAAAAAGATGTACCATTTCTAATTCTGCAGTAAAAAATGGGGGTTGACATTTAAAAAAAATGTCGATGACGTCATATCGTTTTCTTGACACACCCTGTTGGCGGATACAGTTATGTTAAAAATCTGAAATTATGACGCTGAGTTCAAATATAATATTGTCCTGAATGTGGCACTTCCGGTTATACCGGAAGTAGACGTCAACTTTGTTATTTTAAACGGAACCTAATATTTTTTATTTTATTTTCGAATTCTACAAGAAATTTTAGATAAAATTTGTGCACAATGCCCTATACCAAAAATGAAGTATTTTCGAGATATTTCGATTTTTTTAAAATTTTTGAAAAAATCCTAGTCCACATTGAATAACGATATCTCCATTAATAACGAAGCTAGTGACGTGAAATTGTAACCAATAAACAACAAGCTCTTGCCCGTTAACTCCATATACCCATCTCATTGATATTTCATACAGGGTGTTTTAAACTTAGCCGCCAACATGCACAATTTAAATCATTTATAAGTTGCTTACTTTAAATAGAACACCCTGTATTTTATTACATTTTCCGCTGTATTTTTTTAAGCCAATTCGTTTGGTATCAGTATTCCCTATACCTAAATCCAACCATTTTTGAGATATTTCATTATCTTAGTTAAAACATAACAACACTTAATTATTTCAACATTAGTAAAGGGTAGGCCATGATTTCCATTATTTAAGGTGATATTTTGTTATTTTTTCATAAGTTATTAATTCTGAAAAGTAACCAATAGCCTGAAAGGATTATTAATTGTGGATATCATTAAAAACGTTGACTAGGTATTTTGTATTAATTTAATTAGATAACTTACAAACAAAAATAACTAAATGTAATATTAAACAAATAAAGTTTTGTAATAAGTGTTCAAAATTAGCACCATCTACTCTAAACATTTATGAATCCTTTTCATTAAGTTATCTCTTGTAATTCTGGAAATATGGTCGGGTGTTAGAGAATTAAAAGCAAGTAAGACTCTCTGCATCATATCTTCCTTTGTCGTAATAGGTTTGGAAAATACCTGATTCTTAATGTAACCCCAAATACCAAAATCTAGAGGAGCTAAATCAGGAGAGCGAGCTGGCCAACGAATCGGGCCCTGATTGGCAATCCATCTATCATCAAACATGTCGTAAAGATGCTGGGCACCAGGCCCAAAGTTATGAGGAGGTGCTCCATCTTGCTGATACCAATCTGAAGCGGCCTCTCCATTTCTTAAAGTATGTAAGGTCGGTCGTATGGCTTCTTCTAAAATGTGGCAATATCTTGTACCATTTAAATTTTCATCGTAACATTTTAATGCTAAAATTTTATCGTCTTTTATTGCACAAAAAACATTAAAACTCCAACTATCTTGGAAATAACGTTCTCTACTAAACATGTGGATTTTCATTAGACCAAAAATGGGAATTATGTCGATTAAATAATCCATTTTTACTAAACTTTGCCTCATCACACCATATAACTTTTTTTATGAAGTTTTCATCCTCTTGGGTCTTCATTAAAAACCGTTCACAGAATTCTACCCTTCGAGGAAGATCACATAATTGTAAGTGTTGCACCAAATGATATGAAAATGGTTTCCATTTGTGTTTTTTTAAAATGCGATGAATTGTTCTCGTCGACAAAGTAAGATTACTCTCACAATCTCTAATGGAGGCATTTGGAGAGGCCGTAAAATAACCCAAAACATTAATTTCGTTTATGTCACTGTTCACTAGTGGTTTATTTTTATTAATTTTTGTCTTAAATTGACAACTGACGGGAGTTTTTAATCAATCTTCTTACAATATCACCACTTGCATTTGGTCGATTTAAATATCTTTCTTCAAAAACACGCCAAGTCCGTTCAACAATTCTATTACACTCGCCGTAAATAATAATAAGATTTAAAAAATCACCATTAGTAAATCCTAAATTTGCCATTATTTACTATGAAATACAAACTGGTAAAGAAAACTGTCAAAACAACATAAACAATTAACGTTCTAACTATCAAATCTTTGACAGCCACCCTTTACTAATGTTGAAATAATTAAGTGTTGTTATGTTTTAACTAAGATAATGAAATATCTCAAAAGTGGTTGGATTTAGGTATAGGGAATACCGATACCAAACGAATTGGCTTAAAAAAATACAGCGGAAAATGTTACGACAAAGGAAGATATGATTCAGAGAGTCTTACTTGCTTTTAATTCTCTAACACCCGACCATATTTCCAGAATTACAAGACATAACTTAATGAAAAGGATTCATAAACGTTTAGAAGTAGATGGTGCTAATTTTGAACACTTATTATAAAACTTTATTTGTTTAATATTACATTTAGTTATTTTTGTTTGTAAGTTATCTAATTAAATTAATACAAAATAGCTAGTCAACGTTTTTAATGATATCCACAATTAATCATTTCAGGCTATTGGTTAATTTTCAGAATTAATAACTTATGAAAAAATAACAAAATATCACCTTAAATAATGGAAATCATGGCCTACCCTTTACTAATGTTGAAATAATTAAGTGTTGTTATGTTTTAACTAAGATAATGAAATATCTCAAAAGTGGTTGGATTTAGGTATAGGGAATACTGATACCAAACGAATTGGCTTAAAAAATACAGCGGAAAATGTAATAAAATACAGGGTGTTCTATTTAAAGTAAGCAACTTATAAATGATTTAAATTGTGCATGTTGGCGGCTAAGTTTAAAACACCCTGTATGAAATATCAATGAGATGGATATATGGAGTTAACGGGCAAGCGCTTGTTGTTTATTGGTTACAATTTCACGTCGCTAGCTTCGTTATTAATGGAGATATCGTTATCCAATGTGGACTAGGATTTTTCAAAATTTAAAAAAATCAAAATATCTCGAAAATAATTCATTTTTGGTATAGGACATTGTGCACAAATTTTATCTAGAATTTCATGTAGAATTCAAAAATAAAATAAAAAATATTAGGTTCCATTTAAAATAACAAAGTTGACGTCTACTTCCGGTATAACCGGAAGTGCCACATTCAGGACAATATTATATTTGAATTCAGCGTCATCCAAAACGTACAGCTTCGTAATTTCAGATTTTTAACGTAACTGTATCCGCCATTACTTTTAATCAAAACTCTTCGCGCCACACCCTGTATATACGTGTTGGTATGTGTATATACATTTTAGAATTATAAAAACACTATGGAGAGAATAGCATATTTACTGTAGTAGTGCACATTTACGAATTTTTGGTTTTTTACACGATAGCGATATCAGAAAATTTCGAAATTATTTAAATACGTTAAATGATGTTAGATAACAATATGGTTGCCATCTTTTTCGTAACTGCCCAGAAAATGAAGTTTTGCGGGTTGCACTTTCACATACCAAATCCTAATTATTACTAATGTAAATGTAATAGTTTATTTGCAATTCGAACTAATTTCATACAAGCTTAGTGCATGTTAAAGCTTTCAAGAATTTTAATAAATACTTTTTAGTCAAAAATAAAATCACATGATAGAAAGTACATTATATATACTTAACATTTTTAGAATATTTTTCTTGCCTTTTAATTTTTGTACGGACCACTATCGCTTGAAAGGGTTTACTCTTATCAATTGATCCCAAGGTGAAAGTTAACAATGTAGTACATTGTACTTACCTTCCTTTTGATTGGAAGCATTTTGCAGAAAATGACACAAATTTTATATGTTTTACTAAAAGAAAATTTACAGTAACATTTAATTCTTCAATTTTCAGTGTTGGATCCTAAAAGAGTGTAAATTTTTTTTATTAAAGGAATAAGTAATAATAAATGTAATTGTAACAATTACTTACCAATTGCCCAACATTAGATATCAATGTTTTATTTTTAACTAAATGTTAAGAAATGTTTTCCACTGATTACTTTATGTATTTTTATTAGATAGCAGCTGGTGTGGATGTTGCTCAATCTCTTCAAGCTACTTCTGCAGTAAATTCAGAAACCGGATCAGTAAGCTCTGCAATTTCATTTAATTCACATAGTTCCGGAATTGGAGGTATATTATCGTTAAACGAAGATGAAGCTTTAAAAATAATTCTTGCAAAACATTCTTCACAACAGTCTTTAGCAAAATCAAGCTTTAAACAGTTACAAGAAGAAAAGAAAGCGAGCACAACTGATCTATCTGATATTGGGTCAATTGGTGCAGAATTTGAAAACGCCAATTTTCCTATTGAATCATCAAATTTAGGAAATTCGTTAAGCCGAAGATCAGGCTGGTCTTTTTCTGAAAATACAGAAAAGTTGGAAGATTTAGATAAAGACGTTCCTTTGGCTCCTTCAAATACTAATGAGCTTCCAAAATCTATGGAAAGTAGTTATAATGATTTAATAGAGAGTTATAATTTATTAGGCGGTAGCCATATCAAAACACCGGATTTAAAGGAAGTTTTGCAACATTTTAAAAATAAACGTACCGACATGACACAGATTACAGTTGAAATGGTAAGTAAATGATATTGGTTTTATATGATTTTACAATGGTTTAACTAGGAGGAACCACCAGCCACGGAGGTCTGTGAATTATCTGAATCTAGCCAGAAGCAACTTTCACTGATGTATGTTTTGAATATTTCGCGGGAAAAAGGATTAGATTTCCAAAACTATCAGTGCGCTGATTGTAAGGAATGTTTAACATTGACCCCAAAACCAAGGTAGGTTTGTATGTGTTAGGGACCTAGGTTTGTAATAACTAATATTTTAGAACGTGTGGATTTACTGCAAAATACTTTTGTGATAATTGCATGAGCAAAGAATTAATATGTTTACCAGCTCGTGTTATACATAATTGGGATTTTAAAGTATATGAAGTGTCACTAAAAGCATTTGGTTACATTACCGAAATAATAAATCAGCCAACAATAGATTTAAAGGTTCCGTTTATCTCTATATTTTCACAGTACTCATTTTGCGGTTTTAGATATTAAACCCATATATTTATTCAGTATCGCATGAAATGGCGAAGTTACAAACTTTAAGAATCCAATTAAATTGCTTACGTGATTATTTATATACTTGTCGTGAGCCTGTTATAGAAGAATTACAAAAACAAATAGATGGAAAAGATTACATGTATGAGCATGTTCATCAGTATTCCATAGCTGTAAGTAATGTCTTGTTTAAATTACAATGTAGATTAAACCGGTAGTAATCGTGCCCTGTCTACATTTACTCACTTTGCTGTAATTTCTTTTTTTAGTGCCGAAGATACTATGTGTGTATGTGCGTGTGCGTAGTATGCGGGTGGGTGCATGCGTAAGTACGTGGGTGCGTGCTTGCGCGTGCGTTGTGTGTGCGTGCGTTTGTGTGTGCGTGCGTGCGTGCGTGTGTGCGTGCGTGCGTGCGTGCGTGCGTGCATGCGCGCACAAGTCTGTTCCAGATGCTCTATATTTAAATGTATTCATAACTTGTATTTGTAGTAGAAGATACGCGTCAGGTCCTGACTTCATATAAGTAATTATTTTCAAAAATTCATTATCAATGGTTTTGAAACAAAAATTTTCCATTTTGTTATACAGATGTAAAGTATAAGTAAGGTTACTTTCAAGGTGGTTCATCTGAATTTACAGACTATACTATTAATTAATAAAATATAATTTATAATAGTGCTACCTTGCAATTATAGGTAGGTGTATAAAATAGACATTATGTTATGTCAGTTAACTTAATGTCAAATTTAAATCGCGCGGACATTTGTATATACGTTTCTGGAACGCATTTTTGTTGTGAATCCCGCCTGCCGCGCGATGGGAGTGGAGTGCGGACTTCCCACCCGCGACCTCGCTGCTTCAGACTGTTGTACTATTTGCACTAAAACAAAATATTGTATTGCGTAGTCAATCTAGTAGCCACAAGGCGAGTGAGTGATCTTAGGTAAGGATCTTTGTTCAAATAATGAACGACATGAAACGTTTTTTGTGCAAAAAGCGTTTGATGATGATCATAAACCTCATCTTACGACGTCCAGTCCAGGCATGTTATATTTGGTTTCTACACAAAGTATTTACTGTGTTGTTTATTGTATCTACACAGAGAAAAATAAGGCTCAAAAATATATAAAATAATAATAGAAAATACATCAAATTTTACCAGGCTATAGTACATGTCAGAATATCAGAGTAATAAATCATCTTGACAGAGACAGGTTAATGGCGTATTTATTAAAGGCATGTACTATAAGGTCTGTAAAATATAAAAATCTACAATTTTTAATACACTGAAATCCCAACCGCACGTCTATGAGTTGTTTGATCTTCAGACTAAAGTCGAATTTTAAAGGGCCGTCTTTTGTTTGCCCTTTACCTGAACCGTCTTTATTTAACACAATAGTTTGCAGGCGGCACATTTACAGCATCTTTATTTAAACTAGCCCGGTTTGCCACTGATTTCTGTTTGCAGCTTCCGTGTAAAAAAATCGACACTACATATTTCACTAATAACATGATTTATTACTCTCTGATACTCTGGGACGTACTTTAGACGACCCAATCCGAAAGCGACCACTTTTTTTTTAAATTGGTATAATTTAGCTTATAATATTTGTAGTCTAGCATATTAAAAGTTATAATAATATTTTGAACATTCTGTTGTTTAATTTATAAACATTATAATTTAGCATAACAAATTTTACACAGTAGAATCTTTTTAAGAGTTTGGGTTTAAAGGAGAAGCATTCCTATGAATTTAAGGTCACCAACCACAGTCGCCAGTCTGTTGTATTATTTGTATGTGTAAGTAACACAGTAAGTTACATCGGAGATTTATTCCGCTCTTTGTATGGGCTACATATACTAGCATTACGAGCATTACATACATTAACTACTATCTGATATGTTATCTAAAAAATTCGTTCAAGTATAATGTTCTTTAATATTTTTTGGGCCATTTTTTCGTTATCATTTTGTTATTTATTTAAAATTTCTTCTCTGCTTACAGGTATCGGTTTTATCAGTAAAGATCTTCCACAATATGCATCGCCCATTCTACTAGCACGACAATTTTAAAAATGACGTTAACCTTGGCGCTAAACGAGCCTTCCAATTTGAATGGCTTACTACCTATCCGTGGTTAACCTACTCAGTTACCTCAGTTAACCTCTGTGTAGAATATATTTTATTTCGGCCTCCAGTGGAGCGCGGCCTACAAGGACAGTTTATCGTTTCTCCTTGCCTTAAATATCAAAAGTTTCATGAAGCTGCACACTCTCATGCGACAAGTAAGTGGCATTGTGACGCACTGACTTCTTAAAAAATTTTGAAAGATCATGGATAGAAGGGGACTGAGTGTCCATTAATCTTTAAATACGGTAGATCACAAGGAAATTAAAGAAATCGTAGGAAACTTCAATCTAGTGTACCGGCAATTTCATTTTACGGACAACATGATCTTCCACTTTGCGGGAAAGTCGATGAGGGTTCTGTTTTTACAGACTTGCTACATTTTCGAGTTGACTCGGGAGCAAAGAACTCTTTGTACACATCGCATCAAATTCAAAATGAATGAATTGAAATTTGTTCTGATGTTCTGAAAAACAAAATAATCGAGGAAATGAGGCATGTTTCGGCTTTCTTTGTGTTGGCTGGTGATATTAGTGGTACAGAGCAATTATCGATGTGAGATCGCTATCTACGTTGTGATAAAGACAATAAAAAAACAATAATTTGTGAAGAATTCTTGGACATGAGTTGAACGCGAAAGGCATTTCGGAAACTACTATTCGCTTTCTACAAGATTGCAATTTTGATTTAAATAACCTTGTTGGTCAAGGATACGATGGCTGTGCTGCAACGGATGGTTACATATGTGGTGTACAGAAAATGATTTATGACAAGTATCCTACCGCCCTATTTTTCCACTGTGCAATCCATATATTAAATCTTGTTATCAATCACCCGAATGAAGTCAGTGAAGTGAGAAATGCTGCTGAAACTACAAAGGATATCATCTTTTTTTTTACAGAGAGTACATTGCGTCGAAATAAAATTCCAAATATACCTTTCTTTTGTAAAACACGTTGCACACCGAAGTACGAAAGTATCTGACAATTTTCTGATTATTGTACGAGCTTTAGAAGAACTTTCGCACAACGCACCGAACTCGAAAACGTAAACCAAAGCATATCAGCTCTACACGACTGCAACAACTCCAACATACATACACTCTCAGTAATTGCTGCCGCTTCTGCCAAACTCGAACCCATCTGCAATCAGTTATAAGAAGTAAATATGAATATAAAGGCAATACACGATCACATAAATAAATTAATGGAAGTGGCACAGTCTCATCGTGATAATGCCTCGATGGAGTTTGCTGTTATTTTCGAGAAAGCTCAAAAAATTTTCAAAGAACTGGATATTGAATTTTAGCGTTCACGAGTGGTGGCAAGCCAGATCTACAGTCAAATCAACCATCTGCAAATGTAGAAGAATTTTTCATAATATCTATCGTCATCGCATATTTAGAATCTTAACAAAATCGATTTTCTTCAATACACAAAAAAGCATTTTCGCTTATGCAGTCAACCCAGAAAATATGAGAAAATTAGAGAAATCTGCATTTTTAGCCATGGCAGATGTACAGAACTTTTACGGAGGTTTTCTATACAATTTTATTGCCGATATGCTGAAGACAGATGCGAGTGACGAGGCCTTAACTGAATCCTTTGTTGAATACGCAGGTTTGATTGCTCAGCGGTATGCGAGGCGGTCAAAATTGGTCCAACTATATTCCAGCGACATGTAACAGGTACATTTAGTACGTTACGACGTGTCAAGACGTGGAATCGGTCAACGGTAAAAGACGCGAGGCTAAGCGGCCTGTGCATGCTCAGTGTTCATAGGAAAAGAGTAGAGGTGGAAACTGTATTCATTGACAAGGTGATAAATAAATTCGGACAGCAACCTAGACAAGTTTTTATTCAAACAGTGACTTAACAAAAATTTTATTTCTTAATATTTTTTTGTGTATTTTCTTTCATCGCAGTACACCCCTTGCTCCCTCCTGCTGGCAGGACCTTATAACAAACAAAATACACCTACGTACCGCGCAAAAATTAAAAAACCGAGCGCGTCAATAGCTAATGTATCATCATCAGCGGTGGCACTAACTAAATGTCTAATATACAGGGTGTCCGGAAAATACTGGATCAACGTTTAATGGGAAACTCCTTAGTTAAAATTGGGCCGATATGGGTCAAGTTGCCTATGTCAAAAGTTGATAATAAGAGAGATATAGGGTGTTAAAGTTGCATTTTTTTTTATCTAACTTTTGACAGGTATTTTACAAATGTCAGTAAACTTGGCATTCGGGGGTTTTTTGGGATGGGAAATTTAAATTTGTTAACCATTATTCCGTATTTTGAGAAGGGCGCCACCTGCGGGGTTTAGAGTCTGTGTTTTGTATTCCAAGTTTTTTGTGCGACCATGTATACAACTTTTGACCCAAGAAATTAATTCTCCTGTCTTTTCTATATAGAAAAGGTATACTTTGTAAAAGGCAGTCGTTTTCTAGTAAAATAGATTTGAAATTGAAGCTTCGGTATAGGTAAAAGAATAATAAAATCATTAACTTTGTTTAAATAAATTAATTATTAATCAATTTATAGATAAAGGTCTGTAATGCAACAAATTTGAACATTGGAGATAAGTTTAAATAATTAGTACAAGTAATTACTCAATTTAACAAATGTGCGATATTACCTCCATTTTGCTCAATACGCATATTAACAGATCTTAATAGGCGAAACTAAACGCGGTCGAGTGTTTCAGGATTGTTAACAAATTCTCTCGATCGGTCACTGTAGTTTACACATCTGTTTTAAAAACACCCCACAAAAAGAAGCCGCACATGTTAAGTTCCCGATAGCCCATTTAACTGGCGCATCGTTTCTCCTTCCGATCCACTTGTTTGGATATTGGTTGTGTAAATGTTGTCGGACAGCAACTGATAACTGAGGAGGCGCACCGTCATGCATGTACCACATGTCTCGACGGAGCAAAAGATGAATATTTTCTAAAAGGGGTGGCAACGTATCCTGCAGAAATCGTAGATAATTGTCTCCATTTAGTCGCTCTGGAATTTCTACAGGACCAATGAGATACCGATCAATAATACCAGCCCAGACATTAATTCTGAATTCGTGTTGATGGTGTGCAACTTTAATTGCATGAGGATTTTCAAGTGCATAAACATGCTCGTTATGCAGATTGGTAATAGCGGACCTTGAGAAACAGGCTTCATCTGCGAACAAAATCTTTCGAGTAAAATTTGGACCTTGAATTCTTTTATTCTGAATTATCTGGCAAAGCGTGAGCCTCTTCGGAAGGTCAGTTGGGAGAAGTTCTTGAACCTTTTGCAAGTGATATGGATGTAATAACTGTTCTTTTACAACATTATGGATGAATGTTTTTGGAATACCCAACTCCCGGTTTAGCCGTCGCGTGCTAGTGCTTGCGACTTCCTCAATCGTGTCCAAAATTTCTTCTTCTGCTTCAATAGTTCCTGTCTTACGTTGACGACCTCGCCCTTTAAATGTTCTTTTAAAGTTACCAGTTTCGCAAAGACAACGTTTAATTTTTGGAAAGGTTTTGTAATTAGGTCTCTCTGTAAACTGACACTTCGCCGCGCATTTTCTTCACAAAACCCCTATACTAGTAGCATATCAACCTTTTCACTATTCTAATATGAATCCATTTTCGGTAATCAAAAAAACTTGACAGATGGAAAAAATTACAAAACTTCTATTTATTGAAACAAATGTTATTCGTAACTATGGTTACACATATAAAAGTTATCAATCAGGCTTTGTTTATCACAACCAGCCCTCTTGATAACAATTTTTTTAGCGCATTTTTTATTTAGATAATATTACGATCGCAAGATTTCGCAGATCCTGTTGCATTTTGCAATATTTTATGGAATCATAAAATTTGTCTTTAATTCCATTTTAAAGTTTATAGTTATACTGTTCTATGAGTAAATAAATAATTATTAAGCATTGTCCTTTTATAGTCCAAAATGTCACAAAACCTATAGCTTGACAGTTTTATTGCAATTAGCATTGTTTCATTTTTGTTTATCTGTGAATTATGACATTGTCTTAACTTAGTTTATAGGCCCTATTGTGACAAATATAAAAAAGTAACAAAATTTTACAATTTTCAACTTTATCATTAAATAATTCAAAACACTTATGAATAGGTAGTACAAAGTGAGTATGTTTTGAAAGCCCATAAAAAATGCTATTTCAACCTGTAATGAAATACTTCTGTAGCCCTATTTGACCATAAAACGGCTACCCAGAGTGCCTTTTACAAAGTGTATCTTTTTTATGTAGAAAATACAGGAGAATTAATTCCTTGGGTCAAAAGTTGTATACAGGGCCGCACAAAAAACTTGGAATACAAAACACTGACGCTAAACTGCAGGTGGCGCCCTTTTCAAAATACGAAAGAATGGTTAACAAATTTAAATTCCTCATCCCAAAAAAAACCCCGAATGCCAAATTTGATGACATTTGTAACCTGTCAAAAGTTAAATAAAAAAAAGAAAAAAATCCAACTTTAACACCCTGTCATCAACTTTTGACATAGGCAAGTTGAAACAAACAAAATACACCCATGTACCACACAAAATTAAAAAACATCGAACGCGTTTCGATAGCTATGCTATCATCATCAGCGGTCGACTAGGTTGACCCATATCGGCCCAATTTTAACTGAGTTTCCCATTAGGTGTTGATCCAGTATTTTCCGGGCACCCAGTATATCACCAGCCTTCAAATCGACTAGAACGTTCAGGGGAATACTAACCAAAACCAAACCATACAATGAAGATCAGAATTCCAAGAATTGTGTATATAACCTACCATGCGAATGCGGCAGAGCATACATAGGAGAGAGCAGTAGACCACTCAAAGTGAGAACGCAGGAACATAAGAACAACGTCCGCAAGGGCGAAACAAAGATCAAGAATCGCCGAACATGTCTGGAACGAAGACCACCGCATCCAATGGGATAACATACAGATAGTGGCAAAGGACGAGAACACAACTCGTCGAAAACTCAAAGAAGCCACATACATCGCACTAGCAGAAAATCCAATAAGCCAAGCTAGTGTAGAAATTAAACCCATATGGATTCCAATAATGCGCGAAGAACTTAAGCGCAATACACGTGCGCAAGAAGTTACTGCGCAACATACGCAATAAACTTCTGCGCAACCACGAAAAAGTTTAATATATATATATATATATATATATATATATATATATATATATATATATATATATATATATATATATATATATATATATATATATATATGTTCTAAAATATATATATTGGATTACTCAGTGGCTCAGTGGTAAAGGTGTCAGACTAGTAAGTGAAAGGTACCAAGTTCGAATCTGAGAGTAGTCAAGTGCTTGAGAAAAAATTATATATAACATATGAATTCGACTCAAGTGCGAAAACAGTCCTTCTCAGGACTAAGCCTGATGACGCAAGCAGAGTCCGCTTCCGAAACGTCGCGCTCAAAAAGTATAAACTGTGGAAATAGGCCGATCAGCTTCACTAATAGGAAACCACAGTTACAAAACACTTATAATACAGAATATATAGGTCGTCCAACCTTTTGATAACGGTTTTTCTAGTCATAACTAATAAATTTGATCCTTTGAACATTCAACTAATTTCGTGGATTGGGATTGTTTAATACTGCTGGAAATTTTTCTTTTATTCAACAAGTTTTCATTTTTTTCTTTTAGGTAGGTTTCGAATTCAGATGTATATTTTCGTTTTAAATGTTTTAAAAATTTGTTGCACCTTTGGAACCTCTGATAGTTTGACTTGCTGGTAAACAAATTTGGCACTGCGCTTCAATAATATGTTGATCGTTACTTGTAATGTGGAAATATTTTCGATTTAATATAGCATAGTGAAAGTCAATTTCAACACTTTGTTCACTTGATGTAGATGCTGCATCGACGTCTTTATCTTTAAGAACCCAACTTTGATTTTGGGGTGCTTGTGTTAAAAAGTTAGAATACTTTTTGCTTTTTATTATTAGGAATGTAATCGGGATCGTCATCGGATGAATTGTGAAATGGATCTGTCATCATCATTCATCAGATGTGACATGATTATCTTATCTGTAAAAATAAAAATGGCGAGTGTTTAGATATTTTAATAATGTATACAGAGTAATTTATGGATTTTGACTAAAACAAGTTTGGTTAAATATTTTTAACAATTACCTATTTCAATTTTGGTGCCCAGCAAATGGCTTGGCGAAAATTAGGTGGATTGCTTCATATCCTTAATATACTGTACGTCTCCCTGCCTGGATATGGTTACTCTAAATTTTGTTACAACTTTTCCAGAGGATACTTAGATAATGTTATATTTGTCACCGACCGATTTTACATTAAAGATTCATAGATTCAATTTAAAGTCAAATTAACAATTTACCTTAATAAATAATTTTACTGTGTATAGTGTGTAATGTTTAGTATTGCTAAAAAGTCATTAAAATGAATAATAACTACTCTTCTATATACCCTAGTGTAAGTGTAATAAATACAATCAATTTAATCAGTTTATAGGGCCAGAATTAAAAATCTTGTTTACCTGGTTGGCATCAAAAATTCTCCCCGTATGTGACTTTTTCAACAGCAAAAAATTTATATTAATCAATTTTCCCACACTATTTTTATAGAATCATTATTAGCACAAACTCAAAATTTGAATTTTTCTAAATAATTTTGATATTATATTATTGAATTGGAAACACTGAACAGAAAATAACTGCAACAAATAGATCTAAATAAAAGCTTTTGTTACTAATAGAATAGCATACCCATGAATTAAATAAACTGATACCGATAGTAACAAAAACTATAAAGTACTGTAGACTTGTTTGTCTCAGTTATTTTAAGTTCCATGTTAAGTGTTTGCAATAATTGAATATTACTTATGTAAATATTTAGAAAACTTCATTTTGAGCTTGTGCTAATGTTAATTCTATTGATATTTGATATATATCCAAACAATAAAAAATGTGAGAAAACTAGTTAATACAAACATTTTTTATATATTTTTAACCTTTGCCGTTGAAAAGGTTACATACAAAATACAAGGTGATTTTTGATTTGAACCAGGTACTTAAACTTGATTTTCAAATCCGGCCTTGTAAATTAATTAATATAGTATATTTATTGCAGTTATTGCACTAGAGCATAGAGAGTGTAGTTGTTTTGTTATTCTACTATACAGCCAACTATGTTATTTATTAAGACAAATTTTTATTTTATTAAAAATGTAATCTGACAATAGAAGTGTGACAGGTTATATAAAAATTTAGAGAAACCATTGAAGTATTGGATATGAAGCAATACAGATAATTTTTGCCAAGCCGTTCCTGGAAATTTTTTAATCTTAATATAAGTTGATTGCTATTCAAAGTCACCGATAAATAATCCTAAAATTTATAACCAAATATTGTTCTGATCAAAATCCATAAATCACTAATATTATTAAAGAAAAGACATTTTTGAATTGTCATTTGATAATCTCCTAAAGTGCATATCTACATATTGTAGAAGTATTTACTCGTGACTCGTCGTGTGGGCAGGATGGATTATGGGATTTAGCGTTCTGTATCTCGTACACACGAAAACGAGACACATTTTACTCATTATTTGGTTTTAGATGATCACGTTTTTAAAACTGAAAATTCATATTCCATTAAAGTACTACTAAATTTAATTAATTAACTTAATTGTTTTATTATAAATTAATTAAAATATTGTACTGTCAAAGTAAAAATCAAAATTTATTTAGATAGTTAGGTAGTGTACAAATAATAAGTAGAAACAATGGTAGAAATAAAATAAATATTAATTATTTAATATTTACACTAAAATAACTGGTTTATGAAGCAATACAGATAATTTTCGCCAAGCCGTTCCTGGAAATTTTTTAATCTTAATATAAGTTGATTGCTATTCAAAGTCACCGATACACATTTTTACCAAAAAAATGGGAAAAAAAATCTCATAATATATTTTTTATTGTTAGTTCACAAATTTTAAGTTTATATTGAATGTAGTGAACAAAAAATATATCTTAAAAATACAGGTATCTCTACTTACTTACTATTCCGTAAACTTTCCTATTATCAGTTATCTAACAATTATTTCACTACACCTCTTTCCACGGCCAAGCGCTTTCTTCAAATGCCTTAAAACAAATGGGATAGGATGAGAGCTCTAATGACGCGACGTAAGCTTATGCAGAAAATTTCTTGTTTTTAGATCACGTGCATCTCGTAAACACGTATTAAAAAGTAATTGTAATTAGAAAAGGTAATTGTACTTATAATTGTAATTGGAAAAAGTAATTGTATTTGAAAAAGTAATTGTATTTATAAGAAGTAATTGTAATTAGAGAAATTGAATAATATAATTACAAATTACAATTCCTACACAGATTTTGCTGCAATTTACAATTCAAAATTACATGAAAAAAAGTAATTGTAATTATTAATTACTTTTTTACCAGGAATTACCCAGCTCTATCAATAAGTACTAAGTAGCGTTAAATTTTTCTATCAATAAATTTTCATTTAATCTAAGTAATATATCGTTCATGCAACGACAATATGTCATAAGCCACAAAAGGATTGTTTCATCATTTTAGTTTTATTCATTGTGAATATGTCTTATTAGAAACAAAACAGCATAGCTTTTTATCCTACAAAGCAAAAACTTACTCAAGTTGCATATTAGAAAAAAAATGTGGCTTACAACATATTGAACTTCTGAAATGGAAAATGACATATTGCTGTTGCATGAACGATATGTTACCCTACAAGTCTGTATTTAAAGTAAATCAAAAATTGTTTTAATGAGCATGAATTTACACAAAATTGACTTCAACATTTTTAAATACAATACAAGTAAAATATATGTATATTACACATCTGTATAATAAATGAAATGAAGTAAATTTTTGTTTTGTGATCACATACATAGGATTTCTGGGTATAATAACTTACATTAAGTCACAATCTGCTGTGACTACTGCTACATATAAAAGTGAAGAACATATTTAGGCATACAGGGTCTCTGTTAGTTCGGCTCTCATTGAGAGTGCAGTGTGTGATTTAATTTTTTATCCTTTTAACATTGTTATAAAATGAAAACTTAATGTGAACTGAAAAAGATTTTACAGTCTGTTAGTGCCTTCGTCAAATACAACACTAAAATTAGCAACTTACTGTATCACTTTACCCAGCATACACCAGACACCATTAATTCAGTTTATCTTTAAATTCAGGATTTATCTCAAATTCGAAGTGGGGCCTTATCTCAACATTTGCATAACGTTGTCCAATTTGGTATAGATCATGTACATAAATGTTGGTTATGTAGCCAAAAAGGATTCATCTGCGAAATATGTTCAAAATCAAAGGTGTTGTATCCATTTGATATTGATAACATATATAGAGTAAGTAACATGTTTGTATAAGGAATAGAATTATCAATTTATTTTTTTAGTGTCATCTTTGTAATGCAATATTCCATACTGGATGCCTTGATTCATCTCAGCTTTGTCCAAAATGTGACCGTAAAAAAAAGAGGGAAGATTTACCATTACTTGGTGCTACTATAGAATAAAATTTAATGGAATGTTGTTTAGTAGTTAGATTTTGTATAAAAATACTTGTTTTTGTGTTTCACAAGTTGCTTATTGACATCTCTCTTGATCTGTAAGAGGATTTTTAGTAACGATTGATTAAGTTTATATTTATTTTTTTGTTACAGTTTTGTGTAAAGAAATATTTAGTTTATTTTTAATATTTCATTTACAAATTACTGCCACATTCACTAATGAAAATTGAAAAAATATTTTCTATTTTTTTATAATTGTTTCATTTTTGTAAAATTTCTAACTGTTGTTAGTTGCAATTTTGTACAAAGTGGTTATTTTTATCAAAGTTTTTATGTATTATTTTTGTCTTTTATATAATTTCATAATAAATTGTTTTAAATACAGACTATATTATTAAACTTTAATATTTAACCAAATTTCGAGATAATTACTTAATTTTAATTACTACTATTATGGATTGAGTACAGAAACTTGAATTAGAAAACCACTAAAATGCAGTAGCCTTATGTATATTCAATACATTTTGGTTAACCCTCTCTGTATTCACATATAAAGGATGTCCAAATTTGACCTTCGATTTAATTTGTTAAATCACTGAAAATATTTAAAATCTAATGATTTTATTATTACAATTGTTGCAATTAACAATGAAAAATTATATCCTGCAAGTGAGCCCCTCTGCTCCTTTGGCATGCTAAGATTCCTTTTCCAAAATTTCAATCACATTTTTGTAGATATTCTGGTCAATTTCTCCAATTGAATGAATAATGTATCTCTAAGCTGTTTAGTGGTTTGAGGATTGTTAACATAAACCCTGCCCTTCAAGAAGCCCCACCAAAAACAATCTAGTGGTTTGAGGATCACAAGATCTAGGTGGCCAATTAACTTCATCTCTTCTAAAAATTATTTGATCACCAAATCTTTCTTCTAAAATATTTCATTTGCAGTGTGGCAAGTGGCACCATCCTACTGAAACTACATATTCTGGACATCCATACCTTCCACATTATTCCATAAATAATTTGTTATTATCCTGTATTGGACTCCTTTTACAATAACCACCACACCACACAGTAATTTTTTCTAAATACTGGCGTTTCACCCGTACTTCTCTTGGATTGTCTTCACCCCATTTCCCAAAATTCTGCTTGTCCTCCAAGTTCAAAATGAGCTTCATTGCTAAAGATTATTTTTCGAAAAATTGCTTTGTTTCTAAGACACAATTAACAACAAATGTATGACGTGACAAGTGATCAGTTTGCTTCAGTTCTTGTGTCAGCTGTATCTTGTAGGCTCTTAAATGCAGATCTCTTCAAAATGTTATGCAGACTTGATTTTTTAATATTCACTTTTGAGCACGACGATTGTAAACTTTTTGTCTGTTGATTTCTACTGGCCCAGACTCTTCAAATTTTTGTACAAAATTCTCAATAACTTTCACCGATGATGTAATATTACGTCCGAAATGCGTACGATATTTTCTTGCAGTTTCAGCAAAACTTCCCCATTTTGGTAATACGTTTTTACAATAAATACACGTTCTTCAATAGAAAATCGTTCCATGATGAGCAAGTCAAAACTAATCGCAATGATTTCACTTAATCTGTCACTATGACATGACATTTAAGCAAGAATAATAAAAGTGACGTGGAATTTAAATCGGAACGTTAAATCTGGACATAATTTAGATGTTAGATAAAGAGCTGAAGTTAATTGGCCGCCTAGATCTTATGTCTCACACAATTAGATTATTTTTTGTAGGGCTTCTCGAAACCCCCAAACCACTGAACAGCGTTGAGATAACATTATTCATTCAATTGGAGAAATTGACCAGAATATCTACGAAAATGTGATTGACTAAAAGTTGATGAACTCTTGGTAAAAGTATAAGGATAGATTGTTCATTGGTGGTGCCCTGCAATTATTAAAATCTGCCTGACCGGATGGTGCAAGTAACTAATAGAATATGTGAAAATCTAGTCAACGACTAAGAGTACCATTATTTTAATCATAAGACTATTATTGTGAAATGGATTGTGTCCTCTGAAGAGGGGCGTTTGAAAAGAAGTTAATAAGAGATATTGGTACTGTTGGATATGGTAATGTTAAATTTTACGATAACAAACAACCATAGAATATGGGTCCTAGCATAGATAAATGACATCTTAATGCAATTTTTGTTAATATTGCAGAGGAAGGAAAACATGTTTTGTTACATTTTGTTTAGCAGTTCGGATCTATGTAACATTGCAAATTGTAGTAGATGGGAATAGTTGTCATTTGCTTACATACATTTTGAACAGTTTAGTTTGACCACTGTGTATAGAGTGCAGATTACACAATCTTACCACAGTGTGACCATACTATAATTTTGTTTTCCATTAGTTGTTAATCAATCCACCACATTTCAATTGTTTAGGAATACATCAAACTTTACAGATAATATTAGAAAATGATGAGTAGGATGTTGTGGAACCAAAAAATGTATGGAAGACACCAATGCCATACAATCTATTATTGTGAACCAACTTAAATAAAAAAGTTATGTCTTTGATGATCTAAAATTAATAATCCATATGTTGAGATAAGGTTTATAGGATGACAATGAAACGGAGCATATTCTATCAGGTTTAAAGGATGAAAACTTCTTTGCATAGATTCTAAATTGTCTTTTTGATAATTGTAATATAGATGCCATATTATGGCCGAATATTCTAGTTTAGCATGAGCCATCTGTAATATAGGCATTTCCTAGCAGTAGTTAGTAGGTATCACTAAACATTTGGCATTTTCGGATTATAAATTCTAACATTGTTATCACAGAATTTTAATTATCAATATGAAGATAGAAGCTCAGTTTGTTGTCAAAAGTTGACACTGAGACAAGTAACCGCCGTACTATGTTTAAGAAGAGTATTGTTACATATGCAATTATGTACAATTGAAAGAGGTTTCCGTGAAAAGTTTACATTTCGAAGCATTAGTTTTAAATTAATCGAATTACACCACTCCTCAATGCAATTAATTTGTAATTGTAAAAATTTACATTCTTTACTAAAATTACATCAACCTGACCTTGGTTTTCAAGCACTTCTGACACATATTGTATGAATCTGGTAAGATTTGTAACTGGCAATCTACTCATCATAAATCCATGTTGAGATGGATATGTACATCTATTAGCAAGAGGGTTTATAGCGTTATAAACAATTACTTCAAAGGTCTAACCGAAATTTGGTAGGATGCTAATAGGTCTATAATTATTAACCTATACTGCATAGCCTGATTTAAGTACTGGGTAAATGCAAGCTTGTTTCCATACTTGCAGGAATATGTAGATTTTATGTGACAGATTAAATAGTAGGTACTAGTAAAGGTATAAGAAACGTGCTTGCAATCTTTAGTAATGAAACTTGGTATTAGATCTGCACTAGCAGTTTGTGTATTATTTAGTCTGGAAATGTTACATACCTTGTCTTGTTCAGATAAGGTAAGAGCATTAATGCAAGACATATTGGTATGAAACACATCAACCATAAGTAACATTGTACTTGAGATACATGCTACCAAAATATTTAGCAAATGAATTTAAAGTAGGCTGAGGTGATTCAAACCAAGCGTTATTATAACACATTTCACCTGGGATTCTAATGTTTCCTTTTTTTGTCTCGCAAAGTTCTAAAATTTATGAACGTTGATCTTAGGGCAGTTTTTATGTTATTGAGGTATTTATTATATTCTGACCTAATTTGTATTCTAATGACTGATGAACTGACTAAAATTGTCATGTGTTATGAATTTAGTAGTGTTAGACTTGCAAAGTTAGTAGTTCGTTTATTTAATATTTTGAATTATATATGTGCAGTAAACCAACCTAGAAAGCATTGAGGGTGGATTTGCCTCTTAGATACATAAAGATTAAATAAATGGTATAGATGGTTGTAAAATATAGAACAAGCCACTGTAATATCAGGATAACCTAGAGGAAACAACCAATCAATGTAAAACAAAGTATTATAAAGACGAAATCAGACTTGTTAATGTAAGCATATTAATAGAGTACTTATGTTGCAAAAAAAATAATAGATGGAGAGTAAAACACAATGCAGGATAATGGGAACCTTCTAAAAGGCGATATCGTGAAATACTTCAGTATGAATATCAGATATGACCAAATCTTGAAGTCTATTATCTGTTCAGGGTAAACAGCTACCTACCTGTTTAGTGTAAACAGCTATCTGTTTAGGGTAAACAGCTATCTGTTTAGTGTAAACAGCTATCTGTTCAGGGTAAACGGGTACCTGTTCAGTAATCCCCCGTTTTGCTACAATGGATAACACGGAGATGATATTAAAGAGAAAAATTATTCAGGCTTGTAAAATAATACAGCAGAAGTACAACAGTCTTAAAACTACTCATATTGATAATGAAAGAATATTTGAAAGTACTCATAAGCCCCTAATAGAATCTCTAACTGAAGTAGTAAATAAAATCAATCCTGATAAAAAAATGAAAACAACTAAAAAGGAATCCATTGACGTTAAACCCAAAAAACCACCCTTATTCATATTTCCAAGAAAGCACGCTACTACCCCCACTAGCTCGCTAGTTCCAAGCTTCACTTCACAGTTAATAGGTGCTACTAGCCCACTAGCTCAGCTTCCGTTTTTTCAAAGAAATCCTCCTCCAGACCTGTGTACACCAACTTTCTTAGATACATCTGTTATAGGAGCGATTAATACTGAGGAAGAAGAAGAACTTCTTAGTGTCGCAGATGATTCCCGTAATGAGCCCATCTTGGAAGAATTCCTCGAGCAGTATAATGAATTACCTCGTATATATGTTGAACGTATTTTGAGGGATCCTGAAGATGCTATATTGATCATACTTATGGAGTCCACTATGATACCAGAACAGGCAAGTGGACAATTGGTAATACACCCGTTACAATTACAGGTAACGATATGATTATTAAAGGTGTCATATATAAAGGGACTCGAGGTTTATATGATCTGCTTATTATAAATGAACTCGAGTTAAATCTAGTAAATTCAAAAGATACAAAGAATTATAAAGGTATTTTAGAAACTACGAATGTTGCAAGGTGGGATTATGATGTAAGTGGACAGATTCGAGGAAGCCGCACCAAAAAGTATACACAAATAATCAAACCCTTACTATCACCATCGCCCACAACCAAGGGAGGTGGAGCTATGTTTTTAAGGAATTAACAAACAGGCCGATTGAATATAAATATTGGAATGATATACATGAACTAATTCGTGATCTAGAGGTATTGTGGGCGGAAAAATTGGCGGGAAACAGGTGTCGTAAATGACATAATATCGATTGTAGAAGAACTATATGAAGATGGATACATTGAAAAACCAAACAGTCGTTTTCTAAACAGTATAAATGAGAATGCATTGATGTCGACATATCATAACTAAAATGCCCTTGACAAATTTGGACGTTCACATGCCCAGTATCAATTCAAGAAATTAACCCCTCAGTTTAAACTGATTGATGATAATCAATTTGATATCGAGAATAAGAGACTCAGCAATGTTGCCAATCCCATAGATCTTCAAGATGTCATCACTAAGCAATACTATTTATCGAACAAGGTTCAATTTGGATGGAAACCGTTTGACACAGTTGGCGGACCCCGAAGAAGATGGTGATGCTATAAGTAAAAGATACCTTGATTTTCGCCTAGAAGCAGTTCAGAAAGCTTTTAAAGGAAACTCTAACGCTTATCTAGTGTTGGAGCAAAACTACATCAACTTAAAGAAATTGTGGATAAATTAGTGCCATGTCCAAATTACAACTCGTCAACGAATTGCACAAACCCGCAAGAAAAATTTTAAACGAAGGCAAACAATAATTAAAGGTTTTGATGACCTTTGGCAAGCAGATTTGGCTGAATTTAACACATATGCCAAACAAAATAAGGGCTATAAGTATATATTAGTGGTTATCGACTGTTTTTCGAAATACTTGTGGACTAAAGAATTAAAAACAAAAACGGGAATAGAAGTTACCAAGGCCATGCAAACAATCTTCAAAAAGGGTCGAAAACCTACCAATTTGCAGACGGATGCAGGAAAAGAATTCTACAATGAGCATTTTACTAAACTAATGCAGAGTTATGTAGTCAAGCATTACTACACCTATAGCTAAAGAAGGCAGCAATTGCGGAACGTGTTATCAGAACCATTAAGTCTGCTCTGTATAAGTCGTTTGGCCTACAAGGTAAATACAAATGATATCATTGATACCGTAACGATGGATTATAACAATTGTAAGCATAGAACTAAAGGAATGAAGCCCAAAGATGTCGGTAATCATACAACGCTGGAGGCTTACATTCATATAAAAATATTCGATAGGAATCGATATTGTGTGGGTGACATAGTACGAATCAGTAAATTTAAAAGTATTTTTGCTAAAGGATACACACCCAATTGGTCTAATGAACTATTTAGGATTGTGAAAGTTTACATTACTAACCCCACCACGTACATGTTGGAGGACATTAAATGAGCACCTGTACTGGGAGGCTTTTATGAACACGAATTACAGAAAACAAAGTATCCCGATGTGTACCTGGTGGAAAAAGTGCTTCGCTCCAAGAATAATAAGTTATCAGTAAAGTGGTGAGCATTGGATTAAAGATCATAGATCAATAAAGACAATATAGTTTTATAAGTAGACATTTAACTTTGTGAAATAAATTACTAACCATAGGAATAGTTTGTAACCTTTAGATGAAATAAAAACGCACATAAAAAAAATTATTGTATTTTATTTTTAAATATTATACACGAACAATGTATTTTCTGATATTTCTTCATTTTATGTAGTAAACCTAAAGTATTTCTATTATCATTTAAATTACTGGATGGCCATATTTCCGAATCTGGTCCACATGTCCATCCCAAACAGGAATTTGTATTTGTTTCACCTTTATCGATGTTTTCTAATATCCAGTAGTAAATTTTGTTGTGCTACTCGTTTTCCCACGGTTGAAACTTATATGCGATGTTATGTTCTAATAATATTTCAATCAAAATATCGAGGCACTTCTACTTAGCGTAGTATGCTGCTTTCTCAATACATTCACTTATAATAGAGAAAGTGTCTTTATAAACAAAATTTTCTAAGCTAGATTTAACATTTGTTCTTGAATCATCAACCCATAATAAATTGTATACATACATTTTAAGCGGTATGTCACCGAGTAAATTCATATCGTCTAAGATCCTATCTACTTGATTAGAAGTTAATGAATTGTAACCTTTATCGGCACACAATTTCATAAAACTTTTAATGGTATTGTCTAAGTAAATTTGTCTGTCAAATAATGTCTTAATAATAGCTTCATTTGTACACTTTGTGTTTATATCACACCAGTCAAAATACTCATCAGGAATAACTTATGTTGCAATATATTCAGTACAAATAAATTGCTTTCAGGGGTGGATTTTCCCATCAAAGAACGCTTCAGGTACTTTCCGTAGATTTGATCACTACTGCACCGCAGTTCTTCCTGCAATTCGTTTTGAAGGCTACTACTACTCATAATCAATTGTCTGAAACAGAAGAGAAAATTCTATGTAACGTTATAGCCCCAAGGTCTAGTATCAGTGAAATTAAAATTTACTAGTCGTTTATCATCGTAAGGATTAAGTATTACTTTATTCTGTTTGATTGTAAACACATGTTTCTTTGACCTTATCAAATGTCGATATCGCCTTATTACGTCAACATCAAACAAAACATGTCTATAATCATTTATCGTTTGACACGTACTTGGGTAGAACCCTTTGATAAGAAAAGCAAGTAGCTGCTGGTTGATGGATTTTTCCATGACTATACAAAATGGAAGTGATGGCAATTGGTCGGTAGTTAGAGGGATTGGACTTATCGCCTTTTTTTGGGAATAGGTTGAACATTTACCTCCATGATGAAGTAAATTACCCGTAAGATCGAATATAGCTTAGATAGGACTAGTACTAGTTCGGGGGAATATTTATTTAAGACAATAGCTGGGCCAGTGGCCTTATTGGAATCAACCCTACTGATGATCGATTCTAGGAACTTATATCAGGAATGAGTTGGTTTCATAGCGTGTGAAGATGATTAGTGGCACATATTTTCCAGAATCATTAAGGCGCGAGTGTAATGCAAACAAATTTACAAAAAGATTGGCTTTGTCTACTGAGTTAGCCACTGCAGATGTCATATCGAGGAATGAAGATGTACCAAAGTTTTTACTAGTGGCTTTAGCTAAAGACCAAAATTTACGGCTATTAAAACCGCGTGTAGCTAGTTTATTGCATTTAGGTTGTTCGAACAACTTTTAGCTTTAATGATAACACTTTTGCCGGTGTTTCTAGCACTAACGTAGCCTGCATGACTATCGACCATTTTATTAGATTTCCATTTGATATAATATTTATTTTAGAAAGATATTGCATCACCAAAAGTCGTATTAAACTAGGGTTGGGAACGGAAATGACCTATACGGTTTTGTTTTTTGGGAATGTATAACTCCATGCTGACTTATAACGTCACAAGGTTCTATCAGTGTTTTGAACAACAGCGTAATGTGGAATAGTAGACGTTATTTCTGCTATAGAATATTCTAGTGGGCCCAGATATCATTTTTGTAAGATCACATGGAATAGCAATTGTTTCTGCACCATCACTAGTAGGGTTAGTGGTAAATGAAAATGGAAACCAATTACAGAGCTAAGAATATTGAAATCTCCCAGAACCGTGATATCGCAACATGGAAATTGAGCAGAAGTCAACTTTCGAGCTAATGTAATCGAAAAAGTCTTGACAGTTACCATCATTGGCTGATCTACAGATGCAACAGTACCAAATTATAAATTTAGGACCAGAAAATTTAAACCAAAGCATGTAGAATTTTTTATTCTCTAAAGAAGAAAACCTCTTGCAAGCGATGTTATCCTTCAGATAGGTACACAATTCTCCTTTATATCAAACATTGAAGATTGTATTGGGGTGTCAGGTTGTAATTGTTTAATGGATTCGAAAGTGAGTATTTTCGATGACCGAGGTCGATCTGGTCTTGTCCACCCGGACATCAGAACGGAATAACGTTTTATGCCGAACATTTTTTTACACTAGAAACCACAACCATCTTTTTGTTAATTTTGGACTCTCAATCCTATAGAAAAACTACAGTAAGGGCGAGAGGAAGAATAGGATGATAATGGATTAAGGATAAGGAAAAGGTGACCAGCAGCCATTATTGAGCTCAAAAACCAGTATAAAATAACCCATGGTAAGGGTTGTCGTACCTGCCCGGCTGGCAAGGGGTACTCAACCTTCAATGAAATAATAAAAACATGAATTGTATAAGGTTGAAATTACATTTACACTGCAACACATCGATGGATGGAACATCGCAAGTTAGTTCATACATAAACGTTCAACATACATAATAAAAGTTGTACAAAGTGTTCTTTTCAAAAATGTTTTAATACGTTTTAAATGTTTTTCTTCTCCATGCCGTTCTTTTTATACTAAACAATAAAAAAATACTAGCTAGAAATTATAAATTTATATTGTAAAACGTATTTTACTGTAGAGAATGTCTAACTGTATGCGTAATCTTGGCTAAAAATATTTTACATTTGACAAATTTGATTAAATTGATTGAAAACGCCCATGTTATTCCTGTACACCCCTAAGGTATTTGGAGGGACCGGTTTACGTAATAATACTTCTTCTATAAGTCGTTAGGGACTATTGTAATTCTAAATAATACATAGTTGTCGAAAGTTTTAAAAAACTGTTATATTCACAAAATTTTAACAAAATTTATCAGGCAGTATTCGATATTTTACTCTCATGCGCGAGTAGAATGGGCTCCGTTGGGTCCCTGACGTCATCAGTGGTGGGGGCGAGGAGCGGCGGTAATGGTGGGGTAGGCTGTTTTTCGGGGGCCATTTTCAACCCCTTGATGGCATTTTCAACCTCCTTGATGGTAATTTTCACCCCTGATTAGTGACCTTTTGGCAGTATTAAGCCTGTTCCAGTCCAGGCCTTGGAGGGTAGGCATCCGCAGTGGCCTTACGCGCACATACAGCGTTCTGATTGGAGGGCTTGAGGGTAGGCCCCGCCACCTGTTTTCAGATTGACTAGTCGGCCATTTTGTTTGAGTGCTCTATTTTGTGGGTGCGGACTGTCGGCCATTTTGATTTATCTGCTATTTTGATTTGGCGGCTATCTTGTCTGCTGTTTTTGTAATTGGCGGGAAATTTGAAATTGTATTCTAATAAGAGGATCCTCATGCTATCTCATAAGACAGATATAGGATCCCGGAGCTTGTTTTCAGGCCTTAGCCCACGGTATAGAACTCCGGAACTTGCTCTCGGGTCTTCACCCCATTCCCAGCTATAGGTCCCCGGTAGCTGCCATTTTATTGTTTTTAATTGAGACCATAATTAAACTCTGGTGCAATTTTGTTTCTAATCGCGTCATAATTAAATTCTAACGCGATTTTGTTTTTGATTGAGTCAAAATAAATTTTCGACCATCTTGGAGACCATTTTTGTTTTTGGCGGGAAATTTGAAATTGTATTCGAGGAAGGGGGGCCCTCATACTAACTCATGAGACAGTTGCAGGACTCCGCAACTTGTTCTAGGATCGTCGCTCCTTGTCAGATCTTCGCCCCTTGTCGGGAAATTTGAAATTGTATCCTAATAAGGGTCCCTCATACTATATCATAAAACAGATATAGCAATTCTGATTAGGTGGTTTTATTTATGTCTAGTGGTGTATTTTTTTAAAACTAATGAATGCTCGTAATTAAATCCCTTTTGGTCGTATTAAGCAAATCAATTCAATCTCAATCAAATACCTAAACAGATTTTTAATTACAAACCAATTTTAAGTCCTAAAGTATAAATTCAAGATGATGTAATTAACTGTTTTCTCCCAATTATTCTGTACAGTAATTACCGTCTGGATTTCCCCACAGTTATGTAACGGCAATAAAAAACTTTCACTATTCAATTAACTATCGAGTCTGGTACAAACCCATTAGGTATCTAGTTACGTAAACCCAAAGAAGTAGACTTTCATTTCCAATTTTGATAATTGCTTTTGCCAACTTTATTCGGTTTAACACAAAAAACAAAACCAATGTGTAGGTCTAGGATGTTGATTTGAAATTAGATTCAGCCAACCTTATTCGCTTTAATACAAAAACAAAAACAAGCTGCACGTCTAAGATGCTGGTTTGAAATCAGATTCTGCCAACCTTATTTGATTTAATACAAAAAAAAAACAAGTCTAAGATGTTGATTTGAAATCAGATTCTGCCAACCTTATTCGCTTTAATACAAAAACCAAAACGAGGTCCAAGTCTAAAGTGTTGATTTGAAATCAGATTCTGCCAACCTTATTCGCTTTAATACAAAAACCAAAACGAGGTCCAAGTCTAAAGTGTTGATTTGAAATCAGATTCTGCCAACCTTATTCGCTTTAATGCAAAAACAAAAACAAGCTGCAAGTCCAATTTTCGCACATTGCCTACGTATATTCCTCAAGGTCCAGATTGTTCACGTCCAAGTACATGGTTTTCAAGGTTAAGGTCATTGTACACATTACCTATATCAAAGTATATATGGTTTTTCAAAGTCATCTCATTGCCTGCGTCCAAGTACATGGTTTTCAAGGTCCTCTCGTACACCGTGTAAAGTATATTCTTCAAGGTCACCAAGAAATTCCTGGTCAAGTCGAGGTGCCAATTCTTGGAATTCTCAAGGTCAGAGGTGTTAAATAGGCTGTAAAGTTGTAGGTGTGGGGGATTCTATTTTCAGGTAGAGGTCATGTGTTGGGAAATGTTCAAGGTGCAGGGGGCAGCAAGGTCACATGGCTTTCAAGTAGACAATTCTTAACTGACTCGAGGTGTTAATTCAGTTATTACAATTACTCAAGGTGGTCTGAAGAATATTCCTAGAAATCAATGTCTAATAAATAACCAATCAGTGACTTTTGTTATAAGTCTTTGAAGTTATTACAATTCCTAGAAATCTATTCTCAAGGTCAAAGGTGTTATTTCCAGGTACCCCCACCATTTCAATCTCAATCCTGAGAAATAAATTTTCAAGGTCAGGGGGGTATTACAGTTGAGATATATTGTCGTCTTTGCTAAAAGGTAGGTTAAATGGTTCTTGTATTGCCCAAATTGACTTATTCAAGGTTACAATTTATTGGTATCTTATTACAATCAGTTCGCCGGCAGATGTTTATGCTAATAAGTGTAGGTCAGGGTTAAACGATTCTTTTATTGGCTCTGTGTGTATCTATGTTTTGACGTTCCCCTCACGGTTTTTGACATTTGCTCGATGGTTTTTTGACGTATCCCTAACGTTTTTTGACGTTTCCTTGGCGTGTTTTGACGTTTCTTTGAGGTTTTTGACCTTTTTAACGTTCCCTTGACGCTTTTTTACGTTTCCTAATGTTTTTGACGTTTATTTGGCGTTGTGTGTGTGTGCGAGAATTTGTCGAGGTCAAGGTCACATCCCATTCAAGGCGAGCGAGACATGTCAAATCGAAATTTCGTGGTTGGCATTTTCCAATTCCACCCGCAGGCATATGAAGGACATGTTGTTTATGATAATAAGTAGGTCAAGGTTAAATGGTTGTGTGGTTATAAATTTTTAAGGTCTCCAAGCAATTGGATTGTCAAAACCATGTGTGTTAACCTACAGGCTATCCCGATCTTATCCGCCCTTATCCCATCGAAATTTTTCAAGGACACCAAGCAATTTAGTCGAGTCAAGGTGTTAAATCAGTGATTAAATCAACATTCAGGACCAATTCTAAACGGTTCATGAAAACAGGTTGTTGTCGTTGAAGAATGATGTTGTCCATGCTAAAAGGTAGGTTAAGTGTTTCCTGTATTGGCTAAATTGTTTATAATAATAAAAGAGTATGTGGATTCATAATGCTAGTGTCCTAACCAGGAGCTGGCCCGTTTCCCCCGAAAACTGGATCCGTTTCCCAAATACAGGTAGACGTTCCCTGACGTTTTCGGTCTTCTGATTGGACGCTGGATTCTACATGTGGATGATTAAGTTTAGGATATAGGACCGATCCTGGCTCACAGTATACGATTTGAAGGTTAGTTAATCCGCCGTGCACGTACGCGCTCCTCGCTTCAAGGTCAAAATTCGTCGATTTTAGAAGTTATTACAATTATTGGAAATCAAGCTGGCCTGCAAGGGTATTCAACGTTTTTTTAATGTTTTTTCGGTGTTTCTTGACGTTATTTCGAGGTTTGCGATGTGTTTTCCAGCCATGTCGTGCGTATCGGGTATCATTAGAAATCTAAAGGTAGAATTAGTTTGTGGAAATATGAAGGTTGTTTTGGGAATAGTAAATAAGCGTTCCTGTTACTCAATTCTAACAATAGGATCAGTTGGTGGAAACAAAAGGGTTGTCTATGCTAAACGTATATCGAGGTTCCTGTATTGGCTAAACATTATGCTTACGGTATCTTACTATCCTAACCACCAGCAGGAGGTAGTGAATACTGCGTTACAAACTTGTAAGATAATAGCACCAAAGGGATGTAAGTAGGTAAGACAGACAGTAACTGATAAATGAGGTGAACAGGTTACATTAGCTGGTATACTTACGCCTCCAGTAAAGCCCTGAGCCCTGTTTAAATTTCTTCAGGAAAAATTAATATGGATATATTTTTGAGAAGATCAGTAAACGATAGTCTATGTCTCGCTGCACCATGCGACTGGATGAATCGGACAGGATTTTTTAGAGTTATGGAACACATACAAATTTTTATTAATCCTACCAAATAAAATTCAATATTATTACTTTTAGACAACAATGGCTCACATAAGTGCTGTTTAAGAAAACGGGTATCTACTTTCAACAGAAAGTGCTGTTTAAGAATACGGATATACCTCCTTTCAGCAGAAACATTTTCACCAGGGACAACTTTCTAGTATCGCAAGTTATACCTAATCTAACCGAGACTTTTTATGACTATAGGTCTGTACTTTCGATTCAGCAAGTTCTGATGTGTCAAACCCCAAGATCAGTCTGGAGGATGCTTAGAGGCATCAATACTTCACAACAGGAATCGATTACTCCAGAACCACATTTAAAGGAAAAACTCTTGCCAAAAAAATACCATTTTCAAGAGCCCCGATCAAAGACGAGAAATTTTCCAAAAGAAAGAAATTTTCAAAATCCTAACCGAGACACTTGAAAAAATCACATAGAAAAATAATTTTTGGCAAAAACTATGAAACCAAAATACAGATTAAATGAAAAATTACAAAACTGGTAATAAGTTGAATAGAATTAATAAAACAGCAGGTGAAGATGTCATGCATGTAGATGAAATGAAGCGGCTTAGTGGAGGAAAGTGATAAGAAATCTGATTTGGAGTCTATAATGGTCAAATGATAATAATGTATGCAATGACGATTACGTGTTGCTGAGATTTAAAAAAATTGTCTAGAATTTTGTACGTCAAATTGATAATCGCTTAAGCGAGAGGTTTTGCAATAATTTTTTTAAAAGAGAGAGTTTGTATTCCTAAATATCCCAGATAAAACTGGAACTAATATTATTAAGAAGCTACCACAACCAAATTCAAATAGCTCAGCCCGAAGAACATGATTTTGTAAATTTGAAAAAATGTTTAGGTTAACATGTGAGGGATCTCAAGGAAAATCGAACAATTGGTCATCGGGATGACCTTGAAATTTTTCCAATGTTAAGCATGCCCGAGTTTAAGACAAATCGAATGCATGCATTTCCATTCACATCTGTCTGACCAATGGTTCATGAGATATGAAGCTTTAATAAAATGACTCACATTTCTTAAATGTGAGGGACTCCAGCTGCGTTGATTGGACACAATCATAAGATAACGTTTTTAGGTAATGACCTCAAAAAATTTCAAGGTGAAATATGCGGTACCCTGTGATGCAGCGAATGCGCACATGTATCGTTTCTTAGTAACAACCTTGAAATATGTTTTCAGGTCAAATATTTTCAGGTCAAATATGCTGTAACCCGAGATGCATTGAACAACACACCCCCCATTGGCCCCTACCAATGGTTTATGACATAACGTTTTTAAGTAATGAGTAAAAAAACTCAAGGTGCAACATAGACGAGTTCGAGATGAATCGGATGCCCACATGCCCATTGACACCTGACCAATGGTTTAAATGTGCAACAACAAGCTCTGGGAGGTAGAATACGTCGCCCGTCTCCTATGCACGTCATAAATTTATTTAGCTAGTTCCAACAAATTATTCATGCTACTATTTCGTATATCGCCATGGCTCAAAATAGAAGAGGAACGTTGGGACTGCTTGCACAAATTCATGACGTGCAACTGAACTTACATGAAATTTCCTATATATTATTATTATTCCTATATATAAATATATATATATATATATATATATATATATATATATATATATATATATATATTCGTGATTTTTTTATAAAATATAAAATTGAAAAATTTTTATATACATAAAAAGATTCTCCTGAATGGGATTCGAACCCATGTTCTCTCGTTGACTAGATGAGTGTTCTACCAACTGAGCTACAGGGGTTATAAATTCCATTCGATAGAAACTTAATATGTATATAATTTGTTAGCAACAGAATATTTTGTTAACTTACATGGTAACAGTTACTATGTGTACTATTATCATGTGGCCCGCATATCGGTAAGGTTGCACACACGACAAGTACGTATCTGATTGTTCTAATAATAATTGCTTGCAACAAATTTTAAATAGTAATTGAATAAGCATTCGTGATTTTTTTATAAAATATAAAATTGAAAAATGTTCATATACATAAAAATACTCCCCCGAATATGATTCAAACCCATGTCCTCTCGTTGACTAGACGAGTGCTCTACCAACTGAGCTTCAGGTGTTATGAATTCCATCCAATAGAAACTTAATATGTATATAATTTGTTAGCAACACGATATTGTGTTAACTTACATGGTAAGAAATTATATACATATTAAGTTTCTATCGAATAGAATTCGTGTAACTCAGTTGGTAGAAGCACTCGAGCAACGAGAGGGCATGTGTTCGAATCCCATTCGGCGGAATATGTATATAAAAATGTTTCAATTTTATATTATATATATGGAATATATATATATATATATATATATATATATATATATATATATATATAGTATTCCAGTTAAGTAATCTCTAAATAAATAAATGAGGCAGTATTAAGTATCAAGTTTAGCGCGAAAAAAAATTGCTTAGAACGGTGTCTTGTACGTGTGGAAAATAAATGTACCGGTGCGTGTAAATAAATATAGTATAGATAGTTCGTTAGTTAAGGTTAAGTGTTAATAAATAACTGCTTTTAAATAAATAATCGTTATAGTGTAGTGTGTATCTAGGTCGGTAGAAAATCACAAAATTCTAAAAAGTACGTTTAATAGCGATTTGGAAAGTGAATATCCATTTATTAAAAAGACAACCTCATATGGTGATGTAAAGTGCTTAAAATGTTGTGTACAGTTTTCACTTGCACATGGTAGAAAGGTTATTGGGTATTGTTTTAACACATATCGACACTTAAGCATAAAAGGACAGACGTTGCTGCTTCTAGTAGTAGCTAAGTGTCGTACTTTTTCGTAATTAGACATTTGGAAATGAAGAACAAAAGCTAACTGTGACTGAATGTACTTGGTTATACCACAAAGTGATCCACAATTGGTTCTTTCGTTCTATGGATTGCAAGCAGACTAATAAAAAGTTGCTTCCAACAAAAATTTGCATGTGCTAGAACCAAATTTGAAAGTATAACATTTTACAAAAAGAATCATTAAGCTCTATACAAAATGACTTGGAACGGTCAATTTTGTAACAATCTATACCGACTGTTCAAATCACGGGAGCGTAAACATTTGTGCTATACTAGATATTTTATGAAAGACAAGGGCATTCAAGTAAAACTTTCGGAGGTTCAAGATCTTCCATCTGGAAATTCAGACATTATATCCGAATATACGTATTATTAGAACGGTTGACAAATACGAATTAACAACAAAAGTAATGGCAATGCGCGTTGAAAATACAAATTGCAATCTTGGACGAGCAGCAAGGCAGGGCCATAATAACGTCTTTCATAAAATTCAGAAATTACTTAAAAGACCTTTCGTTGGGGTCAACTATGCTGCTCGTATCCTTCATAACTGTATCCAAACATCAGCAGACTGCTTGCCTATTGACATCGAAGCCATTATTGTGAAAATCTATGGCTATTTTTACATTTATACTGTTCGCGTTAAACAATTAAAAATTTGTTAAAGTTGAATACCAAAAACTGTTGAGATACAGTAAAACCAGATGGTTAGCGTTGTTACCTTCGATGGAAAGAATATTAAAAATGTTCACACCGTTACAGAGTTACTTTCACTCTTAAGAAAAATGCCCCACATTCATTATTAATAGTTTTAAAAACGAATTTTTTGAAGTTAGGCTATGGTTTCTGCACTCACAAGCTACTACATTTCAAAAATGTGACTACAAGTGGAATCGTCAATGGTAGAAGTATATATGGTTCTAACAAATTCAAGGCAACAATTAATAGCACGAAAAAATGTAGTCTTTCTGCCAAATCAAGTTAACAGTATGAGTGGAAGGGGTGCACTTTTCCCCACCACCTTTTTGTGACGTCATACCTTCACCGGTGCGCCATAGGCCACAGCCACTTTTACCACCTGACCGGCCCTTCCCCCATGTGATCACGCCCACCTCCAGCCACACCCCTGTACTTAGATTGGTTGGCTTTGTTTTTGTTTGTGGTCATTTAGTGGTGTATTTCTAAGACTAATGAATGTTTTCTGTAATAGTGATTGACCGTGGTATATTTTTAAAAGTAGGTGTAAGTCCCTGTAATTGTTATGGTGAGAAAACTAGAAATTTGAAACAGTGTATAATGATGAGTGCCCGATCCTATCTCGTAAGACAGCTATAGGGCTCCGGAACTGTCGGGTGTTTGCCCCTTGTCGGATCTTCGCCCCTTGTAGTTCCTCTTGTTTATTAAGGCGGGAAAACTAGAAATTTGAAATAGTATTCTAATAAGGGGACCCACATACTGTCTTATAAGTAGTAGTGTATTTTTATAACTAATGACTGTTTTCTGTAATAGAGGTTGAGCGTCGCACCGCCTAGTAGTATATTTTAAAAGTAGATTTAACTGTTATGGCGGGGAATTTGAAATAGTATTCTAATAATGGGGACCTCATAAGACACCGTTAGGACTCTTATACTTGTCAGTCTTAGCCTCACTGTAGTGGACCTCTTGCCTGTTTTGTGGCGCCATCTGTTTGTGTGTATTGTAAAAAGCTAATTGAATATTTCTGTAATAGGGTCTGATCGTGGTTCCACCTAAAAGTATATTAAAAGTAATGGAAGGTGGGAGAATGGTGCCATCTAGTTGTGTATGTTGTAAAAAAGTTAATTGCAGATTTCTGTAATAAGGTCTGGTCATGGTTCCATTTTAAATTTATGCGAAGGCGGGAAAACTTAAAATTTGAAATAGCATTTCGAACTACACTAGGGTGCCGCAACTAGGTCCCAGTCTCAGCCCATTTCAGAGTCTTTTTTGCTTGTTTATGTCTCCATGCACCTTGTCGTGTCTATAACCCTTCCTGGTTTTCCGTCTTTGTTATAGCAGGAATAAAAAATGTAAAAGGTTTTAATAGTTTATTATATGTAAAACAACATAACGTTTAGATCTACAAATGAGTGAATAAGTTAACAGTTTGAACCTTACAAAGCATTTAAACAAATATTAAATTAGTTGCCTTGCCAGCAGGGCCTAAGCTACGTGTTGTTGTTGATGAATTAATAGCTTGAAGAAACTTACTACCACGAAACAAACATGTTTTTCTTTATTGGCTCAATTTAATAATTACACAACATAGTAATTATAATAAAACTGTTTTTCTGAACGAATATTAAATTGGTTGTTTTACCTACCGATCCTAAAGAACGCATTGTAAACACCTTCACTCTTCAATCCCTTATTAAAGTGCTGTATACGGCGGCCTCAGACTTGAAAAGCTTATGGTAACGTTGAGGTGGCACATTTAAATTCCTAGCCTTCCACCACCACCCTCTCACCGTACTTTGTGAATATGATATCCAGATCTTATATTGCAATTATAACATAATATTAAAAATCTACACAAGTAAATAAATAAAGTAAAATAAAATAAGTGATAAAACTGAAAACGATTAGTTACCACTGTTGCTGATGATGGTGTTGAAAGGACCTCTTGAAACTCGACACGTGAGTGTATAAGTGTTACTTTTTGTTTCGTACATATATTTATGCTACGTTCACCTTTCTACGTTTTGTTTATGAATAGATAATATGGAGTACTTAAGGGTTTTCCCTAAACTTTAATGTAAAAGAAAATATTTTATTGCACAAAAAACCCATTAATGTGTTTACATAAAGAGCTGTGCTTATATAAGGTGAACGTGCCATCACGAAATCTAAGGTATTAATCAACGCTTATAATACGATTAATTATATGTTGATTTGAAACTAGTCTCTGTCAAAAGGAACTTAAAGTTATAAAGTTTCAAGAATTCGTTTCAACCCGATCATCTTTTAAAATTCAAACCTGTTGATTTGAATCTAGCCTTTGTCAAAGGAGCTTTAGATTTATAAACAAGTTTCAAGAATTCATGTCAACCTGATCACCTTAGTTGACTTATCAGCTTCTGCCGACAAACATGTTTTCAGAATTCGTTTCAACTCGAACACCTCATTCGACTTATCAGTATGCTGACCTGAAACGTATTTCAATCAATGGGTCCTAGCTGCAAAAAGATGATGAAGAAAGTCTGAAATGTTGGTTTGAAGCAAAAAGTTTCGCTGCGTAAATAAGGCGCCTGAAAGTTAAAAAGGTACACGGAAATAAGTTGGCTGAAAACCAAAAAGGCCCTCGGAAACAAGATAGCGCAAGCATGTAAGATGACGATGACGGAAAGCCAAAAAGGATACCCGATTGTTAGCAAAACGTTTAGCATAAGCTTATTTTCAAGCTGTCAGTCTCACGGCAAAAGGACACGTCTGATCAAAATGGTAATTCAAGATATCGGTTATATCCAGCATCAGCCAAAGTGGATCCTAGATACTGTTGCAGCCCTCAATACAAGATGCTGATCGAAACCGGGAAAAGTTACAATGTTAAACAACAGAACCGTTTCTAGTATCATATTAGACAGTTTGAGATTGTCCAAAACCCCATTTACGTCTGAGTTGGTTCTCAACTCGTACAGCTTGTGCAAGATGTAGGATGCGAATGGTTTTCATCTCCAATTTTGATAATACACTTCATTTTTTATTTTAACTAATACCAGGTCAGCGAAGTAGTTATTAATACGTTTACAAGCAAATCCATCAACAGATTTTAATTACTTCCCAATTACTAAAGCGCTAAGTAATATCGGAAACGAGTTTAATATGGTGATTTGGAACCAGTTTCTATCAAAACTTCTTTGATATAGAATCAAGATTTAAAATTTAAGTCTAAGATATTGATTTGAAACTAATCTCTCTCGGAAGGGTCTTAGATTCACATCACACAAACTCGTCGTCGTTATTGAAAATGGGCAAATGCCTGGGACGAATTAAATCAGCATCTTAGGTTTGCAAATTGAATCTTGCTTTGATAAAAATACAGCAAATGAACAACCGCGTCACACCAACGCCTTATTGAAAATGGTCTGGGACAATTTCGTCTTAGTACCTTTGTATAACTCACCAAATCATTATCTAAAATCAACACCTGTGACTTGTAACTTGAATCTTGCTTCGATAAAAATACAGCAAATGTACAACCGCGCCACAAACGCCTTATTGAAAATGGTCAAACGCCTGGGGGCAATTTGGTCATAGCACCTTTGTATGAACCACCAAATGAGCATCTGAAATCATCATCTTAGACTTGCAATTTGAAGCTTGTTTCGCCAAAATACAGCAATTGTTTTATCAGTAATTGAAATATATAATGGGTTTTCTCTGCTGACGGGTTACATGGAGTGTTTGATAGACAATTAATCGAGGGTAGTGATTTTAATTAACATCTTACGCAATGTATTTATTCGCTTACATTGCATCTCCAATTAATTTGGTTTGCTATAGCTAATACTCAGATTTTTTTAATTCAAACGAACACCTGTGGAAATTAGAAATCCACAACAAATACTACAGTGATGTTTCAAATTTCATCCATTAAAATTGCATGAATCTTCCATTAGTTTTACAATATTCCGTTAGATGAGACTCCGCTATTTTTCTTGCTTGTTTGACGTATTTGTAGCGGCTTGTTCGTTTGTTTTGTTTCGGGGTTGTGTGACTCTATTGTTTATTTATTTATAGGTTTTACAGTGTCTGTACTATTACATATTTTATTGGTTACGTCAATCTCTTGAGCCGTCTGGTGTTTCGTTTATTCAGATCCATCTTTTGCAACCTTCTTTGAACACCATAAATTTCCAGATCCCATTTTAAACTTTTTATCTTTAACTGTATTTGTGCAGCAGCTGTTTTAGATATGACTCCTCGCATCTTTAGTGAAAGTCTTTTAAACCGCAGCGATTTTATACCCGCGTAATGTAAAAGTTGACCTCGAGGAAAGCCCCTGCAGGACTAACACCATACAAGTTTTGGAGCCTTAGCTGTATTATATGAGTTTGTGTGAAGCCCCAGCATTAAAACACTACTTTCAAATTGCAATGCATGTATGACTCTAGGACAAGTTTTGAAAGCCTAATGTTGTCTTATGTTGATATGGGGCTCTAGTATTAGTATGGTATTTCAAATTCCTTTCCTTTCATAATAGTTACAGAAATCTACATCTACTTTTAAAATATATCAGTAGATGGAGCCACGAGGAATTTTTGTTCAAACTTTAGGTTTTCCCGCCTTCCGTTACTTTTAAAAATTAACCATTCACCAGCAACATCTCACCTTAGTCAACTGGTCTAAACCTGCTGTAAACCTTTACTCCATCAACACACACTAGCTTTACCTTAAGTCGGTACATCTACAGTGTTATGTAATTATTACTATGGTTATTTAATGATGAAATTGGGTAAAATAAAAACACACCTTTGTTTTTGCGTTAGTAAGTTTCAAGCTGTGCTTTTATCAACAAATTTTTATTGTATAACAACACCTGAAGATGATGAAGCCGCAGAAGAAGATGAAGAAAGCCAGCCTGAGAGTGGGGACAAAGTTAATGTTAGCACAGGCATTGAGAAGACAGTGCAAAAAGGAGAGATAATTGTAAATCGAACAGATAAGGAGGGTGTTGATGCTGCTGCTGAAAGACGAGATGCGGTTTTACCTAATCTTAAAAACAGTGATATCATGTAATTTATAAACCTACGTCCGTGTCTGTGTATTATTATTTATTAATTCGTTTTATAAAATCAAGTTTTATAGCTATTGATTTACTTATAATAAATTATTTAAAAACCTCTTATCTTTTTTTACTGGTATAGGTATCAATTACAGGAAACACCTACTTCTCATGAGACCCTAGTTTCGGAATGCTATTCCCAATTTTAAGTTTCCCCAGCTTTCCGATATTTTTAAAATGAAAACACGATTAGATCCTATTATAGAAATCTGCAATTATGTTTTTACAAAGTATACAACTATTTGGCGCCATTCTCCCACATTCCATTACTTTTAAAATATACCGCAAGATAGAAGCACGATTAGACGCTATTACAGAAATCTACAATTAGCTTTTTACAAAGTACACAACCAGATGCCGCCACAAACAAACAAACGAGGGGGCCACTGCAGTGGGGTTAAGACTGTGACAAGTTGAAGAGTCCTAACGGTGTCTTATGAGGTAATATGCGGGTCCCAGTATTAGAATACTATTTCAAATTTCTAGTTTTCCAGCCATAATAAACAAGGGGGGCCGACAAGGGGCGAAGACCCGAAAGCAAGTTGTGGAGCGTTATAGCTGTCTTATGGGATGGAATCGCGCCCCCATTATTAGAACACTATTTCAAATTTCTAGTTTTCCCGGCATAATAAACAAGGGGGCCCGAGAAGGGGCGAAGACCCTGGAACAAGTACCGGAGTCCTATAACTGTTTTAAGAGACAAAATCGGGTCCCCATTATTAGAAACACTATTTCAAATCTCACGTTTTTCCGCCGTATTGAACAAGGGGGCCCGACAAGGGGTGAAGACCGGAGAGCAAGTTCAGGAGCCATATAGCTGTTTTATGAGATAGTATGCGGGTCCCCTTTATTAGAATACTAGTTTAAATTTCAAGTGGTCCCGCCTTAACAATTACAAGGACCTACATCTATTTTTAAAAATATACCGCTAGGAGCCACGATTAACCTCTATTACAGAAAACATTCATTAGTCCTAGACATACACAACTAGATGGCGCCATAAACAAACAAACAAAACCAACCAATCAGAATGCAGAACTTTAGGCCTCCAATCAATGACCGTCAAAACAAACATGGCGAGGGGAAGGGCGTCACGTGGTGAAAGTAGAAGTGGTTTATGACGTCTCCGGTGGGGTTATGACAAAAAAGTGGTGGGCGCAAAGAGCACCCCTTCTACTACGATGATAATAGCTTTGGTATATGAAGGAGAAGACTTAACCGTAATTCAATTTAAAACGTCAGTGACCATGTTTTATACCAGTTGTATATCTTATTAGGATAAATGGAAGCAACACTTGAATATTCGCAAGCGTTTCGTTGGGTCCTGATATTCATAAGTAGAATAGAGGCACTATCCGCCATTTTGTTTTTTTTGTGACGTCACCCTTCGGGCACCTTTGGTCGCCATTTTTTTATATATGCCCACGAGGGGATCGTATTTTTTTCACCTGAGAATAAAATATTTTATTTAATATGTTATTATTTATTATGGCCCGTTTTTATCAAAGGATATTGTATAATTGTTATTAAAATTATTATTACATTTCTTTTACCCCATCCACAGAGTGTGACCTTTTTACCTATATGAAAAATTGATTTATATATTGGGGGTTGTATTCTAATAAAGGGTCCTAGTCTTGTAATACAGGAAATTAGTATAGCTAGGGTGATCCTAATCCACTTTAATACACCTTCCCGTACAGATGGTTCACAAAAAGGTCAATGGTTTTCAAGGTCAAGGTCATCGTACACATTACATACATAGAAGTATATTCGTCATCATATTGTCTACGTCAAAGTACATGGTTTTCAAGGTTGCTCACATTGTCTACCTATTATTCAAGGTCATCGTACACATTACCTGCGTACACGGTCACATTACCCATGTCAAGGTTTTCAAAGGGCCCACTGTACACGCTGCCTGCGTATATCCTTCAAGGTATGGGGACTCACATTCCTACGTCGAATTCAACGGCTTTCAAGGTCACGTACCCTGCATCAAAGTCTTCAAGGCCAGGAAATGCTCAAGGCCATCAAGCAATTCTTGGAATTTGGCTGAGTCAAGGTCACGCCTTACAGGAAATTTTCAAGGGCACCGAGTTGCATGTGTCAAATGTTCATTTGACGGGAAATTTCAAGGCCATGTGACAGGAAATGCTCAAGGTCACGCAATTATTTCATTGACCTCTGAAGTAGGTGACTCGAATTGCATGACTCATGTGCCTGGGCTTTACGTAGGCCAAAGGCGAGCTACTCCACAGTGCTCAAGGTCACCAAGCAATTCTTGACCGAGTCGAGGTTTTAATTCATTTATTACAATTCTCAAGGTTAGGTGTATTAAATAGACTTTTTTAAGCGCATTGTAGGTGGATGGGATTATTGAATGTTTTTCAAGGTCATGAGCATTCGCAGTTAACAATTGGTATATAGGAGGAGTTAGTTACTACAATTCTTCTCAAGGTCACCTGGAGGACAATCATATTACTGATTGTTGTCTATGCTAGTAGATCAAATTTAATTAACCTTTTCAAGGTCATCGGTTTCAAGGTCACGCCCCCTTCAGCAAAGTTCATTGACCTCTGTAGGTTCAGGTCAAAAATAAGGTCCTAGATGTGCGCAGGGGCACACCTCCATTTGCAATGTCAAAGGTGTTCTTGTATTGTCTAAATTGTAATAAAAGTGTTATGCTTACGTGCGTGGGCTCATACTACTGTCCTAAACCACCAGGATGAGGTAGAAGCTTTTTTAAAGTTATTTTACTGTCTACGCCTCTTTCACTTATATGCAAAAACAGCACACAAATCTTTTTAATTATACAATTCCGTTTCAAGCACTATACGTTCCTCGCACTTCTTGACCTTTACTACATACACTATTTTTACACATTGCTAATACACAGCTTCATCATTTTCTGTTTTCATTATATAACACTCCAAATCGAGTTTTGCTTGCTTTATTAACGTCTCCAATCGCTCCCTCCTCCGCACTTACTGCTTTCTGTCCAGCTTTTTCAGACACATAAAGTTATTCTTATCGAAAACGGTTAATAATTTCCCAAAAATCACCCGTTGGACTTATTTCAGCATCTGTTGGAAAAACTACCTCTAAAAGTAGGTGATTTAAGCGGATTATTCAGCTTTTCTATAATATAAAAACTGTCCTCTATCTGTACCTTGACCTATTTTCAGATTTCTATGAATTCCGGCAAAAGTTGACTCGATTTAGCTACCACTTAACCTTTTTAGCATAAACAACAACCTTCCCATGAGTTGATTTTTAAGAATATGACATCCTTCGAACCAATAAACTTTAAACCCCTCAGATCAATAAACTTTACCCCTGCACGGCCTGGTTCAATTTGTTTTCTGTGGGGGAAACGACTGCCGCTTCTGGGAAACGGTTAGCTGTGTTAGCAATTTACTATCTGTATTTGGGAAACGGTTATCTGTCTTAGAGAAACTACCTCCTGCTGGTGATTAGGATAGTAGTATGAATCCACATACTGTAAGCATAATATTTAGGCAATACAGGAACCTTGATATACGTTTAGCACAGAAAACAACCCTCTTGTTTCCACGAACTGATTCTATTGTTAGAATTCAGTAATAGGAGCGCTTATTTGCTATTTCCAAGAATTTTACCTCCAAGGAATGCTAAAATTTGACTTGATTCCTTAACGTTCTTTCCCTAGCTGGGTAGGGTGGGGTATAATCATAGGAATAGTTTGCATCAGAGGATGTAGCTTTACATGAAATAAAACACTTAAAATAATATATAATTGCATTTTATTGTAAATATTACAAACTTTTCCCCTTTACTTGTAACCCCTATCAGCACACAATTTCATAAAACTTTTACTGCTATTGTCTTACATAGTTATTGTACAAAAAGTGCAAATTCGTCAAAGCACAATTACAAGTGGTTTGTGCATGAAAGAAACAAGTTGTTTTCATTCTGGGTAAAACTGGTTGCTCTTCAATTTCTATAGCTGACTGTCTCAATATTTTTCGAATGTAATCGGATTTTTCTCGCCCTTTAACGTACACATCATCTGTTACCGATATTAGTTCACGAAGTATATGTGGAAAGAGATGTGTAGAGATATATCCAGATCCCCATTTGATGCAGTGATGATTATTGATTAACCAGGTGGCTTGTTGAAATTCCACATCTAAGACGTGCCACGGAAATGGTGGTTTGATTCAGGGAACGTGACCTTGAAAACCGTTGAATTCGGCATAGGAATGTGAGTCCCCATACCTTGAAGAATATAAGCAGTCAGTGTGTACAGTGGACCCTTTGAAAACCTTGACATAGATAATGTGACCGTGTACGCAGGTAATGTGCACGATAACCCTGAATAATAGGTAGGCAATGTGAGCGACCTAGAAAACCATGTACTTAGACGTAGACAATATGATGACCTTGAGGAATATACTTCGATGCATGCAATGTGTACGATGACCTTCACTTTGAAAATCATTGACCTTGTTGTAAACAATATGTACGGGAAGGTGTATTATTATTATCAAAAGTGGATTAGGATCACCCTAGCTATACTACTCAGGAATCTGTTCGCGGGCTTCGCCCCTGTCATAAAAATTGTATTCTAATAATGGGGAAGAATTAATAGATAAGATAAGACATGTGAAGATGACAAGTGTTTTCATAATATAAAAATGTTATTTAATCTGTTATTAATATTTATTAGGGTTGTTTTGATTTTTTATCAAGGATATAAAAATTTTTTCAATATCTGAGGTTAGCATATTGTATTTATGGCTATTAATTTCTATCTGAGTTTGAATATCATTCTGATCTAGATAACTTTTTTACAATGTGTTTTCGTAATAGGGTTTATTATAAAGGAGACTGCATAATTTTTATTAAAATTGTTATTACATTTCTATTGAGTTCCATTTGAGGGTTGTGGCCTTTGCCCATATACGAATTTTATTACAACATGCTTATTTTTACCTTGAGAAAGTCACATTCAACATTACACATAATTAAAAATGAGTAATTAAGTTGCCATGCTTTAAACGATTTCTACCTTGAGAACGTTAAATTATGTGTACAAGGTCTAAGCAGAAATAAAATGCATTAATACGATAAATGGTTACATATATGCATTATAGTTTGTTTTACGCTTCATTGTGTACTCCCTTTAATAGTGCTATAAATTAAAAGTAAAATATTGAAGGTCGACTGCTAAATTATATGCTCAAGGTTTAAGTGGAAAATAACATTGCATTAATATGTTAGTTAATACACATATTAATTAAAAGTAAATATTGAAGGTTGATGGTTAAAATTATGTGTACGTACAAGGTCTAAGCGGAAAATAAATGCACTAAATGGTTACACATATGCATTACAGTTGTTTGTTTTACGCTTCATATAGGTAAAATTTTGCGACGCGAAGCTTTCGGTGAAGGCTGTTCCGGTGACCTTCGCTCTAACCCTCCCCGAACATAACCGAGATTGTAAGACAGGTGTAGGGCGTCACAACTGTTCTCGGGTCTTCGCCCCTTTTAGTGATCGGAACTTGTTCGTGGGCCTTGTATTATAATAAGGGGTCTAATGCTAACCTGTCAGACCGGTGTAGGGCTGCGCAACTAGCTCTCGGGGTTTGGCCCCCTTGTCGAGGCCCCATTGGCGGAAAAATTGAATTTGTATTTTAAGTCTGCAGGTTACGGCTGGAAATATAAATTTATATTGTAATAAGGGGTATAATGCTAACTTGTAAGACAGATGTAGGGCTTAGCAATTTACTCTCAGGCCCTCGCCCCTCGACCAAAAATTTGAATTTGTTTGTGGTGCCATCTATGAGGGGAAATTTGAACTGGTATTATAATAAGGGGTCCTAATAATAATGACTTTATTGGTTTAGTAGTGTTTAGTAATAATTGAGTAGTGCTAACTGATAAGACAGACAGACATAGGGCTTCGCAACTTGCTTTCGGGTCTTAGCCCCTGGTCCCTTGGCGGGAAATTTGAATTTGTATTTAAGTGTTTACATTCTGATTACTTATTGCGAGAAATTTGAACTTGTATTCTAATAAGGGGCCTATTTCTAACTTATAAGACAGTCATAGGGCTTCCGAAATCTGCTTTCGGGTCTTAGTCCCCTGGTCCCTTGGTGGAAAATTCGAATTTGTATTGTATTGTAAGGGGCCCCCCATAACCTGCGATGACTTAAGTACAAAGATGTGGCAACGGGCTAAACCCTGAGAGCAAGTTATGAAGCCCTACACCTGTCTTACAAGTTAGCATTAGGGCCTCTTGTTAGAATACAAATTCAAATTCCCCTGCCATAACCAAACAGAATGCAGACTTAAATACAAATTTAGATTTTCCGTCAAGGGGCCCACCTTATTAGAATACAGATTCAAAGTTACTGCCTTAACCTACAGAGACTTAAATACAAATTCAGATTTTACACTTAGGGGTCAGGACAAGGTGTCGAAGCCCCGAGAGTAATTTGCGAACCCCTACACTTGTCTTACAAGTTAGCATTAGGGCCCCTCTTATTAGAATACAAATTCAGATTAACCGCCAAGGGGCCTGGGTATAAGCCCCGAGAGCAAGTTGCGCGGCTTTATACCTGCCTTATAAGCTAGCATTAGGCCCGCTTATTAGAATACAAGTTCAAATTTCTCGCAATTAGTAATCAGAATGTAAACACTTAAATACAAATTCAAATTTCCCGCCAAGGGAACAGGGAGCTAAGACCCCGAAAGCAAGTTGCGAATCCCTATGTCTGCCTTATAAGTTAGCAACAGGCCCTTTATTAGAATACAAGTTCAAATTTCTCGCAATAAGTAATCAGAATGTAAACACTTAAACACAAACTCAAATTTCCCGCCAAGGGACCACGGGGCTAAGACCGAAGACCGAAGCCCTATGCTCGTCTTCTAAGTTAGCATTAGGTCCCCTTATAATACAAGTTCAAGTTTTCCCTCATAGATGGCTCCACAAATAAATTCAAATTTTTGGTCGAGGGGCAAGGGCCTGAGAGTACGTTGCTAAGCGCTACATATGCCTTACAAGTTAGCATTATACCCCTTATTACAATACAAATCCATATTTTCAGCCATAACCTGCAGAGACTTAAATACAAATTCAAATTTTCCGCCAATGAGGTCTCGACAAGGGGGCAAAGCCCCGAGAGCAAGTTGCGCAGCCCTACACATGTCCTACAAGTTAGCATTAGGCCCCTTATTATAATACAAATTCAAATTTTCCGCCAAGGGTACCACGACAATACAGGAAGGCCCACGAACAAGTTCCGATCACGACAAGGGGCGAAGACCCGAGAACAAGTTGCGACGCCCTACACTTGTCTTACAATTACGGTTATGTTCGGAGAGGGTTGGAGTGGGGGTCGCCGTAACAGCCTTCGCCGAGAGCCTCACGTCGCAAGATTTTACCTATATGAGGCCCGGATGCTTAAAAGCTAGTGTCAGAGCCCTTATTTCAAATTTCTCACCATAACCATTACAGGGACCTGTACGTACTTTTAAAATATACCGCTAGGTGCCGCCAGATATATTACAGAAAACATTCGTTAGTCTATACACAAGTAGATGGCGCTATTAACAAATTCAGATTTTACACCTAGGGGCCAGGACAAGGTGTCGAAACCTCGAGAGTATGTTGCGAAGCCCTACACTTGTCTTATAAGTTAACATTAGAGCCCCTTTTATTAGAATACAAATTCAAATTTCCCGCCAAGGGGACCAGGGGTCTAAGCCCCGAGAGCAAGTTGCGGGGCCTTATAAGTTACCATTAGGCCCACTTATTAGAATACAAGTTTAAATGTCTCCCATTAAGTAATCAGAATGTAAACACTTAAATATAAATTCAAATTTCCCACCAAGGCACAAGGGGACTATGACCCGAAAGCAGGTTGAAGCCCTATGTCTGTCTTATAAGTTAGAATTAGGCCCCTTATTAGAATACAAGTTCAAGTTTCGCGCAATAAGTAATCAGAATGTACAGTTAAATACAAATTCAAATTCCCCACGAAGGCACAAGGAGACTAAGACCCGAAAGCAGGTTGCGAAGCCCTATGTCTGTCTTGTAAGTTAGAATTAGGCCCCTTATTAGAATACAAGTTCAAGTTTCTCGCAATAAGTAATCAGAATGTAAACTCTTAAATACAAATTCAATTTCCTGCCAAGGGACCAGGGGCTAAGGCCCGAAAGCAAGTTGCGAAGCCCTATGTCTGTCTGTCTTATATGTTAGCATTAGGCCCCCTCATTATAATACAAGTTCAAATTTCCCTTCATAGATGGCACCACAAACAAATTCAAATTTTTGGTCGAGGGGCGAGTGCCTGAGAGTAAGTTGCTACGCCCTACATCTGTTTTACAAGTTAGCATTATACCCCTTGTTACAATACAAATTCAAATTTCCAGTCGTAACCTGCAGAGACTTAAAATTAAAATTTTACGCCAATGGGGCCTCGACAAAGGGGAAAAGTCTCTAGAGCAAGTTGCGTAGCCCTACACTTGTCTTACAGGTTAGCATTATACCCATTATTATAGTACAAGACCCACGAACAAGTTCCGATTCCGACAAGGGGCAAAGACCCGAGAACAAGTTGCGACACCCTACACCTGTCTTACAATCTCGGTTATGTTCGGGGAGGGTAGGAGTGGGGGTCGTCGGTACAGCCTTCGCCGAAAGCTTCGCGTCCCAAAATTTTACTTTCATGAGGCGTAAAACAAACAACTGTAATGCATATGTGTAACCATTTCATACATTTATTTTCTGCTTACACCTTGTACACATAATTTTAACTGTCAACCTTCAATATTTACCTTTATTTAATATGTGTATTAACTAACGTATTAATGCAATTTTATTTTCCACTTAAACCTTGAGCATATAATTTAGCAGTCGACTTTCAATATTTTACTTTTAATTGATAGTACTATTAAAGGGAGTACACAATGAAGTGTAAAACAAACTATAATGCATGCAAATGGAACTCAAAAGAAATGTAATAATAATTTTAATAAAAATTTATAATAAACGCTATTACGAAAACACGTTGTTAAAATAGTTCTCTAGATCAGAATGGTATTCAAACTCAGATAGAAATTAATAGTCATTAATACAATAGCTAACATCAGATATTGAAAAAATTTGAGCTAGCGCTTAAATTTCAACATTAAAGACTGCATAGAACATAATCGTTTAAGGATTTGGTTTTTATATCCTTGATAAAAAATCAAAACAACCCTAACAAATATTAATAACAGATTAAGTAACATCTTTATATTATGAAAACGCTTGCCATCTTTACATGTCTTATCTTATCTATTAATTATTCCCCATTCTTAGAATAATTTTTTATGACATGGGCGAAGCCCGCGAACAGATTTCTGTATTACAAGACTAGGACCCTTCATTAGAATAGAACCCCCATAAACAAATTTTTCGTATAGGTAAAAAGGTCACAATCTGTAGATGGGGTTAAAAGAAATGTAATAATAATTTTAATAACAATTGTGCAATCTCATTTGATAAAAACGGGCCCTAATAAATATTAATAACAGATTAAATAAAATCTTTTTATTCTCAGGGGAAAAAATACGTTCCTCACGTGGGCATATATAAAAAAAATGCCGACCAAAGGTGTTCCAAGGGTGACGTCACAAAAAAAAATGGCGGATGGTGCCTCTATTCTACTTTCATACAGATGATTCGGAACTTTTTGATGAAATTGTGCGCATTAAAAAACATTCAACCAATCAAAAAATAAAAGAGTGGAAAGAAGTTTTAGGTTCTATTGACAAACAATGGGTCGAGTTTTTTAACCACTCACTTCAAGAGTGAAAAAAGTAAAAAGTGTTGAAATGTGCATGGTTTTACCGAGATCCAACGACGCCACGGAAAGGATTTTTTTCTGGTAGGGATAAAATTTGGATCAGCGAAAAAACTAGCCTTACTGTAAGAGCTTTAAGAGGGCTTTTAATGACAAAACATAATTTTGAAATGAATTACCTTGAATTTTTAAGTAAGATCGCCCAGCTAGTTTACTAATGGTGCATTCAATGGAAAAATATACAAATGAGTATCGGTTCGCTCGCCATTTTATTAACTATGTATTTTTAAAAACCGAAGTAAAATAGAGAATTAGATACATTTCATTTATTTAAGTATGTATTTATTTTTTTTGACGCTATTGCATTATGACATGGGACACCTAAAAACTTACTATAAGCAACCACTACACATGTCACAGACTCGAGAGCATAAAAACTTTGTATCTAATTTAAAAGAAATTTATCCCTCTCCTTCCCCTTACTGAGCAGATTCTTCCGGTGATGAGTCCATGTTCCGTATTTCCTTTTTACATAAATGGTCACATTACTGGTATAATTATCATGGTTAATTCCTTAACTGAACGGAAAACTGGCGGGTACTCCAATCATATCGTCTTTCATATCATGGTTACTAAAATTAAAGGATTAACGGTGTGGAATTAAAAATCTCTGAAATTAAAATATGTAATTGAATGCAATTTCAATTCCTAAAATGTTGGATTTCATTATAATGTTTTTTCATGGGCAAAAACTCAAACAATAATACGACTCGACCACTTACATCGATTGTATTTATGTAACCGTCGTGGGAGATAGTGATAATTTATTTTAAATATTCACATTACTTAATTGCTTGTTTGTTACGTACTAAATACCTACTCAAAATTCAATTCTAAAAGCGATAATTTAATTGTACATTTCCGTAAGGATCTCTTTGAAAAGAGTTTCATATCTAACTTAATTATAGTAATTTTTATTTAAAATTTGATTAACCAACCAAATTTTTATTTGTAACTAAGATCGAACGCTGCCCATCCAAAAAAAGTTAACGATGCATATATGCAACCACTACACCATAGGACTACCGCATATATGCTATTATTGATTAAGAGTGACGTTTTGGGGGTGGTGGAAGATGCACGTTAAAAACGCGTCCAATTGTAATTTTTATAAATCGTAAAATATAAATGTTATTTTAATTAAAAAGTACCAGCCATAACTGTATTTATACTCTTTATAGTGAATCCAATAACAATTAGGTTATGTCAATGATGTGTTTATGATTTAGCAGTGAAAGAAATGTCAAGTTTAGCAACAAACGCGCCTACATCTGCGGATGCTTGTCTCAGCATTGTGCATAGCTTAATGTGTCATAGACAAGGTGGTGAAAGTGAAGGATTTGCCAAAAGAGCAATCGAATCACTTGTGAAAAAGTTAAAGGAGAAGCGAGACGAACTTGATTCATTAATAACTGCAATAACGACAAATGGGGCTCATCCAAGCAAATGTGTTACAATACAAAGGACTTTAGACGGTCGTTTACAGGTATAATTACATTTTATGTTGGTCTGTTTACATTTTCATTTATGTTTTATAGGTTGCTGGACGTAAAGGATTTCCTCATGTAATATATGCTCGAATTTGGAGATGGCCAGATCTTCATAAAAATGAGTTAAAACATGTGAAATATTGTCAATTTGCCTTTGATTTAAAGTGTGATTCAGTATGTGTAAATCCTTATCATTACGAACGAGTTGTTTCACCCGGTATAGATTTATCAGGATTAACTTTACAATCTGGACCTGCAAGACTTGTTAAAGATGAATATACTGCGGGAGCACCCGTACCAGGTAACAGTATGGAAGTTGATGGAGAAATTGGAGTATCACAAACCATTCAACATCATCCTCCACAACAAAATTTTAATCTTGCCAATTTACAACAAACACCACCAGGTTAGTTTATTGTATTTTTATGTATTAAATTATAAGTTTGAGTACAGTTCGGGTTGTATGTAAATTAGTGCTCTAGATGTTAAATTTTATTCCGGGAATTTTAAAATTTCTCACTCAAGTATGCCATAGTGTAAATAATGTAGAGTTTAAATGGTGCCACTCTAATATGAGGTCTACATAATGTGTTTGTTGTAATGAATAAAAAAACCAATTTTTATTTAAAATACTCCATTAGTAAATATATTAGTACAATAACAACATAATCAATCAATGTGACGGTTTGGAGAGCTCTTGTGGTTAACTAAACTGTTGTCTCCAATGGCATTTCCAAGATGAACATGAATAATAATTGTAGGATTTCACATAACGAGTGCCATTGATTCGTCCATTCAAATTGTGCAGTGAAAAAATTCATTTCCATGACGGATGGTCTGTGTACTTTAGCACCCTCTCCTAGAACCACACAATACAATATAATCACCACCACAATCTCGTCTTTCGCTTTTCCTGCATTTCCGAACTGCATCTTACACATGGATCTGCTTAGTTGATGTTGCCCAATAGCTCATGTCTTAAAAATGCTACTGTTGTCTCTTTATCATTAATTATGTTCCAAATTCTTTGAGAAACATGCTCAATAATCGCTGTTCTCAGGAAACAAAGCGAAACTGAAGGAGTGATAACAATCATGTCAATAATATTTGGGGAATGTTAATGATAGTAAAAAAATTAACCACCAACCACTTTCTAAGTACCCTATCAGTCCCTTAACTATTCATACCTACCAAAATAACCCAATTGTTTATGATCAATCTGTTACGTGTATTTCATCATCGCTTGGTATTATCATATCGTATTTACGATAAAGCAATTAAAAACCGCATTATGAGAGATGAAAATCATGTGTAGACTGTATAATTATATAAGAATTATAATCGTACGTACACCGCATATTAGAAAAGTAACCTATATGTAGACTGCACCGTTTAAACTTATTGGATTTATACATAAAACTCACATATACAACTTATCTTAACGTACAGTACTCATTTTCACAAAAAAGTGAAACAGATTTTTGCTACGATAAAGTTACTAAACTATTTGTCCCATGTATGTACCAGGTGGGCAAATAAGTGAGGTAAGCGGCTGTATCTCATGACCTGTCAATCCGACAACAATGGGAAAAAAATTTATTATGAATGTGGCCATGAGAAAATGCGGAAAATTATTTTGAAGTTCCGAATTTCACCGCTAGGGGGGCGCAATTAAAAATTAAATATTCTACATTTCTCCCAAAACGCCTATATAAAGATATACCTTTGCGTACATCGTTAGAAAGTCTAGACAATTCTATATTATTTTGGTTTAAGGTTCATTGACGTATTGACCATAAGAGTGCTATTGAAAGTGTAATCATTAAAATTGCTGTAAATTCTAAACCACGTTCAATTTTAGTAAAACAATGCTTGTTTGGATGACAAATATAGGTGTTTTAAATTGCCGTTCTCATTGTTACACAATAGTTCCTAATTATAGTGCTAGAGGGCACAATTTGTTACATCAGTTTTTTTCATTTTACCAAATACGTTATAAAACAATACCGGACACTTTGGTTATTTTACGTATGTATTACGGCGACTTGGACACTAGCGCCATCTAACGGTTTGGAGTGACGAATTGGCGCCAGATTTAAATATTAGGAGTCATAAGTAGCAAATCTTCAGCTTTCAGAAACATTTATTTAAATAAACATTAACATTTTTACATTAATAATAATTAAATTTATTCATGCAAGAGCTTTTTGGCTTATTAACATTTAAAAATTTATTGACATAAATTTGTTGACACTTTGCACAGAGTGGGCAACTTTCTGGTAGATGAATTATGCTCTTAAGTCTGCCTTTAACATTGTAAGGTGATGTTAAGAGAAACGGTTCAAGATTTTCGTCAATGGTCTTCTTTAATAGTGTTGATATTAATTTTGCATTTTCATTCGGGAATAGAAAAGAGGTGGCATTATCATATTTTTTGAAACTAATAAAAAGTTCATCTGCAGAAAAAGACTCGCTAGGAGACGTTAGCTTTGAAATACATTCTTCATGCAGTAACTTACTGCACACCCAACCGGTAACATAAGTGTTTGAATATACAGTATGTGGATCGTCAACTATATTAGCATAATCATCAATAGTTTCATTTTGCTTTATGGTATCTTCATTGAAATCTATTTTATATTTACTACTTTCTAAATCTTTCTTTTTAAGTAGAAAAGAGTCAAAGTCCATTTGACGGTTTCCATCATCTGAAGGTGAAAGCATTTGATTAACCATTATAGAACGTAAAGCTAGCCAAAATTTTGTTGCATCCGGTGTCACATTATTACCACCTTTATACCTAACAATGGAAAACAAATTTTCAATACAGTCTTGTGTTAATCTTCTCGTTAGCAAATATTCAAAATTATAGTTAACAGATAAATCTTCAAATAACAGTTTTAATGCAGCTATATTCCCCAACCATCCTTCAATACAAGGTGTTATAGCGTTGTTTTGCTTCATGATTTGAATTTTTCCTAACAAGTTTGCCATTTTGAGCAAGTGCTTCCAGTGCCATGAATTTTTCTTTAAAGCCCTCTTATACACTTTAGGACTACTTAAACTGCTTGAATTGAAACAATCAAATAGGTCGTCTATATCATGCAAAAATTCCGCTGTATGGATGGCTTCACTTTCCATAAGATTTAATGCCACCAATATTAAAATACCGTTCCCAACATTTGACTCATAACTTGAGCTGCCAAACAAACTCAGATAGGACTAAATGGTGGTAAAGTTATATGTATATCTTTTAGTTTGCTTGCTAATCTTGGACTTCTCACTTTATCTTTTTCGTAAAAGCTTTGGATGTGTTCCCATTTACAAATCTTATCATCAATTTTAAAATTATATTTCTTTAGATTATTCCTAACAGATTTTAACAGGTGTGGCACATCGTACATGAAGAATATTTTTTCGCCATCAATTTCACAATAGGGTTTTGTTGTCGATATATGTAGCAAAGTTCTCATTTTTCTGAAATTTGACCCTTGATCACAAACAACGACTTTTGGAGTAAAACCTGCACCCTTTAATTTATTAATAGCCGATAACAAAATATCTTTGATCTGACTTCCAGGCATAGCACCTCGAGACAAGAAATATCCAATGACTTGTTTAAAGTTTAATTTAAGACCTTTAATCATCATGACCAAGGCCTCGTTAGCAAAAACAACCTTTTCAACATTAATGGGCATATCGGGCCCCATATCTGGAATGCCTTCAAAATGATCACTGCAGGCATTATACATTATTGCTTCTTTTAATGACATACCATCTAAAACTATCGAAACTACTCTATCCGCCAGTGACATCGTGCTACTTTTTAAAGTCAGCATTGCAAAAATATTTTCATTCAGACCTCCTTTTATATTTACTTTTTCTAACCATCTACGAATTGATCGAACTGAAGGTAAACACAAAGTTTTTTCCAAAAAACGATAAGCAGACGATGAACAGTAATGTACTGCAAGAGCAAAATTTTTGTCGTATTCAGAATATCTTCGACCTTTTCTTTTATACCTCCTTAAACGACACTGGTTCAAAAGAAATTCGCTTTCGGTCCCCAAAATTTGTTTCCTGTAAAACCGATTTGCTGTCTTAAGTTGTAAATTACTTTTTCGTAATTTTAAAACTTCAGATTTTAATTTAGAAATTTTTTTCTGGACAGAATGTAATTTGCATCTTTTCACTTGCACAGTTGACGCTTTACGAACATTATGGTTTTCTTCTCCGGTGACGTTCTGTGATGAACCTAAAACCAAAATATGTATGTTGTATAATACATTTTATTGTAGAACTTTTTAATTACCAGCTACAGACAAAGAAGGTGTTTCCCGTTTACGCTTTTTAGGACTGTTTCTTAAACTAGTCGATGTCAAACCATACAAATTCAATGAGAAAACAATTTCTTTTTTCAAACTACAAAAAAAATGTTATTGTTTGCATCAACTCACCATTTTATATAGTATACATACCCTTGAGACTTTAAATTTAGATTTCGAAAATCTTCATTTTTGAAATGTGCATCACACACTCTGTAGTTGTCGTACAGACGTTTGGACCCTTCATGCTTAAATATTTCATCAAGGTCTTCCCTTTTACACTTCAACACCCATTGATGACACCTGCAGATAACAAATACTTAAACGTATACTCATACTTACATGTGTAGTAAGTATACTTAATAATATATTTACAGTAATAATTTAAATAAATAATTATTTAAATAAATAACTAATTAAATAAAGTATTACCAGTGGCGTATTTAGAAATTGCTTCTGGGGGGTGGCAAACTTTTAGTCTGATCAGTAAAAACGAATCAGCAATCGACTCATCAGTAATACAAAAATTTAATTAATTTATTACTACATAACAATTCTCCTTATAACAAATGTTCCCTTTCTACCCCGTTAATAATACGCCTGTGACTATTATAATAAATATGTATGTACGTAGGTATATTTAGTAGGTGTGTTATACTTACAAATCGTTGTCTTTAGGAAAGCGAAAAAATGATCATGAATCTTTTTGCAACTTGTAATTTGAACAACCATATACAGCACAAATAATTCCACCTTTTCCTGACATGATTTCGTAATTTGTTTGTAACAACTCTGACTAAATTTAAAACAAACTAACCAAATTTGACATCTACCACATGCAAGTATTCAAATTCACCACTCCAAGCCGTAAGAGGCGTTGTAGTCGACTTGTCGCATGTTTTGCGTAGGAGTGTCCGGTATTATAGTGTAAGGTATTTGATTTTACTCCGAAAATTTAAATCTCCCGGTATATTTTTCTTTAAACTTTTAATTGCAACGATTTATTTTAATATTGTTGTTGGTTTTAGAGTTATAGCGAAATTAAAGTTTAATTTTAACGTGGCTTGCCCTGTAAAGTTCAAATAAAATCAAAAATCCGATTTAAACCCAAAAATATTTGGTATTTAGTGCCTCGATAAATGTTCAAACTGTCTTCCGTCACATTCCGAACAGTCTTCCAATTTTGTTCGGGTGTATAAAACTGCTGCTTCGATTTCCGCTTATTAATCCCTTACCTTAAACTTTTTACCTTCCTTAAACTAATTTTATTAATTTTACAAAGATATTATAGGTAGAAAATTTTACATAGTACATGTTAATCAGTTAATCACTACTTCAATTAATAAATACCACCATCTAGTGCTTTGCCTTGGAATGTCTAATCAATGTTTAGTAGTAGGCCGCGGAAACAAAAAACACACTTTTAAATAACATTGTATCGAAACTTCAAATTTTTATTAGACTTAGTTTAATTCTTGTCAGTTTGGTTTACAAATATTTTTTAAAATGCCTTTCACAAGTGATCAAGCCCTTGATATGATTACGGTCTATTTCGAGTGCTTTCAAAATGCAGCAATAGCTGAAAGACAGTATGCGAGCACCCGATACCGGTAGTTTTCGCCGTCCTAGATTTGAAGGCGTCGCATTGGAAGGACAGAAGAAAATATTAATGTCTTAGTCTATTTTAGGTCCACTATTTGTAAGGTTATTTTGACGCACCATGTATATGCAGTATCTTGATCACGTATGGGACGTATTTTAAATGTAAGTGAGTTTGCACGAAAAAAACATTTTTTTTTGTATAAATCTGTGAAAATCATACGCCACTGGATTTTGGATGGAGCATTAGTTGTCATATGAAAGAATATTTGAATGTTGTAGAAATATTTTCATGTTGGAAGCATTAAATTTGGTTGAAAAATAATGGTTTAGGAACATTGTTACTGAGACGGTACTGGTAAGACTACTTGTTTGGCCACTGGTCTTTTGCTACTGTGTACAAAACAATTGGGTTAAAGAATTGGGTGTAGACGTATGCATGAGTGAGAGTATGATATGTTGATATTGTATTAATGTGCAGGAAGGAATATGTATGCATATTTTTGTTTGTAGAAATGTAATATTGTGCACTAATGGTAAATTTATTCCATGTTCAAGAATGAAGTTGTTCGAATGTGACGGAGTTCGTTAAATTGTGCGGAAATAGATATCGCCCACATGTGAAACTTTCATAAAAAGTTAAGATAATGGACAATGTACAGAATGAATATAATTACAATTAATCGTTTTTTCGGAGAGTTGTAAGTGAATTTACAAAGTAAATTCAAGATGGCTACATTGTTCTTAGTTTCATTTGCGTTGGGTCAATCCGGACTTCAATTAGGCAAAGAAACGCACTAAATACACGATTGCGATAGGGGTGGATGTAGTTTTGTTACGAGAATGTTTGATAGAGGATATATAAGCGAGTGCCCAATTGAAGGGATAGATAGTTCAGATAGTTCGAGCAGAGCTTAAGTAAAGATCGCGCGCGCGTTATTTTTGAGAGGACTTAGAATGGTCAGTGTTGGATTTTTTTTTATTTGTGAAAAATTCAGTTCAGTAGCGCGTAGATAAACGACTGCTAAACGGGATAAATTATATGTAGACATTCATAAATAAATAGTTTAATCGTGAGTTGAAAAGAATAGCGATTTTCTTCAAGAAATTTAAAAAGTGCGAAAGTAGATTTAACGATAAAACAGAAAAATATTCAGTTAAGTGTTCAGTAAGCGCGTGATCTAATAAATAAAGCCTGAAGTAACCATTTAAGTAACCGAACTAAAAATTTATAAATTTAGTCAAGACATTGGTGATCATCATTGACATTGAATGAAGTACATGTGTACAGTCGTTAGTAAAATAAAGTCGATTGTATAAAGGCAACTAATAATTTTAATATTTATGTGGAAACAGTTATTGTGTTAAACGTTTACGTTGAAGGGCAAACCTTAAAGTAAAGCAAAGAGCCCATGTGAAATACGTGAGCGAACGAGCGACGCTGCACTCGCGAGTGTACCGCCGAATGCGTTAGCAGATACGTCTGTGTTTTGTGTCAAGTGTGTTTGCAAATTTAAAAGAGATTACTGATGCTGATCATATGGACTTCAATATTCCACGGATAAAGGATTAACTAACATAAATTGTAAGAACTAGTTTTAGATTTTGTTTAACAGATACAAGTACGATTATCTTTTAGGTTCATTTTTGCTTGTTGGGTTAACAATTTCTTATTAAAGAAAAAGGATAATCGAACTTTATGTATTTTGATGTTTAGTATGTAAGATTTTGGGGGAATTTTTAGTCTATAATAGTTGGTTTTGTGGTGTCTTTCGAAACAGTGTTTGTACATATTTACAATTGCAAACTGGTCTATATGTATATATGTATATATGTATATATGTATATATGTATATATGTATATGTATATATGTATATATGTATATATGTATATATGTATATATATTATATATATATATATATATATATATATATATATATATATATATATATATATATATATATATATATACCCATTATTTTGTTTATTTGTGTCAGCAGAGATAACATTTTGGCATTAACCTGTGTAAATTTACCTAACGGGTTACATCTATTGATAATTGAAATTAATCTTTGAATATTTTTGAGCTTAATGATCGATTTGAAATTGACTAATGAGCCAGATCGATTACAAAATTTTATTTTAACTATTTTGAATTGTTTGACAGTCAATCAAATACAGAACACTACTAACAGAGTATTTTTATTAAGTATAAATTACAGATTTGAAGTATTAAAATTTAAACCTATTGATGAATGTCTAAATACGATTTTTAAAGATAAAGTATTAATAAAATATAAAGATATTATTTATGATGAAAGCACTGATCGTTTTATTTTAAATTTTTTGTTGAGATAAAAATTATTAAACCGACTTTTTTTATTTTGATTTTTTTCTAAATTGGGTATTATTCATTTAATATAAAGTTTTATAACAGTTAGAATTATACATTTATAGGTATACGATGGATACTTAAAGAGTATTCAAATTAACGTTTTATTACTTGGAATTTTCATATGTATGGGGTGTGTTCAATAAGTTTACGACGACCCGTGTATTTCAAAATTTTCTTAAGCTTTTGGATAAATTTCTTTTCAAGTGTGAGTGAACTTGATTGGTCAATGGTTTTACTGAGTAAGCTACAATCCTGTCTTCCACAGTCAGATAGGATTAATTTAACAACCCTCCTAAGACTGTTTATTTTTTAAGATTGTGGTGGCGCCTAGAGACAATTTTTCCTGTGAGTTGTAGATTTATGGTAAGTGTAAGGTGTTTGAAACTACCTTTCAATCATTTTACTCCTTATATGGACCCCGCCCATTTCCACTGTAGCTGGCTTGGCAACCCGCTTACTTCGGTAAACCTGCACGACGCCTAGTGCGGTTTAGATGTGTAACATATTGTACATAGTTTATACTTTTAATTTGTTTTCTGGTTTAAAGCATTGTAAATATTGTCTATATGCAGATGATACCCAAATATATTATTCATTTCCAGTAAAGGATGCAGATATAGGCTATCAAAAATGTTAACGAAGACCTTGCTCATGCATTACAAAATTCTTACAATCATTTGCTTGAAATAAATGCAAATAAAATGTCCGTTATAGTATTTGGACACAAAAAAATTATGCAGAAAATACAAAATAAAATTATTCTGCATATAGGCGACCAAACTGTCCCAATATCTGGGTGTGTAGACAGTCTTGGTGTGTATGTGGATAATGAGCTACGGTTTACGACGCATATTGATGTTCTCATCTCTAGAGCGCACGCATGCTTGTGGTTTTTATACTCTAATCGCCATATGCTGGATATGTGACTCATCTAGTTTTATCACATTTCAATTTTTGTAACATAGTGTATGATCCATGTTTGTTGGCTATGGGTTGTGATAGAATTCAAAGGGTCCAAAATTCATGTATTTGTTTATTTTGGGTATTAGGAAGTATGATGGGATTTCACATACATTAAATAGACTAGGTTGGCGTAACATGAGACATAGAGATATCTATATTCATTTTGTTTTTACCACAAGATTATCTCAAGTAAAACACTTCCATATTTATATAATAAAATCATCTTTCATACTGACTTCCACCACTTACATTTGGGATACAAGGGGTTACTCTCAGTTCCATCTTTTAGTTTACCACCATTCAAAGGGTCTTTTTCTTATAACATCTGTAAGTTCTGGAATTCCTCTAGAAATTATGAATTAATGCCTGTTAACTCGTTAGCGTTCAAACGTTATATTAAAATACAGATGTTGTGTTGCGAGTGATAGCAAACGACGGTGCACTATATTATTATATAATAGTGTTTATTTTTATTATTTTTTTATTTTTTCGAGTGTGATAGTAGTTATTTTGCCCTTTTTTCTTTTTATTCTTCTTTTGGGTATGTTTAAATGTATTATGTAGCTGTACGACGTTATTTTTTTATCTTTGTTAGGAGGTTCAGGAGAAAGAACAGTGAACTGATAGGTAAACTGACCATGTGCCTATTGATTTGTAAGTTCATACATTAAATAATCAATAAATGCATTTATTATTATTATTATTATTATTATTATTATTATTATTATCAGTATGGGAACGGTTTTGGTATAATCCATGAAACATCTTTGATCCCATTGTAACAAATTTTGAAGGTTGTACTTTTTATCGCTTATGGGTGGAAATGTTGAACTACGGGACACTATTAAGTCAAGGGTCCTAAAATCATTTTGATCAAAGCCCATCTTACAAAATACTTTTCCGTTTTGTTCAGATCGGAGCTGTATGTGGATTAACTGAGATATTTTAAAGTCCTTCCCGTATTCGACTTTTTTTCAATGCAAAAATGGTGCATTTTTAAAGTCTTTTATCTTTATGTTAATAACTCCAAATGGATTTTGGTGACTAGCCCAACGTACCACCTGTTGCCAGTCCCAAATTTCGACATTTTTTCCTTTCTCTTTCGTTTATAGAGTGGTCACTATCTACTTTTAAGTGAGTATACCCTCTAAGATGATATTTATGATTTATTACCTTTAATGTAAGTATACATTTTAAAATGTCGAAATATGCTAAAATGGAGGTCATATTCCGATTCTGCGAAGGTCAGTTTTCCAACAGAATAGTCAATAATGCTTATTGCCCATTATAGTAAACACGAGGCAATTTCATTTCCTCCCCTGTCGGCTACACTTTCGTCCCACATCCAACAAGTTGTAAGATTTTTGGAAGTCTTTAATTGTGTAGTAGAAGGTCCATAATTTTAGGGAGTAAACATTTTGGGCGTTCGTAAAAACGGGAGTTGGTAGATATTTTTTAAGGTCAACGATTATTACTTTCAACTTTTTATTATTTTCTTTTACATTGGCATTTTTCTGTGCTTTTAAAGCATACCTATTGCTAGCATCACTCAAATCTACGTCGTACTCCTTTTGTATGGCCATTCTTTCGTTAACTGTTGATTGTTTTAATTTTATAAGGTATTTGTCACATGCGTCGTTCTCGGGAGACAAAGGAATAATTAAATTCATTTTAAATATCTCACCGTAGATCCATATTGTAGGAATATCAATCTTGGGCATATTCTGGTCTAACATCTCTTGCTGGTAAAATGCGTACATTCTGTTTATGCTTAAGCTACTATCAAGGTACTTTTTAGATGACCGATCTCTACTATATTGGGATTCAACGGTTGGAATTTTATTTGGAGGAATCTTACTCCCATGCGTAACTGATTCTACTACACCTTTTTGATAAAGCTGTTGAAACAAATGTTTGCGAAATACCCAACATATTTTAGAAACATATATTCTAGTCTGCACACGCCTTCTCTAGATATCTACCAAACTTACAGATGAAGCAACAAACTTTCGTTTGTAGTCGATTGATTATTATGATAATGACCAAAAATGTGAAAAAATATTTTCCCTTTTTTCTTGATTACTTCTGCCGCCACATTTATGTCTGCACGTATCTTTGTAGTGTATTTCCATCCGTTTTGATTTTGTTAAAGTGTTTCGTTTAGAACCTTATTCTTCTCCAGAAAAACGTTTCTGTTTTCTTACATTGCATTTCCAATGAATAGTATTCTTTTTACGCTTCCTTCTTTTTCTGATCTTCTATTGAACCTTGTCCAATATTATTTTTTCCTTGTTGCAAATTAGAAGAATTATTTGAATCTTCGCTTGTCTCAGAATCATATTCACTATCTATTTGTTGATAATTTGGGTCTTTTAGGCTATCATCTGAGTTTTTAGATAAAATTTTGTCGATTGCCCGGTGGATTCTGCTTAATGTTGAACTGGAAGGACATACATTCGGATATTTTCTAACTGTTTCAAGGTGATAAAGTTTTGTAGGAGTCGTATTGCCTATATTTTCGTCATCTAAAAATTATTCTATAAATCTCGTAATTTAAAGTAACAAACTTGCCATGTTCATTATCAATAGTTACAGAAGTAACCACTGACCCGGAGTTTCCTAGCAGGCAAGAATGATCTAATTCAAATGTAATTTGGCAATTTTCAGGGCTGTAAATATTTTTGCACTTCTTGAAGTCATTTCGCACTACAGAATCTATCTTTTCCACGTACACTAACGGCGCGCGGCGATGGTCAACAATACGAATTTAATTCAAATTTAATAAACGGTCTCAGAAAAGAACCGACGTGAAAAAGTCACGTATGCATAGGGTACTAAGTCCAGTCGGTGTTAGGTTAGCAGCCACTGTCATTCCAGAAGCCAAAACCTCAGTGGCGTCGGTAAATCAATAAAAAATTTAAATCCCAGCCAGAAAAATTCTACTTACTGTAAACTTATAAAACATATTAAAAACCATGCAACAATCACCATCAATTTACCCCATTCATTTACAAAGGGAGGAAAAGGTAAAAACTCAACCCCAAATATAAAGAAAAATCATAATTCCCGAAAATCGTGCCTACTACTTATATATACATATAAAATATATTATAATCCACGCAACAATCATCGTGAATTTATACCATCAATTTGCAAGGGGGGGGGGGTGAAAGGTAAAAACTCACCCCCAAATATTAAAAAACAGTCCTGCCAATAGAATTGTTCTAAACACTCAAGAAATAGTAGTTTGTAATTTGTTCTCGACCATGTGCAAACGTGACAAACAATTTTAGAAAAAATGTATCGACGTTTTTAATGAGACTTACTGGTACAAATTAGCAACAAATATACAACAAATTATGTAATACTTAAGATTTTTTTACAAATCTAATTGTTTCGATAACAATAACACTTATCGTCGTCAGTAAATTATGGCAGTTTTAAAAAATGTATTTTATAAGTTTTCATTTTCAGTTTTGGTTGTAATGTATTAATGAGTGAACTACTATTTTATGGGAGGCTTTTCCCATTAATTTGTAATGAAGATATTAGGTAAAAGTTAGTTGTAATAATAAAATGTAAAAAAAATTTTTTAACTTAAATTTGTATTATATTACCCCCTTTACATTGCAACGGGCGTAATACCCTTAGATATTACGTTTGTTTGGTTAAACCCGCTCCAAAGAATAAGATTTGAGTTCTTTTAAACTTTTTTATAATTTCAACATTATTAATAAAATTTAATATTATTATTGTGAAACTTAAAATGATTATTTTTTATTACGTTTTATTAAAACTTAATGGGTTCGATTTATAAAGATATCATTTACTAGTCAAAGTTTGCTTCGCTTTCTGTTTAATTTCAGTTTGCGTAAATGAATTTTAAGATTTACGTTTGCGAATTCCTTTTTTAATTGGTTGCGGCGGTTAGCTCAAAGTTAAAATAAAGAAATGATCGCTGTTATTATTAACCAAAGTTATGCTTATTTCGATTTATTTATCTGGATTCCTATTGAGTTGACCTTTTTTGGCACTTATATATTCAATATTTGTATAAGCTTTTAATATTAATAATCTTTAGCAATAAAAGTAAATCAAACGTTATATTCATTTAATTAAATTCCCAATCTGAACGAAAATGCATCAATACGTTGTTTACATATATATATATATATATATATATATATATATATATATATATATATATATATATATATATATATATATATATATATATATATAAATCAAACCTATATCTAAAATAACCTTCTTAAAACTGACATGCAACAAATAACATCTTTATCCGAATTAAACGCATTGGTTTTCGTTTAATTATGATGTTTCAATTTAAAGTTTAGAGGAAATCAAACACAGAAGTATTTTATTTATTCACACAATTAAAATGGTGCTTACTTGTTATTTTTGTTGATGTAACTCGGCGTTTCTTGAATCGGTGAAGAGGCCTCAAATAGGTTATAGACTGTTCCTCCGATGATGTTACTTTGCCGGCACTCTGGAACAGTTCTCTTGTTCTCCTTATCGTTTCTTATACCTTTGTTATTGATGCATACGCTTCTACTTTTCTTCCCACAAATTAATGATTTGTATAAAGTATTGCTTGATATATTTACACTATCCAGTTTTTACGTAATTATTTAATTTCAACGACAAACAGCTTGCGCTACAAACTGCAATATCCAATCGTATCACTCATTATTAACACTTCGAGTTATTATTTGTTATACTTTGATTTACCAATTTGGATCGATTACTGTCTTTTATATTTATTGTTCACTATTTAAACACAATTGATTACCGTTCTGATACATACAAACGCGTTATCTTCACTTATTACGTCACCTTTAATGCGAATCTCAAATTATGGTGCAATCCTTGGTATTATCACCAACTTGCCAATACTTGCACTTTTTATTATTTTAATAAGGAAGGTAATTTTCTACTTCTTCAATATTATACCACTAATTAATTCTTATTTCTAATTTTCACACTTTATAGGGCCGCATGACTATACAATGTCACTTACGCTGCGGCGTCAATCGACCGACAACTATCAACTCTGATCCCTTACTTAACGCGACTGTTTTAAAAACTGCACATCATTATTATGACAGCGTCTCATCCCTTCCAACACAACAATGCACTTGCAAATACCGCGTATTTTAAATATTTTCAAATTGAATATGTAGATAACTTATTGAAATAAACTCAAGCTTTTCATCTTAAGATTAATTACATTGAAATACAAATAAACAATAACCATTTCTTTATCCAGACAATTAATATATAAGTATCTAATCTCGTATAATTTAGTGCGACTTTTGATTTGTTTAAAGCTCCCTTACAACATGCAGCTCACTTCCGCGGCAGTGAGCAGGGAATTGGACAGGGAAGTGGGCAGCGCGAGTATGTAAACACGCCGCTCGCACAGCCATCGATTATGCCACTACCGCTGCCGCACGTTCCCATCAGTGACGGTATTTTTAACGAAAGTCAACGGACTGGCAGCACGAGCGGCAGCGACTGTGTACATGCTGCCCGCTGTCCTGTCCTGTATAGACCGGGAGATAGTGACAGATTTTGAGACGTGATTTAAGTCAGTATCCCTTTTGGAGGACATTATAATACGGAAAATTCGATTATAATACTCGATAAATGAAAGTGTCATCGTGTGTTCTTCACATATAAAAAAATAAGTTTAAATTTGTTTGAAAATTGAGAATTTTTATATGATTTTACTCAAGTTGCCACTTGTCCCAAAATGAAATTCAATCAAAGTAGTATTTGAAAAACCACTGGCATACCGTTAGTGTGAACCTTCCAGGTTGGCACTGTTCCTAAACAGGCTGCCACTGAAGAATATACGTGATATTGTCATACGACTGTTACAGGTAAGATGGCATACCGTTTGCGCATGTCCATGTTTATCTCATAAGGCGGAAATTCAGCAATGTTATATAATAATTTTCCGTCAAAGTCAACTCCAAATTGATACAATGAAATATATGTATCCTGAAATATCAACATACAGAATGGCATACGATTTCAACAGGTTCGACATAATAAATAACGTAGCTCAATTTGTAAAAAAAAAAAATTCTATGTATTTAATCAGTATGACATTTCATTGTTGATGCAATAATGACATAATCAACTGAAATGATTAATGGCATACCAGTTGAGCGAGTTTTACGTATACAATTCCGTGAAACATATAGCGGAGTTGTTGAAAAAAATTGCCGTGTTTAAAATCGGTATGGCTTTTGTTCTATAATTCAGGTTCGTTATTAAATTTCGTTAAATAAATATGACATGCAAGTTATGCGTGTTTATCATACGAAAAATTGAATAAGCTTTTGCTTGCATCCAAAAACCAGCTGATGAAAACTACAATAGAGGAATTTGTTTGTGAAATGCATGACACGAAAAAAAAACGAACTGGAGCATTGCAAGAGTGTTGATGAGGCAGGCGTTCGCCTTTTCACATCAAATTACAGCATGGTCAACAGCAGCGAATCATTTCAACAAGATCTATTGAATTTCGATAGATATGTGAAGCTGGCCCCCCAAGTTGCATATTTCGTAATTAATTAATGGCATTCGATTAACCACAAATGACCACCAACAACTTTCATTGACCACCTTCTGTTATAGCAAACTTCACACTCGCCCCCGAAATCGAAAATGACAATGAAATTTTTATTACTCTTTCTGATTGATCATCGTTTGACCATGATTGACCATGAATTCGATTTGTTTGACCACCCATAAAAAAAAACTAAAATATACTTAATTATATTCATTATAAGGCGTGTTCAATCCTCGAATATGCTTTTTGAGGATTGACCACCTTTGATTTCCTATGAATAATCATCCAGAAGAACACGTAGTTCATTTTGATTAATAATGTATTATTTCGAATTTCAAGACACGGTCAATCGTAGAATATGCCTTTTGAGACGTGGTCAATCCTCGAATATGCATTTTGGGACATGACCAATCCTCGAATATGCTTTTTGAAGATTGACCATCTTTTATTTTCTATGTATAGTCATCCAGAAGAGTAAAAATTGCATTTTGTTTGATAATGTACTCTTTCGAATATTGAGATATGGTCTTCATAGGAAATAAAAGAAGGTAAATCCTCAAAAAGCATATTCAAGGATTGATCATGTCTCAAAAAGTATATTCGAGGATTGATTATGTCTCAAAAAGCATATTTGAGGATGTGCCATGTCTCAAAAAGCATATTTTAGGATTGACCATGTCTTAAAATTCGAAATAATACATTATTAATTAAAATGTACTACTTGTTCTTCTTAATGATTATTAATAGGAAATAAAACATGGTCAATCCTCAAAAAGCATATTCAAGGAACGACCATGTCTGTAAAAGCATATTCTTTTTATTCTTCTAGATGACTATACACAGGAAATAAAAGATGGTCAATCTTCAAAAAGCATATTCGAGGATTGGTCATGTCCCAAAATGCATATTCGAGGATTGACCACGTCTCAAAAGTCATATTCGAGTATTGACCATGTCTTAAAATTGGAAATAATACATTATTAATCAAAATGCACTACGTGTCCTTCTGGATGATTATTCATAGGAAATAAAACATGGTCAATCCTCAAAAAGCATATTCTAGGATTGACCATTTAAAATTCGAAATAATACATTATTAATCAAAATGCACTACTTGTTCTTCAGGATGATTACTAATAGGAAATAAAACATGGTCAATCCTCAAAAAGCATATTCTATGATTGACCATGTCTTAAAATTCGAGATAATACATTATTATTCAAAATGCATTACTTGTTCTTCTGGATGATTATTCATAGGAAATCAAAGATGCTCAATCCACAAAAAGCATATTCGAGGACTGACCATGTCTCAAAAATCATATTGGAGGATTGGCCACCTCTGAAAAAGTATATGTGAGGATTGACCATGTCTCTATATTCGAAAAAGTACATTATTAAACAAAATGCAATGTTTATTCTTCTGGATGACTGTACGTAGGAAATAAAAGATGGTCAATCTTCAAAAAGCATATTCGAGGATTGGTGGTGTCCCAAAATGGATATTCGAGGATTGACCATGTCTCAGAAAGCATATTAGGGTATTTACAATGTCTTAAAATTGGAAATAATACATTATTAATCAAAATGCACTACTTGTTCTTCTGGATGATTATTCATAGGAAATATAACATGGTCAATTCTCAAAAAGCATATTCTAGGATTGACCATGTCTTAAAATTCGAAATAATACATTATTATTCAAAATGCACTACTTGTTCTTCCGGATGATTATTGTTAGGAAATCAAAGATGGTCAATCCTCAAAAAGTATATTCGAGGATTGATCATTTCTCAAAATGCATATTCGATGATTGACCATGTCTCAAAATTCGAAATAATACATTATTAATCAAAATGCACTACGTGTTCTCCAGGATGATTATTCATAGGAAATACAAGATGGCCAATCCTCAAAATGCATATACAAGCATTGACCATATCTCAAAATACATATTCGAGGATTGATCATGTCTCAAAATTCGAAATAGTACATTATTAAACAAAATGCACTAATTGTTCTTCTGGATGATGTCATAGAAAATGAAAGGCGGTCAATCCTCAAAAAGGATAGTCGAGGATTGACCATGCCTTATATGAATATAAAAGTATATTTTAGTTTTTTTTAAGGGTGGTCAAACAAATCGAATTCATGGCCAATCATGGTCAAACGATGATCAATCAGATAAAGTAATGAAAATTTCGATTTCGGGGGGCAAATGTGTAAGGTGTAAGTTGGCAACAAGTTATTTTTGCTACAACTCTTTCACAGAGGGTTGTCAATGAAAGTTATTGGTGGTCAATAAGTGGTGAATTGAATGCCATTAATTACGAAATATGCAACTTGGGGGGCAGCTTCACACAGCCAATTTCGATGCATGCGTTTTACCACCATGCCTTAGGGAGCTGCATCAACATTTACTGTGCCCTTCATATATAGGAAATATGCGGAGCAACGCTTATTCTCCAATTCTCAATAGCTATGATCCAACGAAAGTCGGCTGGACCACGGAGTCCAACGACACTTACACGTTCCGTTGGTTTGAAAGAGATGAGGTGCCTCTCAATCTGTCCACGAAATTTTTGTAACATCCGACGAAACAGAAGGTAATATATAAAAACGATGAATTCTTATTATTTACATCAATTATTAGAATTCCTTAAATTGTTCAATATTATTGTCTGTAGATCTCGAAAATGATTTCCAGCATGGTAACGTCATCTAATCTTCGGAGCATGAAGATGATAAGTATGATGACGACAATGATTATGATGATGGAGGAGAAGAAGGAGATGACGAAATAGATATAGCTGATGATGATGACCAGTAAGAAGGGAGTGGAAGCAGCGAAGAAGCAAATACCAAAGTAGAATTCACTGACGAATAAAAAAATTCATTTTATAATGATTAATGGAATAATACGTTGCACTAAATGTAAAAATAAATAAATTTTAACAAGTAAATCATAAATAAACTTTTTAACTTAAAAAACGCACCTTAAATAAGTTTTTTTTTATTCACATAGAAAATTATTTTTTTTGGAAGCCACAGACTTGTCTTACCAGTATGCCGATTATTATTTGATCTAGATATGCCGCGATTGAATTATAAATAAAAAGGCATACTGTATAAATGTGTCAAAAACGAAGTGGCATACACATTAAACACATGGTAATTTTACGTACCATTTCGCAAATTTTTTCGCGTATGCCCATAGTTGTTAATCAACCAATCGCAATGCCAATTTCATATACATCGAACACTATCATAAACTCCAGAAATACATAGTGGCATACTGATTCAAATGACGGAAATTTATTATATAACATTGCTAAATTCCGCCTTACGAGATATACATGGACATACCGCAAACGTTATGCCATCTTACCTGTAGCACAATATCATGTATATTCTTCAGTGGTAGCCTGTTTATGAACACGGATAAATCACTTTTTAAAATTCATATATACCTGGGTATGCCCACCTGGAAGGTTCACACTAACGGTATGCCAGTGGTTTTTCAAATACTACTTTCATTGAATTTCATTTTGGGACAAGTGGCAGCTTGCGTAAAATCGTATAAAAATGCTCAATTTTCAAACAAATTTAAACTTATTTTTATATGTGAAGAACACACGATGACACTTCCATTTATCGAGTATTATCATCGAATTGCCCATATTATAATGTCCTCAAAACGGCATACTGACTTAAATCAGGTCTCACAATCTGTCACTATCTCCCAGTCTACTAGTTGCTACACGTGCACAAAGGGAAACTTATGCGTTAAAAAACGTGTTAACCATGATTCAGTTGAGGAATGACCAAGTGCTAACGTTTTTAGAGCTGTATGCAACTGAGAGATTATTATGGGATTCGTCACACCAATATTACAAAAAAAACCCACAAAGTACACGATGCATGGAAAAGGATATGTGAAAACCTACAAAATACCCCAATTGAAGATCTTTTAAAACATTCATGTAATTTCGCAACTGAAAACACATAGTGCGGTCGCCGTGGCAATTTCTACGTCGGCCATTAATTGCTGGAGAATAAATGCGGTGCGGAAACTGTATGTAAAGTCACTTGCTTCAAAGGCTGCCGTGCAATTATTCAGGGCAAGCCAGCGACAGCGCGAGTTGCAGCGGCAGTGGCTGCATGTAAAGCCCGTAAAAGACAGTAAAATTTTTGGCCGTATCGTGATAACGCAAAAAATGGAAGATTAAAAAGGAAAACTAAAATCGAATGGATTGTAGAGTACCGTAGCTTGGATCCTAGGTTACAGTAGATTTTAGTTTTTTTTTTTATTTCGATGACAGCCAAATATTTTACTGTTACGAGACACTCGTCGTAAAAGGGGAGATGGTAGTGTATGTAAATAAACCTAATACACAATATAAAATTAAATTTATACAAATACAGTCTATTATACCTACATTTAATTCAATGAAATTAAAGCACTAGAAAAAAGTAATCTTTAATAAAGAGATTAAGTTTTAGTTTCTAATTTTGTTTACACAGTTCATATATTTCGTTAACCACTTGTCATTTTTTTTACAATACTTTGAAGACATTTAAGGGGGGTGGATTTGAGGCAAATTCTGCATTAAAAAATCATCAGACCGACCTAGCTGTTCACAATAAAAACACATTATAGATGTACTTTTCAATAATAACATACAGGGTGTGTCTCGACGATAACACGTTAGACGAATAATGATAACGGAAAAACCGACTCAGCTGAAAACTTGTAATTTTATATAAATGAACATGGTCTACTTCCGGTTATACCGGAAGTCGATACCAACTTTGTTATTTTAAATACAATGCCCCAATTTTTATTTTATTTTCGGTTTCCGCATAAAATTTTACGTCTTCTACTACCAGGTTTGGCGTACCTATCTCTTACCATTATCAAGAAAAAAAATAATTTCGGTCGTTAGCAACGAAAATTTGAATCTACTGAAAAGTTAATGTTTCATGAAACATAAAAGGCAGATAAGCGAAACTTGTACAACGGTTAGACATGATATTGGACTATGTTTTCAGTATTAGACATTTTTGAAATTTATTTCTAGGGGAGGTCCGGGAGTAACGGTAGTTAAGAAAATTAAAAATGTCAAAGTCATTTTTTTTTAAATTGCAACTGGGTTTTTTTATATTCTCATTCGATGCAGAATTTAATTACCTATCTGCTGATATATTATGTTCCTATACCTAAACTGAATGATGTTCGTGTTATCTGCTTTTTTTCTACTTTTCTTGGAGATGTTACTACATCTCGCCGTAAATTAATAGTGTGCTTTGTAATCTGTTTTGCTGCCTGTCGTATGATACCTTCAATCAGTTGGCTATGCAATTGAATTGTCAAATTTATAGTAAATGACAATTATTGAGATCAGTTCGAGTTTTAATAAATAATTTAAAATGTCACGATTGCTATTTAGTAACGAAGATTTTTTGAACTTGTTGCTGATACACGGCGAATGCCGAGGAATTATTGGAAGAACGATTAGAACCTTTATTCAGAGGTATCCACATCGGAATCGCCCTAATTTTCGAACAATTACAACTTTGCTTGAAAATTGCAAAACATATGGGTCTTTTAGATATACGCCCCAGAAAAGAAGCCAATGGTCGAAGACGATGATCTCAACATTACCGTTTTGGAATACTTTACTGAATATCCTAATGCTTCAGTGAGAGAGGCTGCTGTAAGTTTAGGAGTATGTTTTAAAACAATACATCGTATCTTAGTAAGATATGAATGGCACCCATTTTCATACACGTTGGTGCAACGTTTAGCAGCTGGGGATTCTGAACGACACATTCAATTTTGTGAGTGGTTCATGCTAATGTCACAAGGAAATGAAAATTTTGTAAAAAAAACATAATTTGGACGGACGAAGCAAAATGTTCAAAAAACGGAGTTTTTAACAGGCACAATTACCATTATTGGGCTGATGAAAAACACATGTCATTTGGGAAAGAAACTTTCAAGACTCTTGGAGTTTTAATGTGTTTTGTGCGATAAAAGTCAACAGTCTTTTGTCTTCAGTTTTATGATAATAATTTAAATGGTGAGAGGTATATGAATATTTTACAAGATCTGGTAATTCCCGCTACTGAAGAACTACCCTTGCGAGAAGCAATAAATGCATACTACCAGCACGATGGTGCCCCACCACACAATTTTGGTGAAGTTGGAAGGTTATTGGAAGAGCAGTTCCATGGAAAATTGATTGCTAATAACGGTCCTTACCGCTTGCCCCCTCGATTTCCCGATCTAAGCCCCCTTTACAACTACATTTGGGGAACTATTAAAAATATGGTTTACAATGAGCCTTTAACGACAAGAAAAAATACCGTAGTAAGAGTTCAAGTTGCGTTCGGTAGTTTGAACGCGGACGATATTAGAAGAGCCACTTGATCCAATACTTTACGTCGTGTTCAAATGTGTTTAAACCAAAACGGATCTGTCTTTGAACACTTATTATACAAAAAGAATGAGTTGTTTATTGTAATTAATATTGTTCTTCTCGTTAGTTGTTGGTTGTTGTTACTAGTGTTTAGTTTTTTGTTGTGTTGTTATAAAAACATGCCTTATTAGCAGATGCACTTCTTTTCTGAGGAGTATGTCTGAAGGATTCGTGTCTTTTGCTTCTTTCGAGCAAAGATCTAACTGTTCAAGAATTAGGACGAAGCCAATGTAAATATGTCTGAATAAAGGTTCTTGTCGTTCTTTGAATAATTCTTTCATGTTCACTGTGTACCAACAAAAAATTCAAATAATCTTCGTTATTAAATCCTAAAAGAACTTAAATAACTGTCATTTACTATAAATTTGACAATTCAATTGCATAGCCAACTGATTGAAGGTATCATACGACAAGCAGCAAAACAGATTGCAAAGCACACTATTAATTTACGGCGTATGTACTACATTACCTCCCAGAAAAGTAGAAAAAAAGCAGATAACACGAAAATCATTCAGTTTAGGTATAGGAACATGATATATCAGCAGATAGGTAATTAAATTCTGCATCGAATGAGAATATAAAAAAGCCCAGTTGCAATTTTAAAAAAATGACACATTTTTATATATATCATGTCTAGCCGTTGTACAAGTTCGCTTCTCTGCCTTTTAGGTTTCATGAAATATTAATTTTTCAGTAGATTCAAATTTTCGTTGCTAACGCCTGAAGTTATTTTTTTTCTTAATAATAGTAAGAGATAGGTACACGAAACCTGGTAGTAGAAGTCGTAAAATTTTATGCGGAAACCGAAAATAAAATAAAAATTGGGGCATTGTATTTAAAATAACAAAGTTGATATCGAAGTGACACCACCATGAAAATATTCTCAGTAAGTAGACCATGTTCATTTATATAAAGTTACAAGTTTTCAGCTGAATCGGTTTTTCCGTTCTCATTATTCGTCTAACATGCTATCGTCTATATTTAAGAGTTTTCCTATAACTATTAATGTCTACCCAATCAGTTAAATTTAACCCATTCACATATGAATCTTCTTGTGCGATATGTGGAATTATTTGAACGTTCAAGTTACTATCTGCTAAGTTTTTCATTTTAATGAATTCCAAGATTTTAGAATATGAAGAATAGTTTAACTCCTCTTCCCCCAATGGGTCTAAAAACGTTTTTATCACTTAAATATATAATAAATAGTATGTAATGTCGTCATCGGTCAATGGGTTATTTTGTCACTTTTAAATGTTATTCCATGTATGAATATTTTATTAATATTTAAAGAATTAAAAATAACTGTTGGGTTTTCCACAGAAAAAATTTCAAATTCCCTTTTTTTATCTATTATTTGTAAGCAGTGATGGATTACAAACTACTCAAACATTCTCTTTCGGAAAGAATGTCAAAGTCTTCTATTAGTTCTATTAGTTCTTTTACGGATGAAACTTCGTTATTTTTAAACACAATGTAATTTATTCTATTCTTTAGGGATCTGTAATATTCACTATCATTAATTAAACCGTTTTCTAGAAAGTTTACTGTTCTCATTGCTGTCCACCATCTCGTTTCTGCCGTTAAATTATTTCCTGGGAAAACTGCTGAAGGAAAAAATTCAAATAAATAGAATGCGTTAAGTTTTTCAAACATTTCCTCCCAAAATGATTTTGACCGCCGTATTTTTAATGTTCTCATATCCTAAATCACACCATTCATGATTTGCAATTTCTAAAATGCCTTGTAGCCGGTAATAATAATTGTTATTGGTTAATATGTCACCGTTCTTGTTTAAAAAATTAAATAGGAATACGCAAGGATCGGCATCCCTGGAACCAAAGGCAGGGTGGAGATGATTTAAATCAGTTGAGTAAAATAATGATGTTAATCAGCATGATTTTTTTAAATCAAAATCCTGATTAATTTAGTTTAGAAAAGGGGACTCAAATTTGAACACTTAAAAATGTATTTGTTCATAAAAAAATAAAACCATGATGCATTTTTATGTGGTAATATTTATTATTTATTATAATAATCGAACAGAAATTCAGCATTCAGCTGGTTTTTACAAAAAGAAAACTATTAAAAAATGTTTTTAATACAAAAAAGAGAACTATATTTAAAAAAAAAGTGAATATTACTGAACGTCTATAACCTAAGTGTTAATAAGCTTAAATAGAAATACTAGTTTAGCTGCTTTGTCACCGCCAAGTCTGTTTCTTATATCTGAATGTATGAATCCATAGGTAGAAAACATTCTCTCGATATCGACAGAAGATGCACAGGCACACAAAACAGAAATCACTATGGGCAGCACATGCTTAATTTCTGAAACATTTCTGACATCGCTTCCAACTTAATTAGTAATGGTAATAATCCTGTGTCTGCAAAGTATTGGGAAACAATATCTAAAGCATCTCTCTTTCTTCAGGTAGTAATGGATATTCTTTGTTTATATTTATTGTAGGATTCAAGATATATGCCAAATTATGTGAAAGTGAGTTAGAGCTTGAACATATCTTTTATTAAATGTTTGATACTGACGCAAGCTTTTTTCTTCTACTAAACCGTCAGTGTCAAAAATAGCCATTAACTTTTTCTATGTGTAAACTGCTCGAGGTAAAAATGCACCTTTTTGTTGTATTACGTCAAGTGCTATTGAAATTGGTTTTAGCAACTGTAGAAAATCTTCAGCCATCATTTTAATATAGATATTTGAAACTTTTTTAAAAATTACTGGATCAATTTTTGCTTTATTCTCTTCACATATTAATAACAATTTCGGCCATTTATTTACATAGATCTCAAGACAATCTGAAAGTGTATTTCATCGAACATCTGATCGAACATCAAGTATTTCACAATTTGTACTATATGTTCTTTTACCTGAAATGCTTCTAAATCTTTGGAGAGCAAACAAAGCAAGTGCGCCGAACAACCATATATAATTATAGGATAACTGAACGACTCGGAAATTTTTTTCTTCATACTGACCATGTTGGCCGAATTATCAATCACAATACTGGTAACCTTACTGTTATATTCATTTTTACACTTATTTATTGAGTTAATAGCCAACTCAGCAAGATAGTCAGCTGTATTGGAATGACCGGATGTATCTATACTTTCCAAGAGAACACTGTTTCCATCCTCTGCTATCAAAACGACACAGCATTTATATGGCTTTTCGAATTTCCTTATTTTCTATCGCTCTAAAACTGTAATTTGTTGCGTAAACGGCTTTGGCTATTTGTCTGTCCAGTTCTTTCTTCTTATCTTGTCCAGTTCGCAAAACAAAAGAACCCAAACGACCGCTACTTCCACTATTTTCAATCTACACTTCCCTTTCCACAGTTCTCGATTCTCTGTTCCTTTTGCAACTGGATAATTTCATTCTGGCTAGTTCCAGGCTGTGACTGATAATCACCATGAAGAGTTTCAACATCAATGGTATCACTAGTTTTACTTTCACAGATTTCCCAGTGACTGTTTAGTCTGTCCACTAAACCTTGCAATTCTTGACCACACTTTTTATGCTGCAACCTAGTTTGTCAACCACTTTCTTTTTTACAAAATGTTGCTAAATACGAAATTCCTTTCTGCCCCGGCTTATCATGACTCCAAATGTCTTGCTAGATTACCCACAGAACCAAACTGCCAGTTTTTACAAGTTTCAACAATTCCCCAAACTCGTAAAACTGCGTGAACAAAATGTTCACGTTAAGACTTGTCGAGTTTTGCTTCCTATCTGTACTATTCCTGCCTGCTAGGGTTTAATAAATAGATTTTATTAAACGAGTAGAAACTTATATTAAACATGTTACCCGCGTTTAAACGCCCATCAAATAAAAATTTGTGAAATTCTTAAATATCTGCTAATAAGAATAAGGTAAGCATAAAATCTACTAAACTCGTGATGTATAAAGGTATTTTTCGTTACGTAAATGATAGTTTTTATTACAAGTGAAACTCTATCCTAAACTACTAAATGCTTCAAAATAAAAACACGTTTTCATTGTTGTATATTCACTAGAAATTAGATGTATGACCCCACATGCGGTATGTAGTAAATAAAAAAGCTGACCTAAATTTGTAAGGTGGGTATAGAAAATACTTCTGCTAAATAACTAAATTAAATATAACTATTTGAATCATCACAATTTCAAGAGTAAAGAATAAAGGTTATTCTAATTTAATAATTTATATTCTGAATAAAAATGCATCAGCACAATGAATGAATGCTGTTTGTTTACCTTATCTTGTTTGTTGCAGTTCTAATAGTTTTATATGAGGTTTCATACTACCATTGTATGGCTTGAAAAATTGCTGACCTTAAAAGGTTTTAACGGTTAAACGCGAACTTACCATATTTTACCTATGCAAGGACGTTTAAACGTGTAACTGTAAACGTTTAATCGCAGCAACCCTACTGCCTACAAATATTTGTTTGCTTAACAAAACAAAATATAAACAGTTATTATTTAAAAGTAATGTATTAATAAAAACTAGTCAAATTAAAAAAAAAAATTAAAACAATCATCGATTTTTTATTTTTTTTGAAATGATTTTTATATGATTTTTATTAACCCTGCATAGGCGAATTTAATTTCAACAACACCATCTTCTACAAAACCATATGGAGAGGTAGCCAGAAACGTATATTTGGGATGGATTACTAACTATTTCATAAATTTAAATTTGGCAGGATTTTTTTAACAGAAATTACGAGTTTTTTTTATATTTGGGGGTTGATTTTTACCTATTATCCTCTTTGCAAATGAATAGGATAAATTCAGGATGATTGTTGCGTGGATTATAGTATATTTTATAAGTATAAGCTGCCAGGATTTTTCTGACGGGAATTATGAATTTTTTTTATATTTGGGGGTGAGTTTTTACCTATTATCCCCTTTGCAAAAGAATGGGGTAAATTCATGATGATTGTGAGTGGTTTATAATATATTTTATAAGTTTAAAGTTGGTGGGATTTTTCTGACGGGACTTTTTTTATATTTGGGGGTGAATTTTTACCTTTTATCCCCGTTTCAAATTAATGGTATAAATTCAGGATGATTGTTGCGTGGATTATAATATACGCTTTGTCCAAGATCAGAAGGGCCACTATGGGAATTTCGGAAACGGTAAGAGATAAAGTTCCGGTTAAATGGAGTTTAGTAAAATGGTATTGTTAAACTGACGAAATCCCGAACCCTTCCGATGTTAATCAACAAAAAGCGAATTTTCACGATTTCGTTTTTGACAAATTGTTACTTTGTGGTTGATGTTAAATAAAAAGTAAGAGAACCTTCTACATGTACTTTGGCATCCAGCAAATTGGAATACGACGTTTCGTTTTCGGCTAACCATCATCAACTTTGTTTTTTTAAATATAGTCCTGATTTTTTTATACATAATATTAGAAGAGCTTTTTATTTTGCATTCAAGCACTTGTATGGTTTAATTGCGATTTTTTAACTTATTTTACGATTATTGTAGTATGAGCCTGTATTCCTACCAATAACATTTAAGCTGAATTTTATTCATAAATGGGCTTTTGCTAACTGTGCTTTCCTCATCAAATTAATGCTATGACACAGAATTTTTCAATTTTGAATACAAATTGTATAACCAATTAATTACAATCAACAACACATAAATGGACAGATAACATTTGATGACAAGAAAATTAATTAAACAAAAAATTATAATAAAAACTCGAAAAGCCCTCCTTTGTTCTCCAAACTTAAATAGCATCTATTAACTGTTTAATCCAAAGCATTCTTTAACATTGTAGGTGTTAAAGTTTGGAATGCGTGAAGTACCAACCTTCGGAGTTCTTGTTCTGTTCCAAAAATATCTTTATAAACATAATTTGTTATGTACCCCCGATGAAAAAAATCCATCGGGGTTATATCGGGAGAACGCACTGGCCAAGGTGTTTCACAATGGGTGCTTTAAAATCTTTCGGCAAACCTATTTGAAAGGTAATCCTTAACCATGCGTGAATTGTGTGCAGGTGTACCATCCTGCTGAAACCAACAATCGCGTACTTCGGCTAAGGGTAAATTATCAAGAGCGTCTTCCAAAGCAGTTTCTAGTAAATTCAAGTAACGTTGCGATTTTGATTATTTAAAAAAAGGTCCTATTATGCTTCTTCATAAAATCCCAACCAACATGTTGAAGGCAAAACGGTGTTGATGTCGTGATTCTTTGCATAATTTTGGATTTTCTTGAGGCCAATGATGAACGTTTTTTCTATTAAATATCCCATTAATGGAAACCGTACTTTCATCAGACCATAATATGTGGAAGGAAAATTATTGTTCTGATGGCATTTTCTTGTATACCACTCACAGAATAATCTCCGTTTTTCTGCGTCACCTGGTCTAAATCCTTGGCAAATTCTGTATTTGTACGGATGAAATTTTGTCTTCTTTAGAATAAACTGTGCTGTTGATTTGGATATGCCCACATTATTCTGAATTTTCCGAGTTAATATTTCGGGATTTTCAGTAACGGATAACAATACATTGTTTACATAAGCACCGTATTCTTTAAGGTGCTACTTACTACTTGTTCAAATACATGCGCTTCGCTGTAATGTAATTTTGATTGCTTAAGATGTACCACGATACTATGTCAAACTTTTCTCCATTTTAAAATCCCGCTCCCATATTTGATTAATAAATTAACTACTAACGAGAATTGTACGGAAAACTAATAAATAAAGTAACTGTCAAGTGGAGATAAAAATTTAATTCAATTCAGCAAATCATGGTATTTGTTTTTTTCTAAGCCTACTTTTCTAATGTCAGACAGAGGTTAATAGACATCTAGATGCTAACTTAAAAAATTAGAAGAAATGAAACACTTTTAATTATAATTTTTTTAGGGTAACTCTGCAACCTCTTTCATACGTTCATAACGAAAACAGGCAACATTGTAAAAACAAATACAATAATCTATGCCATAATGATATTTAAAACTTCATGTCAGATAGAGATTAATAGACATAAATACATGTTAACATAAAAAAAATTCTTAAAGTCGCTCGCTTCTATAAGATATCAATAATACAGTTTAACCATTATCATTCATATTTAATTATTTTTTAGGCTTACCATTATATTAAGAAAGTTTATAAACAAAAGTTATGTAAAATTATATTTTCTTCAAAAAAATATGTCTACACTTTTTCTTATAAAATTAATCGTTATTCAGATATTGAAAAAAATTGAACCAACACTTAAATTCTACCTAGGAATTTATTTTGCCGCGAATAAAAAGCTCTTCTAATATTGTGTATAAAAAAATCAGGACCGTATTTAAAAAAACAAAGTTGATGATGATTACTCGAAAACGAAACGTCGGATTTCAATTTGCTGCATGGTATGTTAAAGAACGTTAAAAAGTACCTGTAGAAGGTTCTCTTACTTTTTATTTAACATCAACCACAAAGCAACAATTTGTCAAAAACGAAATCGTGAAAATTTCTCGCATAACTTCGGAACGGTTCGGAATTTCGACAGTTTAAAAATGTCATTTTACTAAAGTCCAAAATGCGCAACTTTTCCCTCATCTAACCGAAACTCTTATCTCTTACCGTTTCCGAAACCCTCATAGGGGCTCTCCTTATCTTGGAAACAGTGTATATTAAGTTTAAAGTGGGTAGGATTTTTCTGACGGGGATTATGAATTTTTTATACTTACCTATTATCCCTTTTGCAACTGAATGGGATAAACGCATGGATTATAATATATTTCATAAGTTTAAAGTTGACAGGATTTTTCTAAAATAGACTATGCATTTTTTATATTTGGGGGGGGGGGTACTTTTTACCCAGTTTGTAAATGAATGGGATAAATTGAGGATGATTGTTGCATAGTTTGTGATATGTTTTATAATTTTAAAGGGGGCAGGATGTTCCTGACTGGGTTTTTAATTAATTTTTTTTTGATTTACCGGCGCCTCTGGTGTTTAGGCTGCTGGAATGAAAGTGGCTGCTGAAAATTGGCTGCTAACTTAACACAGGTAATTTATTCTAACATCTTAAACAATTGTTAAAGATATTACCACTATACAGGACGTTAACTATGATTGTTATCGAAACGTATCGATTTATGTAGAAAATATAAATATCAAAATACACCACTTAAGAACCCAAAAGCTTTGTATTTTAATCATACTGTTCTTTAACCAACACTTATGAATTTCACAGCCATTGGTAATCGTTTATAGAAAATGGCCATAAACTGTGATTTCAGAAATATATACTCAAATTATTTGTAATGTTTTAGTGTCCCAAAAATTTTCTCTCGAATTTTTCAAAAAATTCTGACTATGTTATTTTGACATCGAATGGATTTATAAATGTTCAGACATAATGATAGTAAAAAAATTATTTTGAGTAAAAACTTGAAAAAGTAACTTTCAAAATTATAGAAGAATTCTGTTGAAATGTAGTTTTAAAGAATTCTACGTACTAATTTTGGCACAAGTTTTAACTAGTACCATAGGGATAAGTTGCACAAAGGTGGTTTAAACCAGGATTACTGTAGTCCCTGGATTAAGAAAATATTGTTTTTTTTATAGAATGACTTAATTGCCAGATGTTTACATCTATCTTATTTCTTAATCCCGAGATTAAAATGATCTAGGCTTAAGCCACCTTTGTGCATCCGGCTCTAGGCGTTTTATAGAAACCTATTATAGAAGAAAATGGTCCAGCCACTGATTAACAAGCCATTCGACTTATATAAAGTTGATTCGATGAAAAAAAAATTGAAAGTTGCGCTAGTTTATCTAAAGAAAACATGACGATAGCGGTGCCGGATTAAATCGGCGCGAGGCATGTAGCAAATTATACCAAAGGACACTTCCTTGATATAAAAAATTAAACCACCTGTTATTGAAATGATCTTGTTCCATCGTGTTCCTCAACTCATTTTTAATCCAATTTAATACTGAAAAGAAAGTTCTCCCCTGGAGTCTGATCAGTAATGGTAAATAAATACCTAAAAGTATTTCCATATTTGGGAAAAAAACTAATGAACTGTCCAATATAAGTTTGTAAAATTGCAGTTCTAGAGTCTCATTCTTCTTGTGGTCTATATCAGCATCTCCTATACTTTCTTTCAAATCGTCTTGGTAAACACTGACAATATTTGGAGTTCTTTTCAAGATCTCTTGTGCAGTCTGGGGCAGTTTACTGCCGAAGTATTCTGAATATATTAGCTAGTAGATAGTGTGCCTCTATGCGTTTGGCCAGAATTAAAAAATTTTGTTTAGGTTTTAAGGTCTCTACAGACGATTGTAACGAAACATTAGTAACTTGCTTAGTGTTCAGTATTCCGTTCTACAAAATATTTTCCAACCTATCATTTTCGTAACTAGTCCATACGTTTGATTGCGATACTCTACCTTCTGGTCCATTTTATGAGAAATGTCAACCGAAACTTGTTTGATTTTGTTAAACCCGCATAAAAATGCCTTCGTCGCATCATTTCAGGTATCCGACAGTCTTCAAAAACGGGATTTTTATACCTGTATCTTTCAGTTCTTTGTGAGAAAGCTCAATCGATAGGTAAAAGTCCCATGAAATGTATTGATGCTTCTATAACACATGCTCCAGTATATTTGACAATCAAATTTAATGAATGCGCAAAACGAGGAATGTATGCCGCGTACTTACTTAGTGCGTTTTTGTAATCTACTGTACTTTCTTCTCAAATTACGTTCGTTGTCATAGCTTTGACCACGACATTATCAATACCATTCTCCTTTAAAAAATCTAGTTAACCTTCAGAGATTTGTGCAGGGGTGTTGATCTTCCATATCTAAGAACTTTTTTACCGGTTCAGATGACATAGCTAATAGTGCAGACATAGTGCACGTTTAGAGTGAGTTGGTCCACATGCGAAATGTCCGGAGTCGAGTCCATTGAGTAGTATTTTTTAATTTCGCAAAGGAACTGATCCAATTGATTCAATTAGATAGATAAACACTCTCATTAAATTAGCCCCCCCCCTCTCACAATTTTGCATTTTCTTGTAACTTAATTCAAAATTAGGTAATAATAATAAGCTTTATTTCCTTGTAACCATTAAGTGCTGAAAATTTAGTGTTTGGAACAATAGTTGGTTTAATTTGGGTGGGACTATCATATAATTAAGTGCTAATTGAGTGCTTTAATTGTAGATGAAAATTATACATGGTATAGTAACAAAATGTCCCCTCTCGAAATACTAGATACGTGGTCTACAAGTGTATTCTACCAGCAAAGAATAAGTTACACTTCCAGATTGACGCTAAAATGAACCCTTTATTTACACACTACCAAAGTATCCGGCGCCTATATTAAGTACTCCTATTGTTTGCAAAGAGTTGTACTTTGTCGTCAACGGCGCGATTCACTTCTCAGGAGTTGAAAATGGTTAAAAAAAAGGTACTTTTTTGGTTAAAATTATTTCCTTATTTACTCATTAAGAAAATAACCAGTTTTTGAATTCAGCACATATAATTTTAAAAACTATTGGAAAGTCTGTTCCTCAGAGGGCCCAGAGTAAACTTATGTGTAAAATATTACCGGCTCTTTCGGTTTGCCATTAATTAACTGCTCTTACCGTTTACAAAAAGTTGGTCTGTGCCATCAGCAGAGGAGACTCTCAAGAGTACCCTATGTTAAAAAAATTAAGTGCTCTACTGGCTTGTCATTAAAATGATGCCGTTATTTACACTTTATTGAAATATCCTGCCTCGAATTAAATCCCATTTGGGCAGCAGAGGGATCTACGTCTCAAGAGTAAACTATGTTAGAAATATTAGCTGCTTCTTCTGTTTGACATTAAAGTGATATTATACTTAATATCTAGTTTTCGAATCAAGTTTCGAAAAAGTTAGACTGTCTTGTCAAAAGTAGAGTTCACCTCTCAAGAGTAACCTATGTTTAAAAATATTAGATGCTATTCCGGTTTGGAATGAAAATGATTGAGTTATTTACACTTTATCTAAATGTCTTGTACTCGAAGTGTTTTTATTATCTAAAAGAAGTTGAACATAGACAGCGGAGGGGCCCATCTCTGAATAGTAAACTATATTTAAACAATTGAGGGCTTTTTCGGTTTTTCATTAAAATGATTCCTTTAGTTATACTTTATTTAAATGATTATTTCCGAACTAAGTGCTCTTACCGATTCCAAAAAGTTGGACTGTGCCATCAGCAGAGGAGCCCACCCCTCTCAAGAGTATCCTATGTTAAAAAAATTAAGTGCTCTTTTGGCTTGTCATTAAAATGATTCCGTTATTTAATCTTTATTTAAATATCCTTCCCCCGAATTAAGTCCTCTTCACATTAGGGCAGCAGAGGGGTCTACGTGTCGAGAGTAAACTATTTTAGAAATATTAGCTGCTTCTGCGGTTTGCCATTAATATACTTCATTTTAATATCTAGCTTCAGAATTAAGTACTCTTACTGTTTCGAAAAAGTTGGACTGTCTTGTCAGAAGTAGAGTCCACCTCTCAAGAGTAATCTATCTTTCAAAAAATTAGATGCTATTTCGATTTGGAATTAAAATGATTCAGTTATTTACACTTTATCTAAATATCCTGATCTGGAATTAGGTGTTTTTATCATCTAGAAAAAGTTGAACATTGACATCAGCGGAGGGTCCAACCTCTCAATAGTAAACTATGTTTAAACAATTCAGGGCTTTTGTGTTGTCTATTAAAATTATTCCTTTAGTTATTAAGTGCTCTTACCCTTTAGCAAAAATTGAACTTTGTCTTTAGCGGAGCAATCCACGTCTTAATAGGAAACTATGTTTAAAGAATTATGTTTTTTGCTTGTTCATTGAAATAATTTATTTCTTTATCCGTTATCGAAATATCCAGTTTCTCAATTAATAATATAATTGTAATTAATAATTATTAATAATTTTGTTAAATCGATTGGGGCTTGTATCTCGATAGCTCAGTTGGTTAGAGCGGCACTCTAAGTACATGCCGTAGGTTGAAATCCTACTCGAGGTAAACCTTTTATTTTATGTATTTAATAGAATTAATAATAATTTTTAATTACACATTTACATTTGAGCTTATTCGTTCATAACAAAACTTATAATAATTTAACATTAGTCAAGTTGCTTTGGTATATGTGAATCCTTGCGATATTGCAGGCTCACATTCCATCATTATAAGTAATTTGACCGTAATCTCATTATATTTAGAATTTACATCAGTTCTACATACATATTGACAAAATTTACATCGATGGGCACTTGTATCTCGATAGCTCAGTTGGTTAGAGCGATACTCTAACAAAGTACTTGTCGTACGTTCAAATCCTACTCGAAGTAAATTTTTATGTTATGTATTTAATAAAATTAATAACAATTTTTAACTACACAATTACTTTTCAACTTATTCGTTCATAACAAAACTTATAATAATAATATGATCTGTGCGATATATAAATTGTACATCAAGATATAATCATAACAGCACCTAATTTGGGAACTGGATTATTCGATAAATTGCAAGTAAAGGATTCATTTTGATTGCAAACCAAAGGGAACCTAATTTTTTAAACGTACGTTACTCTTGAGACGTGAGCTTGTCGCTAAGAGCAGTTAATTGGGAAAATACAAGTTTAAATAAAGTAATCATTTTAATGGCAAACCAAAAAAGCATTTTTCGAACCCAGTTTGCTCTTGAAAGGTGGACTCATCTACTAATAACACAAATAACGGATTCATTTTAACCCTGCTATTATGTTAACATTTTGGTTTCACTTATTGTGTTCGGGTCATTATGACCCGGGAGCCTATTGTCGTTTTATTGTCGTTAAATTGATATAACAGTAAATAATAATAAGAAATAAGATGTAGTTTATTATTCATTACATTTTATTACGTTATTTTATTTTCATTACATATTATTATAAATGTTAACATCTGAAAAACGTAGTAGTTACGTAAATACATTTATTTGTTACAGTCTTGACAGTAGTAATATACATGAGCTTTACATAGGTATTTTGAGCAATTACAACATACCATATTAGTTTTATTATCATTTGAAGAGGGACAAAAATTACATCTTTTACGCTTGGTTGTGGTTGATTGTTTCCTTACTTCGGCATTACTGGTTTGAAGAACGTGACTTTCTAACCATTTCAGCTGCAGGAATACTTCGAGGGAGACGTTTTCTTTGTTGCAATAATGGAGTGATCAAGGAATTACCCAGTTCTTCAAGAAATAGTCGCCGTTTTGTAAGTTTTTCAGCATTCCAGGTTGGAGTTAGTTCGCACGACAGAACATAAGCGTTGTAAGCTGAAACGTCCATGATATTGTAAAAAATAGTCATTGGCCATCTTTTAGTTTGCCGTCTGCATGTGTATGTTATTATTAACTTGTCTAATGTGTCTACAGAACTTTTCGTTTTGTTGTAATCTAAGGCTTTTTATGATCTTGGTTACACACTCCGTTATCGTGGTGCATGGTGCTCATGAGCGTAACCTTTTTATTCCTTTTCGGAATATAGGAAACTATCGACGTGTCCTTGGTAAAGTAAAATTTTGAAGAAAGAACTTCTTTCCTGTTGCAGACCAATGCGACTGGCAATTCAGGCTTATTTTTGCGAATAGTATCAATCATGGTTATGTTTCTTTTCAATAGCATCTGCCCCCGATCGTACGAGGTAAAAAAATTATCACACGTTACATTGTGACCTTTTAGACCATAAGTAAGATCTAGCACAACTCTTTTATCTTAACCTCTCTCTGGAGGTTCACCTTCACTTGTGGTCGAGTTTTTTTATCGTCAAAACGAATTATTCGTGCAATTACATGAAATCGTTGTAGGGACATCGTTGCTCTGAATATTGGACGACCTACATTTCCATCCCACAGAGTGGCTGTTGCCTCTCTATGAGATTTATACACTCCAGCTAGAAACAGTAGGCCAAAATATGCTTCTAGTTCAACTAATGCTAATTCTTGAAACGTGTGACGACAAAGTCTTTTGCCTTCTAAATTTGACATTTTCAAAATTAGGTTTACAATTTTGGGTGTGCAACATAAGAAGTACGCGGATTTTATATCAATTATTCGCAACGTAATGAATCAATGAAATAATATTTGCTGCTGATAACGTTCCCGATTGATGTGTCTTTTCATTCCATACTACATTGCCATCTTTTGAAGTTACGTGATTATCCGTATTAGCTTCATCTGAAATCATAGCTTCCATTTCATCATCCGATTCGCTATTATATATATATATATATATATATATATATATATATATATATATATATATATATATATATATATATATATATATATATATTCTTCTTCAGAAGCATTACAACTACTATCAAAAACACGCAAAAGTTTCTCAAGTTCACTATCCATAAGCACTCTCTCACTACACAATTTCAATAAGAAATTTCAGTTGTTAGGTATTTGTTATTAGAGTATAGCATCAAGTTTGATATTTGCTACGAAACTAACACATAGATGCTTACTGGCTGCATTTATACGCAGAGCGGAGCTGCTTCTAATTTGAACCAACCAAATCACCGGGCCATATAGACCCAAACACAGTGAGTGTAACAAATGCATTAAAAAAAACTAATTTTCTAATATCAATCTAGGTACACCGTTATTAGAGCAATGAAATAAAAGTCATTCAGTGGCAACAAAATATTTAAATAAATCAACGAATTATGCACATTAGAAGAACGCGATTTGGTCATATTGACCCGAACACAATAGGAGGGGCTAATGCCATACCGAAATAGCACGAATTTTTTTAACATAATTTGAGCAGTGGACCCCTGTGGTCAACAGATTCTCCAATATTTTTCAAAACGGTAGAGTGCTTAATTCAGAAACTGGTTCTTTTCTTAATGCATAAATAAAGAAATCATTTTAACAATTTTTTTAACCAATTTCGACTCCTGATAGGCGAATCGCGCCGTTAACGACAAAGTTTCTAAGCAGTACTTCTGCCGAGCTAGCTCCCCCACCTTGTAAAAATAAAAAAACAAATACATGAAAATTACGAGCTATTTATGATCTTTTATATTCCGCAAATAAAAATTTTGAGCTCGTCATACTAGGCAGAAGTTTAAACTTTTCAGTGGAGTGGCCTAGTCGACGATGTCGACTCAGACCCCCCCCCCCCCCAATCTCTTACAAATAAAAATATTGAATCGTTTTTTTTTAAATAATATAATTCCGATTTTTGAGCTCATCGTTTTAACCCCAAAACAGCCCTTTAAATAATTCAACTAAAGTGAGAACTACACAAAAATTGAAAAAGTAACTCTTTTGCAGGTAAATATCGTTTATTGGTTTAAGAGCTCTCAAAATACGTATTTTGATTTGTGACCCGCAACCCCTATACGGTAAAATTACCCCTCGTTCCCCAGCACTAGAGAGAACTATGCTTAAAATGAAAAAATGAACTATTTTGTAGGTAATTATTGTTTATCCATTTATGAGCTATGGAGATGCGCCTATTTTGATTATTGAGCTGCAACCCTTTTACGGTAAAACCACCTCTCTTCTCATCAGCACACAAGAGAAAGCTTTACTTTAAATGAAAGAAATTGAATATTTTGTATTAACTGTTTTATAATTAAATATTTTATATTATTTGTGCTTGTTACAGGTTCTAGGTTTGCAAAATAGTCACTTTTTTTTTATCTTAAGTATAGTTCTCTCTGATGCGAAGAGTTTTAACTTAATAAGAATTTTAAAAGTCTTAACTTAATAATCAAACACTTGTATTTTCTAAGCTCATAAATCGATAAACAATATTTAGTCACAAAATAAATTCTTTTACTTTAACTATAGTTTCTGTTGTGCTGGAAAGATTTGGGACTAGTTTTATTGTAAAGGAATTGTAGTTCAATAATTTAAATACACGTATTTTGTTCAGAAACAATTTTTGTTTAATAAATCATAGTATGCAACTCAAGAATTACCTCAAATCATAAATTTAAAATTATATTAATTGGAAGGGTGGCCAACTAAGAATGCGAGGTACCGTATCTGGAAAACTATATATCGTAGAGGCTTGCGGAAAAAACAGTTATTACTAAAACGGTCAATACAAAAACCTGGAAAATATTTTCATCTTTCTGAAACGGCCACTAGTGGGCGTAACTGCAATCTTGAATCTAAAAAAGTGATGTTTCTGTGAATTCTGCTATATTAACCTAATAAAGAAATAACTGATCTTTGAACTCGAGGATAATCTGAACGTTTTTTGTTTGACACTTTTTGACGTATCTATAAAAATAAAGTGGTGGGGGGTATTCAAAGGTTTCCTTAAATCACCCCCCCCGTATCTTCGAAACGGCTAATCCGATTTTAACAAACTTGGGCGCATTGAAAAGAGCTTTTCTTGGGCTACAAATATTAAAATAATTGAAGTTTTGTTAGTTTCACATGTCGTCGCTAGAGTGCTTTGTTCGACATTCCGACAGAAACGGTTAATTTTCGCAAACAAATTAAATGCATTGGTATGACCTTTTTTCATGAACAAGTAGCTAAATGATGCCTAAACAAGCTCGATATCTTGTTCCTAACCTAAAATATCGGCCAAAGAAAACTTTATACGAAAATCCCTTAAATTTTTATTTTTTTTAACTATATTTTTCTGGAATTGTTTCTATTATGTAAGTTGTGGCCCTAAAAGGACCGATTTAAAGGAGGAAGATTTTTAATACCCCCGTAAATGATCGAAATGCTGACCATCACTCTGTGCATTGCTGAGGTCTCTTATGGGTAGACATAACTGCAGCTTCAATTTCGGCTCTGAATAGGTTACCTAGAAATTGCGATTTTAAATGTTTGTAAATTTATTCACCAGAATAAAATCACCCTTTTTGAAATTACTACGGGCAAGTAAGCAATGCTGAAAGTTATACGAAAGGCCTATTTTTTGTTTGTTTAAATGCATATTCACTACGACAAATACAATTACTAGAAGCAGGCAATGGAAACAGATACCTAAACAAAACATACATAATCCTCAAATTGTCAGTAGTTGTCAATGCTTTCGCGTTACTTTGAGCAATTTTTGTGCTTTCAAAATGCGTTTTACGGTTTATTTTGAATGTCTTCGGAATGCCGCAGTAGCTAAAAGAGTTTACGCGGCTCGATATCCAAATCGGCGTCCTTGCGATGTAAGAGTTTTTCCCCGATTAGTGGCGAGCTTACGAGCCAATGGTAGTTTTCGGTCTACGTTTCAACGGCAAAGAATTGGAAGAACACAAGAAAATATTAACCGTGTACTGGGCTATATTGAAGGAAATCCTCATGTTAGCACAAGAGCATTATCCACTGAGTTGGGCATATCACGGACAACGGTTCAAAATATTTTGAAGGACCATAGGTAAGTTCTGATGGCCATCAAAATATATAGGTATTCGTTTAAACTTTTTTAATTACTTTAAGAATGCACCCATATCATGTCGTTTTGCATCAGGCCTTGAAAGAGGAAGATTTTGATCGAAGGTTAGACTATTGCCATTGGATGTTAGGCATGATACGCGAAAATAGAGAATTTTTATTTCAAATTCTTTGGACCGATGAAGCCACCTTCAGTAGTGACGGGAGAGTCAATCTGCACAATATGCATTATTGGTCTGCAGAAAATCCCCATTGGTTGCGTGAAGTTCAGCGCCAAGGACGTTGGAGTTTAAATGTAGGTGTGGCATACTGGGAGGCAGAATTATTGGGCCATATTTTTCGAGCAACCCTAAATGGCAATGTATTTCTTGACTTTTGGCCAATCAATTACCGTTGTTGTTGGAAGATTGCTTCTGGAAACAAGGCAAAATTGTTTTTGCAGTTGGATGGTTGCCCAGCACATTTTGTATAATGTGCGAGAGCATATTAATGCAGTATTTCAACAGCGGTGGATTGGAAGAGGAAGTCTGTTTCCATGCCTCCGCGATCGCCAGACTTAACTTGCCCCGATTTTTATTTATGGGGGTGCTTAAAGGACGTCGTGTTTCGGACTCAACCTACTACTAGAGAACATATGAAAAATCGGATTCGTAACGCAATACGTAACATACCGAGAGCCGTAATTGAAGCTGCAGTTTTGTCTAGTCATGAGAGGCTTCAGCAATGCATATAGCGTGATGGTCAGCATTTCGAGCATTTACGGGGCATTAAAAAACCTTCCTCCTTTAAATCTATCCTTTTTAGCGCCACAACTTACATAATAGAAACAATTCCAGAAAAATATAGTTAAAAAAGAACAAATTTAAGGGATTTTCGTATAAAGTTTTCTTTGTCCAATATTTTAGGTTAGGAACGAGATATCGAGATGTGGTTTTCGCGAGCTTGTTTAGGCATCATTTAGCTACTTGTTCATGAAAAAAAGTCATACCAATGCATTTAATTTTTTGCGAAAATTAACCATTTCTGTCGGAATGTCGAACAAAGCCCTCTAGCGACGACATGTGAAACTAACAAAACTTCAAATATTATAACATTTGTACCCCAAGAATAGCTCATTTCAACGCGCCCAAGTTTGTTAAAATCGGCTTAGCCGTTTCGAAGATACAGGGGGTTATTTAAGGAAACCTTTGAATACCCCCCACCACTTTATTTTTAGACATACGTCAAAAAGTGCCAAACAAAAAAAGTTCAGATTAACCTCGACTTTAAAGATCAGTTATTTTTTATTAGGTTAATATAGCAGAATTCACAGAAAAATCACTTTTTTAGATTCAAGATTGCAGTTACGCCCCCTAACGGCCATTTCAGAAACTTGAAAATATTTTCCAGGTTTTTGTATTTTCCGTTTTAGTAATAACTTTTTTTTGCGCAAGCCTCTACGATAGATAGTTTCCCAGATACAGTACATCGCATTCTTAGTTGGCCACCCTGTACAATGTTTTGGCATATTTTTATAAGTTTTTATATATTCTTTTTATAAATTATATTTTGATGTACTAAATAAGTATTACTATATGAAATATGAAAGCAAATATCAAATATTAAATACTATACAGGGTGATTCATTAAGGGCGGCGACCGGCCGTATCTCGGAAACCGTATGTCCTAGAATTTGGGGAAAAAAATTCTTATAACACAAGTTCATAGTTTTCCGTTAGGTGGCGGAATCTATCACTTACAAAATATAATTGCATTTTTTTACAAAATATTCCCTAATTTAGGTTGGTTAAAAATATCAATTTTAGAAACTATTGTTCTTATTCTACAACTTTTGTTGAAGTCATTTTTCTGTATCACCTATTCTTAAGTGGTGGGGGAAGTGTTCAGTTATTTTTTTAATAGGCAACTAGAGGGCGGTACGTAACACCTAGCTCTGTTTATGATTTTTTCTGAGAAATTTCAACTCTAACCAGTTTACAAAAAGGGAGCTACTCATACCAAAATTTACAAAACTCACCTACTATCTAATTATTTTAAATACTCAAAATGCTTGACATCATTTGCTATGCACAAATTCAGTCTTTCTATAGTGGAATTAACACTGGTTTCAATTTCAGCAAGAGAAATACCTCGAACTGCTTCCCCCCTATCTTTCATATCCTCACGTGTAGTTGGACGAGTTTTAAAAACTAAATCTTTGATTCTTCCCCATGAGTGAAAATCTAAAACCGTAAGGTTTGTTGACCTTGCCGGCCATGGAAAAATACTCCCACATCCAATCCACTCATCTGAAAATACAGTATCAAAATAAACCCGGACATCTGTTGCAAAATGGGCTGGGCAACCATATTATTGGTATCACATGTCTAATCTGTTTTGAATAGTAATATCTTCTAGGAGAATTGGTAAATCATTCGTTAAAAAATGTAAGTACCTTTCTCCAGTTAATGTTCCGTCAAAGAAAAAAGGTCATAATCTTTCCATTTAAAACACTACACCATACGTTTAGACTACAACGATTTTGGTAATTGACTTCCTTTCCCAGTGAGGGTTGGTTTCTGACCAGTAGTGGCAATTGTGCAAATTGATTTTACCATTGCTGGAAAACGCAGCCTCATCCGTCGATAATATTTTAGATAGGATCATCATTCAACATTTCTTTTAACCAGTTGAAATGGTCCAGTCGTCGATCAAAATTTGTTTTCTTTTAACTCCTGGTGTAAAATAACATGATACGTATGTGTTTATAATTCTTTAATATTCTTTGCACTAAAGAATAATTCAATCCTAGGTCTCTTGCAATTTCACGATTACTTAAATGGGGTTTAGCTTTAACATACGTCAATATGTTAGTAACATTTTCTTTATTGCGACTTCTAGGTATCCTATTTTTTGATGCGACGGGTTGAACATTGCCGGTTTCTCGCAATCTTTGTGCCAATATTTTGAATACTTTCCGAGAATGACGCCGTCTTTCAGGATATCGTACAGCATATTTCCTTTCAGAAATTACTTCATTTTGTAGACTTTCAAGATACACACTGCGCATAACATATGCCTCTTCGTTTGAATAATACGGCATTATAAAAGAGTTAGTTTGCAAACATTCAAAATCAATTTGACAGCAATAAAAACTTAAAAGTAAACAATAACATTAGCGTCATTTTCAAAGGTAAATTGATCACTTTTGAAACGTCTCCCAACAATTTAACATCACACATAAAAATATTAGAGATGTTTTAAGAGATTTAGGATTACATTTTTACTGTCGGACATTGTTCATAGCAAACGATGGCAACCATTTTGAGTATTTAAGATAATTAGGTAGTAGGTGCGTTTTGTAAATTTCTGTTATGAGTAGCTCCCATAGTTTTGTTTTATTATTTATGTTCATAAATATTTTTGTGATGCGATTTTACTTGTTTTATCGTTAAAACAATTTTAGCCAACAATCATCAACACTTTCAAAAAATGGCAATATCTTTGGAATGACAAGAGATATCAGTTCGCGGTTTTGACAGGTCAGTAAGTCATCTTATTTGCCTTTTTTTAAGCTGGTTAAAGGTATAGCATTTTATTTGAAATTTCTCAGAAAAAAATCATAAATAGAGCTAGGTGTTACATACCGCCCTCTACCTGCATATTAAAAAATTAAAAGTGTTATTGTTATTTGTTTCTGGAATCTACCTTTAATTCTCTTTGCATGGAGTCTACGTTTCCGAAAATCGATTCAGGCATATGGAACTTACAGTCTTTTTATGTCAAAGAAAGAAACCCCCACTTCAGAATCGGTGATACGGAAAAATGGCTTCAACAAAAGTTGTAGAATAAGGATAGTAGTTTCTAAAATTGATATTATTTACCAACCTAAATTAGGGAATATTTTGTAAAAAATGCAATTATATTTTGTAAGTTAGAGATTGCGCCACTTAACGGAAAACTATAGACTCAAAAACATTTTTAATCATTCTTTTAGGGCCGATTTTGTTATAAGAACTTTCTCCCCAAATTCTAGGACATACGGTTTCCGAGATACTGCCAGTCGCCACCCTTAATGAATCACCCTGTATATTCATACATACTTATACGGGGTGGTCCTTAAGTAATGGTCTAAAGTGAATTGTAAGATTCTCGGCCTCAGAATATTACGATCTGACGCAACTTGCTATAATATAATATTCATAATAAAAAGGACACGATATCAAAATTCCAAAAAAATATATTTATTTTTGAAATATCTCCAAAACGAAAAAAGGTATTTGCCTCATTCTTGATATAATAAATAGAGATATAAAGTACATTGTTTTTAGCTTATTAACACGTTTTTATTATGATGTTTTTCAGATAAAAAAGATATTCCTTGTCTAAATCGATAACTTTAACAGTTTCTAAGATATTTGCATTTTTAGGTATTTATTACCAACTGCTAACTTTGATACCAGCACTATTGGACTTAGTTTATATGAAAGTTTTGTGTTAAAATGATTAGATCTATCATTTCCTGAAGTTACGTGTATTCTTCCCGAAACACTGATTTTTACGTTTTGGTGTTTCCCAAATAATACTGAATAATAATCACCAGATTTTTAGTATCTTAGAAACTGTTGAACTTATCGATTTAGACAAAGTATTCCTTTTTTATTTAAAAAACATCAAGGTTACGTATTTTAACAAAAAAATTCAATTTACTTCATTGGCGTAGAAATTAGGGATTAAAGGGTTGCTCTACCCCTTGCGTTCTACGCCACTGTACATAATAAAAACGTAGTCATAAGCTAGAACCAATGTACTTTATATCTCTTTTTATTGTACCAAGAATGAGAAAAATATCTTTTTTTCGTTTTGGAGATATTTCAAAAAACAACATTTTTTTGGAGCTTTGACACCCTGTGTCTTTTTTATTAAAGCAAGTTGCGTTAGATCGTAGTATTTTGAGGCTGAGAATCTTACATTTCACTTTGGACTATTACCTACGGGCCAGCCCGTATATACATACTTACACAGATACACACGCGCGCGCACGCACCCATCCACACGCCTACGCACGTACGATTATGCTGATAACATATTCGAAGATAAAAAACTACCTCTCTGTTACTTCCGTATAGATGTTGCTCATTATATAAAAAATACGCCAACTTTTTAAAAATTGCACTTTTACGCGTAAAGACGTTTTATTTAGCAAGTATCAGTCAATTGACAATAGCGCGTGATATAGAAGAAGCAGAAAATATATTGTTTGCTATTTTAACTATTGCTGTTAATGAAACAGAAGAAAATAATCCCCAAGGAGCATTCACATGCTGCGAAATGCAAAAACTGAAATTAAAATATTTATTGACAAGAGAAACATTAAGTGATGCAGAAAGTTATGCAACTAATGATGAAGAACTTGATGAATTGATGATGAAGAATTAAATATAAATAATAATTCAGTTAGAGTAAATCGTTATTTAATAATACATAAAAAACGACGTCGACTCGGCCCCCCACTGAAATTTTTAAATTACTCCCTTGTATGACAAGCTCAAAATTTTTAATTTGCGGAATATAAACGCTTATAAATAGCTCGACAGACGTAGTAAGAGTAGTTGATACGGGCACGAGATATTTTGATAGTGTGTTATTAGAGTTAATTTTAGTGAAAAGTCGGAAGAGCAACTTATTCTCTGCTGATAGATTATACTTGTGAACCACATATCTAGTAATTCGAAAGGGGCCATTTTGTGAGTATCTATTATTTAGAAATTTAATTTGCAATTAAATCACCTAATTAACACTTAATTGTGTGGTCTTTTTATGTATAAAATGTTTTCTCATATTCATTTTTTAATTGGAAGATCCATTTTTGTACCAAACGGCTGAAGTACTAAGTTTTTAACATTAACAGTTAATTAGCGCCTAATTATCAATGGAGTTATAAGAATCCGCGCAATGGTAGGATTTGCTATCTTAATGAGCGTTGGATAAACCTCTCGCATTTGGCTTTGGATAAGCATGATATAATTATGCCGTTTTCCTTTATTTTCATACGTACGTAATTAATTAGTTCTAACAAAATTTCTATTATGAGGCGAATCAAATTGTTTCATTGCTACCACGAAATGCAAGGTATCGTACTTCTAAAAACTTAACTACGTCAATAATGTGCAGTATAAGTGTCCGCAGTAGTTTTGTTCAATTTCCATTTGGTTTACAAGTTGAGAATCAACACGTACGTTGCTTTTTTTGTACCAGGGAAACTTTTGCTTGGTTATGGGCTTTGCTTTCTTGATGCTTTTTCAACAAATTATTCGCGTTTTTCCAGCCATCATAGCTTTCTTTTCCTTTCGTTTCTGAATGACACAATCTCTCACGTGAGAATTATTTGTTGGTTTATGTGCAAATGTAAAAAATAACTCAAGGCAGGATCGTGGTTTATGTTCTTCGTCGTATGTTTTTTTTTGAAGCCAAGAAATCACTATCCATATTTTCACTCACACACACGCACACACACACGCGCACATACGTACACATATGCACACATATGCACACATACGCACACATACGCACACACACGCACACACACGCACACACACACGCACACACACACGCACACACACACACACACACACGCACACACACACACACACACACACACACACACACACACAGTCAGTCACTCACTCACTCAGTCAGTCAGTCAGTCACTCACTCAGTCGCTCACTCAGTTACTCACTCAGTCACACTCCCTCAGTCACACTCACTCAGTCACTCACTCAGTCACACTCCCTCAGTCACACTCACTCAGTCACTCACCCGGTCTCTCACTCAGTCACTCACTAACTCACTCACTAACTCACTCACACTCTTTCACTCACTCACACGCGCGCACACACACACACACACACACACACACACAACAGCACACACACGCAACACACGCGCGCACACACACACACACACACCACACACCACGCACCACACACGCACACGCACACACACACACACACGCACACGCACGCACACGCGCACACACGAACGCACACACCATACACGCGCACGCTCGCTCGCACTGACGGAGACACGCACGAACACGCGCGGAAGCACACGCACGCACCCACGTAGATAGACACACACACACATACACTCATCCACACGCGCACACACGCACGCACACATTTGAGCGCACAGACCACACCGCATCGCGCGCACACACACGCTCGCGCGCTCGGAGACACGCACACACGCGCGCACACGTGTATCCAGATTTGTATTTTCTTTACCAAAACATCCAGTTTAATAAATTCCATTCCTATGATAATTTACATATACAGTTAAAATGTTATGTTCACGATATCAATGTGGGACGCGCCCCCTTGATGGGTGTGATAGCACTATTAAAAAAGATAATATTAAAAATTTATTTACTGAAAGGAAGCAAAACGAAATACATTATGAAAATAAGAAGAATTAAAATACACATTTACACTTAGAAGTGTAAAGCTGTACTACCGATTCCGGTTTTGTGAATGCACCGTATTGGCGTTGCCAAATGTCAATAAACTTACTTATTTTTGGTAATTTGAATGATTTGTGATTATGATAGTGTAGCTTTAGCTTCAAAATACTCGAAATACATCATTACTAATTGAAAAATTGAGAGAGCGTACTTGTCACAGTTGCCTTAGAAACGACTATGGCTATCTTTAAGATAGTCCGATGTTTCTGGGAAAAACCTACAATAATGTATAAATGAATATATGCGTTCTTATTGGATTATGGGTGGGACATGAAAATTTTGATTAAAATTGAGTGAAAAATATTGAAAGGTTGATAAACGTCATAGCCCATTAACCTACAGCTCTTTTAAGTTGTGTAATAAAGTTAAACTTGAGTGATAGGTATAAACTGTAAAGTGAGTATCTTCAACAAAGCATCTAAATTTTTCATAAAACAGCTAGGAATTCACTTTTATTAATCATTTAAAATAACTATAAATGTAGTCGCATCTGGACATTAGTTTAGCTCTATCTGGTAGGTATCTCGTCTTAGCAATAAACAACACCTTATGTAATATAAGCGTTTAATATAACTATAAATGTAATTTTCAACCACCAAATTAATGATATTTAGAAATATAGAAATACATATAGTAATTAATATAAAAAAATAAACATTTACTGCTATATAAGCAAAACATATAATTTCAAAGCATCGCAGTTAGCCAACTTCCTACTTATGAAATTAAAGTCAATAAAACTATATCTTGCTTAATTCTAATTACACATTAATAAGAAAATGCAAAGAAGAGCATCTATCAAAATGCTTGAATTCTATAAAATTATTCAATAAACAATAATAATATTCTAAACAAATTCCAACTATTTCAGTAGTTGTGACCAAAATAGTAAATGAATGCTGAATTGTAAGCTATGTTTAGTAATCAACGTGATATAATTGTAGCTAATGTCAAAGGCATTCAATCAAGTGGCAATAATTTATTACCAGGTATAAAGGATGTAGATAAATGCTAGAATAGACCACAATAGCAAACTTTACTAAATGCGTTTAAATATTAAAGATACAATGTAACGATTACTTGAGCAATATTTCAAGGTACGGCACAGGTAACAAGTCATTCTAAACAAGAAACAATAGTTAAATCTACGAGGAAAATTTAGTAACAAGAACAAAAGCATTTATGAATCAATAACTTTGATTTGGTACATGGTGAACGTTAATCAAAACATGTTTGTTTATTTACACAGTAATTATGCTTGCTTCTTGATTATATTACAACTCAGCTGATCGTAATATGCATCCAGATTTATAGTGTCCTTACCAAAACATCACATTTAATAATTTCCATTCGTACCATATGAAACAACTGTTAGTGAACCATCAGCTAGTAATAATTCAACTTCGTGATGTGGAATTCATATTTGATAGCCCTTCATAAAATTCAAGTATTACACATATAATCAGGATGTAAATGTTATCCTAGATGATGCCCCGTAATTCAATTATACGGAATATAAAAGGTAAACGAGGAAATTTGACGATACTTTAAACAGTATCTGGAAACTATATGGTAGTCTGCAAGGAACCTGGAAATTCTACTGTATCCTGGAAAGTGTGATATCGTAAAACATATATTATAACTGGAAAACCTATATAACGGTTTTTATGTACTAAGATGTTTTACAGATACAGTTAAAATAATACGTCCACTATGTCGATAATCTCTTCTAGATACAATTTAATCTATTCAGATCACAAATTGAGTGATTGCTAAGGTAGATGTTTAAAGAAATTTGTTAACATTACTTATGTCCTTTAAGAACAGACTGCCATTATACCCTCCCCCATTTAACTATTTAGATATGCGTATATTCACAAAGCTAATTTTTATAATATGTTGCATTTCACAGTAACGTTATAGCATAGACGCACGCGAACACACCTAAAACAATACTTATGTACTTCGCACATAAAAAATGTTTAGTTTTCGAAACTTGCCAAAAAAATTGCCTTGGCATATTAATCTTTACACTATGGTTTACGTATTTATTACATTTTGTGGTTAACATTACTCATTTTCATTGGGTATTCAATTTTATTTAGCGATTTTAAAGTATTATAATTACCCACATATTTTGAATAATCGGGCATTCATTTTAAGTGTTGCATGTAAACGTTTAGGTTTAAGGTTAAATGAATGTGGCATGATAAGAAGACATGATTGCATGAAAGAAATCCTTATGTAATTGTTACGCATGTAGAAATAGAATACATGTAAATTGTTATATTTTTTTCATATTTATGCATACTAGTTGTTTTATGTTTGCATGTCTTTTTTTTTCGTTGCAACGGTAGGAGATCCGGCTCTATATAATACAACGAACAGACCTTTGTTGGGACCTCCTCCAACCGTTCCTAAACTTGAAAGTGGACCTGACGCTTGTTCAAGAGCTAGTTGGTTACCTTCACGAATACATCTACCTCTTCGTAAGATTTTTATTTTTTATTTTTTATTACTGAATACATTCAGTATTGAATAATTAAGTAAGGTTTAATTTTCAGCTCCTATGCCTGTGCCTATTCATCAACATACATTACCGGGTACTAACCAAACACAAGTATCATCAGGCACATTGCCTCCACAACAACCACCGGGAAATCCTGGAACACCTCTACATGTATCTGCACAAACACATAATACTCAAGGACAGTTTTTTAGTCCGACACCAACTACCGGTCAAGTTGCAGATAGAAGTGGAACAGAAACATTACCTCAATCTTTAGGTAACTATAATGCTCATAACACTTTAACATATCAAAGCAATTATGACAACCGTGTAATACAAAATATTCACTTAAAATTTACAGTAGATTGGTGGTAAACCTAATATTAAGTGTTTATAATTATGAATAGAAATCGTGAAGACCTTAATCTTCGTCTTTCTTTTAAAATTAAATTGTTTTTATGAAGAAGCTCATGATTGTTACATTTACGATTTACTAAATGATTGATTCTTCAATTTTATCGTGATAAGAAAGAGCAAACATTTTGAGTTGAAGATATAATAATGGAGTTTTTGGTTTGTTTTATTACTGATTTCAGATATGAAGATATTTACCTATAACTTTTCATTAACAACACAGTTTGATATTTTCACACAGAAAAATATACAAGATTAACTATGAATCATCCAATATCTGAATTGAAAGTACAACGTATCAACATAAGTATAATGTTTACATTACTAAAGTCATATCTACAAGTAAAATCAGAGCTAAAGTATAATTAAATGTAACAGGAAAGCCAAAATAAAAATATCGCGAGACACGTACGCACGCACACACGCACACAAAAACAAACGCACGGGCACACATGCTCATTCGCACACTCACGCACGCACACAAGACACACGCCCGCGCACACAAATGTTTTGTTTCTTTGGTATTATAATTTCATGATGTTGGATAGAGTTCTGGTCTAACACTCTACACCTAAATTATGTTTCTTTACGAAGTTTGCAGGTATTGGTAATTTTTTTTTAGTTTTTTTTGACGGTCCATGACCAACAGCTCTTCTACTACTTTCTGTTCTAGGTTGACCCTTTTTACAAAATTTGATAGCAAACATTTTCCAATGGTAACTTCAACATAAATTTGAACTAGCTTATTTAACAATTGATCTTGAAAACCTATACTTTCATTGCTGGATCCAAGGTTTTTACCCTTTTCTTCACTTTCGCTGTCTATCACTACTATATAGATCATAATCTGAATTTAGTTCAGAAGGAATATCACTGTCGTTATCATCATTATTACTTTTTAGTTAAAAAGTGAATCATAAGATAAAGTACAATCATAGCACTTATGCTATATTAAAGAAAAAAAAAAGAATTTATACACTGTACACTGCAAACGAAGCTACCGACACACCTTATGAGATTTGTACAGACATTTGAGGGACTGTAGACGGCATGTATATGTATATGCAAGTTATAACAGAAAAGTCAAATAAATACTTTCTTTACCATTTTCATTGGACAGCTTGAAATGGCAAGTATAGGACCGTCATTCATTTATAGCAAAAATTACCTACAACGATTGTGCAGTCATTTTCAAAATAAGAGACATTATTTTCACAACTACTACGTGCATGTGTTAAGGCAACAAAAGGGAAAGTAGGTATATGAAAAAAAGAACGTCTGTATTGTTAATCTCATCTTCCTCATTCTACGTTATCTGTTGTGTATATGATCTATGTGATCTATACCATTTGTCCGTTATGCCATCTGTCACTTGTCATCTGTGCCGTCTATCATCTGTGATGTGTCATTTGTGTCACTTGCATCATTTCCGTCTTTGACACATCATCTACATTATCAACATCTGCGACATCAGCTCCTTCTTCATCACCTATGTGAATTACATGGTTTTTGCCATCTACACCGGTTAGGTGAACTACGTCATGTACGTTAACTACACGATCTTTCGTCATCCACAGTATCTATGTCATTTGCGTTGTTTAAAGTATTTGCATCATCTGCGTCACCTTAGCCATGTTCGTAATCAACTTCATCCATGCCATTTACATCTGAGCAATTTGTAATATGTGTCACTTTTGTTATCTGCGCCATCTATTTCATATACTTTATCTATGGGCATTTAGATCAACTACGTTATTTACGTCATCGTCGTAGTCTGCGCTATCCACTCGATGTACGACATTGCTGTCGTTTGCACCACCTGCAATCTGTGCCATTTACACTACGCCATTTTTGCCATATAAGAGATCAACGTCATTTGAACCTTTTCAGCATTTACATCATCTTCGTGTTCTATGTATCTGTATAATCTACCATTACAACGTCTACGTCACCTGGTATCGACATAGTCTACGTCATCTGTGTTATCCACGCCATTTACGTCACTTTTGCAATCCATGCTACCTACGTTATCTTCGGCATACGCATCATCCGAGTCACCTACATCATCTGGGTTGTATATGTTATTTACGTGTGCCATTACGTCGTTTACTTTACTACGTCATCTAAATCACTCCCTCTCATCTAAGTCATCTACCTCATGTACGTCATTTACGTCCTGCAACATATACACAAAAAAGGCTCCGTAGTATGGTCTAATTATTCCTGCCTTTTTATTATGACCTGTAAGCATATATATTCAGAAAGAATTAAACGTTAATATGTTTCTAATGTCCTATGCCGTTGACATCAATATCTTAATTAAATCGAATAATATATCTAATGCAGCCGTGATGACAATTCATACACAACGTATATAGCAGTCTATAAATGGCTTAAGGACACCAATTTATTTATTAATGAAGCAAGGCAAATATAGTATACATGAAGCATTCACTTAACATTAGAGCGTTAGAAAGCGTAATGGACTTAAGGTGTGTATCATGAACCATAATGCTTAATGTAATTCTCCAAGCTAAACTGAGTTGGAAATTACATGTTGATACTGTTTGAGCAAAACTCCGTACATGCTGCTATACACTGAGAATCTTGAAAACGACCTGTAGCCCAGGGGTATTCTTAATGTTTCATGTGAGATATAAAGTCATTACCTAGGGTTGTAGTGTAACAGTCCTCATAGAATACTGAAGTTTCAACAACGTGAAATACGCACAATTTGCAATTTAAATAGTCATGCAGGGACTATTTGAAGCCATTGAATAAACATCATGACTTATCAACGCATACATTTTTGGAATTTTCCATCTATAACTTAACAACGCATAAATCCTTATTCAAAACATTCATATACCACCCGCCAAAAAGCGGATTCATCTCCATCTCTTACAAGTTATCACTATTTGAAAAAATCTGCAGTACAACGCACGTAAAAGACTGTAAATGTATACACTTTTAAAAATAAATGTAGAGAACTATTTCTGTACACTAGAAGAGTTTTATCAATTTTGAAAAAATTGTACTTATGTGTTCTAATTTATGTTTGATATCATCTCTTTATGTTTGTAACTGACGATTGTCTTTGTGCTTCTCTTACAATACAGTTTTGGGAACGCTCAATAATAATATGGTAAATTTGATTTGAGTTTGTCATTTACGCCACCTTCGCTATCCGCGTTATCTACAGTATCTGCATAATCCACCGCATTTTAACAATCTTTGCTATTTACGTTATCTACGTAGACTGGTAATCTACAGCATCTACGCTATCACTGTCATATAACCCTCCTATTGTGTTAACATTTTGGTTTCACTTATTGTGTTCGGATCATTATGACCCGGTAGCCTATAGTTGTCGTTTTATTGTCGTTAAATTGATATAACAGTAAATAATAATAGGAAATAAAATGTAGTATTTGTTATTTATTAAATTTTATTACGTTATTTCATTTTTATTACATATTATAAATGTTATGTACAGAACATCTGAAAAACGTAGTAGTTAGGTATACATTTATTTGTTACAGTCTTGACAGTAGCAATATACAAGAGCTTTACATAGGTATTTTGAGCAATTACAACATACCACATTAGTTTTATTACCATTTGAAGAGGGACAAAAATTAAATCTTTTACGCTTGGTTGTGGTTGATTGTTCCCTTACTTCGGCATTACTGGTTGAAGAACGTGACTTTATAATCATTTCAGCTGCAGGAATACTTCGAGGGAGACGTTTTCTTTCTTTATTGGAGTGATCAAGGAATTACCCAGTTCTTCAAGAAATACTCGCCGTTTTGTAAGTTTTCCAGAATTCCAGGTTGGAGTTACTTCGCACCACAGAACATAAGCGCTGTAAACTGAAACGTCCATGATATTTTAAAAGATAGTCTTTGGCCATCTTTTAGTTTGCCGTCTGCATGTGTATGTTATTATTAACTTGTTTAACGTCTAAAATCATAAACGGCTTTTTATGATCTTGGTTACACACTCCGTTATCGAGGTGGATAGTGCTCATGAGCGTAACATTTTTATTCCGTTTCGGAATATAGGAAACTATCGACGTGTCCATGGTAAAGTAAAATTTTGAAGAAAGAACTTTTTTACTGTTGCAGACCAATGCGGCTGGCAATTATCACACGTTACGTTGTGACCTTTTAGACCATAAGTAAGATCTAGCACAACTCTTTTACCTTGACCTATCTCTGGAGGTTCACCTTCTTTTTTCCCGAGGTAAACTTGCATGTTATATGCATAAGCAGTTACAGAATCGCATAAAGTCTAAATCTTGACTCCGTATTTAGCAGGTTTATTCGCGATGTACTGTCTAAAAGGACAACGGCGTCTAAAAGGTACCAGTTTCTCATCTACTGTTATATTTTCGTGAACATTGTAGAGCTTAGGTAGAATTACAACCCATTTATCCCACAAGTCCCGTATGGGAGCAAATTTATCAGTTTGGCGTCGTTGTAGTCGAGTTTTTTTTTTCGTGCAATTACATGAAATCGTTGTAGGACATCGTTGCTCTGAATATTGGACGACCTACATTTCCATCCCACAGACTGGCTGTTGCCTTTCCATGAGATTTATACATTCCAGCTACAAACAGTAGGCCAAAATGTGCTTCTAGTTAAACTAATGTTAGTTCTTGAAACGTGTCGCACAAAGTCTTTTGCCCTCTAAATTTGAAATTTTCCAAATTAGGTTTACAATTTTGGGTGTGAAATATAAGAAGTGCGCGGACTTTATATCAATTATTTGCGACGTAGCATACCTTGTTGGCCCAGGAATCAACTAAATAATATTTGCTGCTAATAACCTTCCCGATTAATATGTCTTTTCAAAGTTTCTCATGTTCACTATCCGTAAGCGCTCTCTCACTACACATTTTCAATAATAAATTTCAATTGTTAGTATTAGAGTATAGCATCAAGTTTGATGTTTACTACGCAATTAACACACAGATGCTTCCTGGATGCATTTATACGCGGAGCCGCAGACAAGTCTCTACAGGAATAAACTTGTTTACCGGTATGCAAATAACGCATGCAATATGCGCAATAAGGAGGCAATATTATGTAAGTTATTTATATTTATGAAAATAAAACAAAACTAATAAAATACATTCGTCTATGATAAGAATCTGCTTCTCGTTCTTCCAATTTGAACCACACAAATCACGGGGTGTTATAGACCCAAACACAGTGAGTGTTTCAAATGCATTAAAAAAACTAATTATAATTTTCTAATATCAATTTGGGTACACCGTTATTAGAGTAATGAAATAAAAGTCATGCAGTGGCAACGAAATATTTAAATAAATTAACGAATTATGCACATTCGAAGAATGCGATTGACTTGAACACAATAGGAGGGTTAAGACATCTGGGTTATCTTTGGAATCTTCGTTAATTATGTGATTTCCATCATTTCCTCCATCCGTGTTATTCAAGCCATTTACTTATCTGCGCCATTCATGCGTATGTCTTCCACGTGTTCTACGTGATCATAGTGTACGACGTCTGCGTTATTTACATGTACATCATCTATCTAATCAACGTTGTTTATTGCGTCATCTACGCCATCCGCTTTACCAAAGTCATTGTCATCATCTAGTCACCCCGTAACCTGTGTCGTTCACGCCATCTGCGTCGTTTACAGTATGTACGTTAACTCGTCTACTTTATCTACGGCCTCTAGGCAATTCACCTATCTGAGCTCTCCACGTCGTCCAAGTTATTTACATCATCTATGCCACCTAGTCATCGCCATTCGAGTTATCCAGATTATTCCAGTTATTTACGGCGTCTACATTACCTGCGTTGCCCAAGTCGTCTTGTTAGTTCATCAACGCCATAGTCATTTGTGTTATCCATGTCATCTACGTCATATACGTCGTCTACGTGATGAAAGTCATATACGTCGCCTACGTAATTTTCCTCACCTGCATCACCGACATCGTCAACTCCACCTACTTGATTTGCTTTCTCTAGGTATGTCAGATACGTAATTTTGCCACCTGCGTCATCCGTGTTGTCGGTCATGTGGGCCACTGTGCTATCTACTCTGTGCTATCTAAGTGACCTAGGCCAAATTCCAACAGTATCATTACTATGTCGTCACATTGCCCGTCATGCATTTTGTTTAACGATCATACGTTGTTAGTACCGTTTTTGGTTACATTTTGTTTTCAGCCGCACGTAAATTGTAAGCGCGGCCAGTATCACCCCCATATCCATGAACTACGTTAGTCTAACTGGTCTCACATTCATTGACGTTCAAATGATGATTGGGGACTTATATTAACAGTATATTACAATCTATTTTTTGGCATTATAGACACTTCAAAATTACGGATGGAGGCATTTTTTTGACGGATAAAAGAGTCTTGTGATACTTCCCGTTTATTTTAATTAAAATGTATTAAATCTATAATTTTTAGAAGCCATTGTCAATTAATGCTCATTTTTGATTGTTTTAATACAACCACAAAGGAAAAAATCTAACACATCCGGCGGTCGAGGTGACTCCTTATTTGTACCTAGGCGACTATCCCACTACCCGAACACGTCACCACATTACCTTAGATAACAAATTATTCAAATGTAATAGTTAATGTTCTAGTGGGTTTCGTGTAACATCATCAATTAGAGGTGTGATTGAATGTAGAATCATTTAAAGACATTTCTTTACAATACGGGACCAGTAATATAATTTCGCAAATTACCAGCCCATAATTTATTTTTTCGGGGTATTTTCAACGCTCTGTAAATTTGAGAGTTGATGGCTTGTTTAGATTAAACAAGCAAATAGTGAGGATTAGCGATGAATATTTCGAAGTTTGCTTGTACTATCATGATCAATCGATGCATGAAGTGCTTTTATTTTGTATTGACAAAAAAATGTGGACTTAAAAACTCCCGGAAACAGGAAACTTCACAACTATTAGAAACTTTGATAGCTGCGACTTGAATATTGATGTTATCGTTCAATTTGGACCTTCCTGATTTTGGAGCCGTTGCTTAAATATCGATACTAGTTCTTGAAAGTACTTTCTGCACATCGCCGTTATAAAAGTGTTCATGAATATGCATACAGCAGATTGAAATTTTTGATTAGCTTTGCTGAATATGATAATTGCTTTTGTCTGCTAAAGATCATTCGATTTTACCTAATCAGAAATCTTGTCTTATGGTTAATTGACATGTCTCATAGTTATCAGTTTGCTAAAAAGTTTTTATAATATCAATATTGACATTATTGTCAACGTAGAGCAGTAGTCCCATGATCTACGACATCAATTCTACCGGTTCAAACAGTGGGACGTTTGGATCGATGATCACATCACTAAAATCATCCTTACAGGTGTCACACAGCTTATTGTCACAATAAGAGAGAACTGATTGCATAGTGCATTTTAGTGGCAAAATCGGACGTCTTGGGCTTATTTACTTATATGCAATATACGCAGTTTTTGGTAGCGTCATTGTATTTTTAAATGTATGCTTTAAATAAATAAAAAAAGAAAAGTAGTAAAAAAATATGAACTAGTGGATTTAACCAAATATGTGTTTGGTGCGTGCGTGCGCGTGTGTGTGGGCGTGCGTGCCTGCGCGCATGTGAGTGCGTGCGTGTGTCTGTGTGCGTGTTTATGGTACTTTTCTTACATACAAAAACCACTTAAAAAAAATTCTCATTTTATCTGATATAATTTGGTATTATCTCTACTTGTGTTTTAAAAAATGTAAGGATACAATATGAGGAATACATTTTAAATAACAACATTTTTATGTTTCTATTTCTGGTCAGCTTTTCCACTTCACTTTTCAATCCCCATCTTCAGTCATCCTTGTGCGCCAATTTTGTGTCCTCTTAGGTGTGTATACCTTAAAGCAGCCCAATACCTTTTCTAAGACCACTTGACCTTTCCTTTCATTTTCTAAACCACACTCCTCTTCTGATTGGTACCCTCCACGTCCCACATAGTTCCCTCTTTGGCCAGTATCTTGGCCCAAAGTTGGCCCAGTAAGTACGCCTAAGCCTTCTTACTAGATTCCATTTCTAACTAGCTCTCTTACTGTTGTCATTTTGATTAAATGTTAAATCCACTAAAGTTGCATCTTTTAGTAGCATTTTGTAATTACCTTCGCTGTTTACTCATGGTCGTAATGTCAAGGTTATACTTTTCACTAGGACTATGTAACCTCTCGCTTATGATGTAAGCTGCTTTCGCTTACTTTAGTTGAAGTTTACTTTAATTTATTGTTGTCATTTTGATTAAATGTTAAATCCACTAAAGTTGCATCTTTCAGTAGCATTTTGTAATTACCTTCGCTGTTTACTCATGGTCGTAATGTCAAGGTTATACTTTTCACTAGGACTATGTAACCTCTCACTTATGAGGTAAGCTGCTTTCGCTTACTTTAGTTGAAGTTTACTTTAATTTACCTCGGTGTAGCTCAACTGGTTTTTAATTATATAAAAAGGGGAGTGATTCGTCTACTGGAGTTGATCACTAATGACCAGGTTCGTCCACACTGAGGGTTTTAGACGTATATTATTCTTATTTTGTTATAAAGCTAAATATGTACACTTAATACTAATTCACCTAACATACAAAATTATATAAAAAGAAATATTTCAGATAAAATCAACACAAATAACGGAAAGTATAAATGATCGGGACTTCCTCAGGTTGTCGGTCGATGGTTCACTCTTCTGGGTGGATGCCGTTGTCTATCGGTTTATGCGGGGATCGCCAGGCCGTTCCTCTCGTTACGTTTTCTGTGGAAATACGGTTAGCGAGGTGTGTTTCACCCAAAAATAACTTATCTTAATTTATATTATAGTATAAAGGGACAATTTTCATTTATTTAAAATAATATTAAAATTTTAAAAGCCGGACCTGTCAGGTAGCAAGTGGTAGGAAATATTTGATACAGTTATTGTAAATGTGTTTATAATAGTTGGCTGGATACTCTCTCTCCCTCTACCTGCTTTCACAATCAAACATAAAATCAATAGTTTTAAAGGGACTATTTTTGCTTTATTCTGTTTAAAAGAATACGAGTTTATATTGTATAAATGCAACTTTTATACCTCGTAACTTTTTTTGAAAGTGAATTTTAAATGGACCTAAATAATATTTACATGGGCCTTCTTAACTAGCTATCTATTTACAGGATATTAATTACGGTGGATTAATATATTCTAGTTACATTTCGTAATTAGCGGAAATTATAGTAAAAACAGAATTGGTTGTGTTTACGAGTGATTAAACTCTTTGAAATGAAATATGAATACGTTCGTATTGTACATTCTGGGTGTACTAATAATAACAATGAGAAGATATTGAATCTTCCGGAACGTTTTATTTTAAATGTTATCAGGTTCTGGATAAACCAAACGTTTTACAGGTACGGTAGACTTGAAGAATGATTTCTCCTTCAAGTCTAGGTTATCGCGATAAGCGATCAGGATCGGATCCAGAGAAGTAAAGTTTTCTCTTAGCCAGGGGACGGCGTAGGATGTAGGATCTTTAAATCATCGGGGCCTTGCTGTATTCAGCATTGTTAAATAAGCAGGCTAACGGCGTTTAACAAAGCATTAAATCGGGATGCTATCCTCTGGATATCTCACGATGAGCGAGCCGTTAATTACGTTAGGTTAGACGGAAATGTAATACTCACTGTTACGTAATGTTTTCGTAGTTTACGAAACTGGGTGACCGAAATATGGTCTACTTTGCGGGCGTCTCGTTGCTATCCATCTGTTGACTTTTACACTTCGGTTTTTCTTTTGCCTGGTGTGTGTTTGTGTACGGTGTGTCTATGGAATATCAATTAAAAATTCTGTTGCGCTGTTTAATTGACACCCCGGGGATTGGTAGGATTTACACGAGAACCTTTCTATCCAATGGAGTAAGTAAAAGACTACATCGGGTGTTTTACCCGACGTGGCGTCGTTCACTGTTGTAAGTGTGGTGTTGTATATTTAACTTACATGCAAGTCACCGCAGATTTCAGGAGCTGTAAACCCAGGTATTATGAAAATAATTTCAGGTTGGCGGAGTCGAATTGCCTTAACAGAATGCAGGTGAACAGAAAGATCAGAGAGATCAGGACTCGGTGAATGAGAATGAGAGTAAGCACACTGCCAGTCTGTGCTCTTCAAAGAGCCCCAGCGGAATGAAAGCGACTGTAGCGCGTATTGCGTTTTTATTGAAAACATCGGAAGGCGGAAACGGCTTCTGGTGGTAATTCTAGCGTCGGGATTGGCGGATAAACTGGGCGGGACTCCGACGTCAAAGCTAAATAAAATTAACGTCGGAGGGGATATAACTTCATTATTTGATGATTTCAGTAAATTTAATTAAAACAGGATAATTATTAGCAAATAATTAAAAAAATGTTGTGAAGTTGACTGGCTCTTTACAATGACTCATCACTTTCGCCTGTTGGACTACGCAATGGTAACGTTAAGGGTAGTCCGGTTTGCTTGCGTGTTGTAATCATCCAACCGTTTTCCTTGTTATTGTTCGTGGATAGGCAGGTTTCTAAGTACGTTGACGTCAGCTGTGTCATCATAATTACCACGCGGTTCCGATTAAATGAAATGGATAGAAAACCAATTCAAGATATTGCATTCAAATGATTAAAAACATATAATAAAAATCAAACAGAGAACTGCTTACACGCTATCGTGTGAGAAATGGGAAAATCTTTAAGAATAAAACTAGAAACAGGCAAATCGTGAATTGCAGACCTTTTATGGGAAGTCAAATGGGAAGAAGCATTAGTGAGATGTACGAAGAAAACGAGGTCCATCGAAAGCTAAAAGAAGTAACATAAATACTTGACAGACCAACCCATAAGCTAGTTTAAGAATAAGACTGTTTATTTTGCTGCGAATCCAAGGAATTTGGTGTATCAGCACCAGTTTGGTCATAATTCGGTTCAAATAATGACCAACACTCATAGGTTATATAACTTAATAAATAAATAAATCGATTTTGGACCAAATGCTGACGAACAGTAATGGGTCACAAAGTTTAGCTTTTGTCATTGAGGGAATCCATTTTAGCGCGTTCACAACGAAATTGGTCTATTAACACAGTTTTTGAACCAAATTTAGCCCAAACGATCATGAACAGTCGTGACTCACAAAATTTAACTTTTGGTTGCAATCCATTTTTATACGAATTGGTGTATGAATATAGATTTTGGGCAACATCTGGCCCAAGTGTTAATAAACACTCATGAATCTCAGAATTTAGCCTTTATTCATCAAGGGAATCTACTTTGCGGCGTTCTCAACGAAATTGGTGTATAAATATGTACTTTGGGCTAAATTCGACCCAAAAGACTGATCAACACTCATGAGTCATATAATAAGCTTTTGGTCATTGGGGTTTTCGCAACAAAATTGATTTATAAACATATTCTGTGGGCCAATTTCAGTCCTAATGATTTCCAACATGCGTAAGTCACCAAATTTAGCTCTTGGTCATCGAGGCAATCTATTTTGGGCCTACAAACACTTGGCTTACTTTACTTTGTCATCGAGAGAATCGATTTTACCGCGACCCCTATGAAATTGGTAGACATTGTATTTTACTTTACTCATCATTTAGTACTGTATATTGCATTATTTAAGAAAAAATTTGCACTAAAGCCGGTCTGGTCCTGGATAAGAAAACAGAATGAAAATGGAGCATCTACATTATTAGTAGTTGGAGTAACTGTAAATTTTCTTTGCATATACTTAAATTAAGCAAAAGTTACAAATTTATTAATATAATCTAACTTGGAGATGAGTCTCTTGTAGTTTTGTTTATGGGTGGACGCAAATGATTCCGTTGACTACAATAGATTTTAGTGATGAACCTACATTTTGCACTAGCGGACACGTGCTTATCTAAAATAGTTGTCACTGGGCTTTTCATAACCTTAATTATGAAATAAATAGGTGTATTCAACGTTACAAAAAAAACACATTCAGGCGGGAACTACCTAATAATTTGTTTTCAACAGGACGGTTGTCCTGCACACTCTACAGACTTATTTCTAGGCCATTATTTTGCTGAAAGGTGGATGTGTACGTTTGACCTGACATTACACCCATTAGACTTTTTCTTTAGGTTATATTAAAACAAATGATTTATCCCGATGATCTGTCATATGATACAGACGTGTTAAAAGAGCGCACAGCAAATCACTTGATTAAAACGGCATATCATTCGTAACGTATACAAAGAATTTGAGAGAACGGGAAAGTGGGTTGAGTTTCAGTCACATACAGAAAATGAAAAATTAGAATTTTAATTTGAAAATCTATATTCAAGCTTTACTATAGGCTAGAAATAGATTTAATTAAAATACTTAGCTTTTTTTGGGTTTTCAATGGTATATTTTTGTATTTATATTTTACACAAATTGATACGTTTCGATAACAATTACAGTTATCGTCCTCAGTAGTGCTTTAAGAATTGTTTAAGATGTTAGGATAAATTTACGAAATATGAAAACGCAAACATAAGAACAATTTGATAGACGTTTAAAGCCAACTATGGAATCTAATTTTAGTAAATAATAACTAAACTAAAATTAAATATTATTAGATTGTCTTGAAGATGTCGAATCAGAACACCCTCTAACGGTCGAAGGCTAACAGTGAAAAATGTCATAATCAAAGAGCAAATTTAACAAAATTTAAACCAAACATTATGCAGGTGTAATTTCAAATTGATAAAAGCATTCACAAACAGAAACTCGACATAACAATTAAAGATCCAGTCAAATCTAACAAAGAAATAGTTTTTTATATGATTTTTACTTTTAATTTCAACTATACAGCGTGTCCCATAATGAATTGTACACAGAACCATGACTAAAATTACGACGAACCAAATATGTAAAATGTTGATAATTAACAAGTTACGGGGTGTTAAAGTTGAAAATTATTAAATTGTTAATGGCTTTAACTTTTTTAATACCCTGTATTTTTGTACTAAATTTAGTGGAAAGTTTTACTGACCTAAGGCGCACCCAACCGTAGAACAATATGTTAAATCGCTTTTGCCAGTGGCGTACAACATGAATGATAAACCCTTCACCCCTCCTAAATATTACGCCACTGTGCGAATATCAATTTCAACTATAAATTCATATTTTCGAATGTCTTGTACATAAAATATATACTCTTGTTAAGTACCCATAAAGTGGATAATTATCGAGATATTAACTATTAAAGAGGTAAAAACAGTAATTACAATTTAACAATTGTTGTACCCAAGTCTAGGTAGCGTGTGTCAATTACTCTTTAAATGTCATACCTAAAAATTTGGTTGTGCCAATAATGCAATTTAACGATTGTTGTACATAAATCTAGATGGCTTGTGTCAATTAGGTAGTCTTGTATTGGGTTGGCTGGATTTATATAATTACTGAATTTTTAAATTATTCTTTGGATTAATCATGCCTCGTCACAAGAACTTTTCAAATAGTGAAGTGCAAGATATGATATGCGTCTATGCACAAGAAAATTTTTGTGGTAGACGTGCCCGCCGTACATATCTACGATTATATCCCAACAGGGCCTCCCCAAACCATCAAACTTTTCAAAATGTGTATGATATATTAGAAGAAATTGGCGAGCTTCGTCCGAAGAGCCGCATATGGTGTCCAAAAACAATTACCGCCGATCAGGAGTATAAAATTTTAGTTCAAATTGATGAAAATCCTGAACTTAGCACACGGCGTTTGTCTGCAGTTACTGTAGTAAGTAAGTCTGCCATATTCAGAATACTTCACAAAGAAGATTTGAGATCATTTCATCTTAACACAGCACAGAATTTGTTAGTTAGGGATGTTCCCGCAGGTGTAGAATTTGCACAATTTCAAATAAACAAAGGATAAATCGTAATTTTATTTAAAATTTTTATTTACGGATGAAGTAACTTTCACCCGAAAAGGAGTAGTTAACTGGAGGAACTCCCATTATCGGGATGTGGAAAATCAACATACACCTAGGGAATCACATTTTCAACAAGAATTCAAAATGAATGTATGGTGTGGAATTAGGAGAGATCAGAATGCTTTTATCAGTTTTTCACAACTTGACACTTACATTATAATTTGATTGAATTTGGTTAAATTTGCTCTTTCATTATGACATTTTTCACTGTTAGCCTTTGACTGTTAAGAGGGTGTTCTGATTTGTCATCTTTCTTGAATAATATTTAATTTTATTAAGGATGTAGTTATTCTTTACTAAAATTAAATTCCATGATTGGCTTTATACGTTTATCAAACTGTTATGTTGATAGCAAGTTTATGTTTGCGTTTTCATATTTTTCACTACTGAATACGATAGTAATAAAGCTAAGTATTTTAATTATGTGCCATAATGCTGAAAGTTAACATTTTCATAGAAATAGATTTGTTTCATAAAATTTTAGTTCAAAATAACAGATAGTGGTACTTCTCTCTTGGGATATTTTCGTTTTTTTGTCTTTTGCTTAATTTGTAAGCACCCTGCATAGTTTTTCAAAGATTTACGTGTGGTAATAATTTCTCGACAAGCAGAACTTTTTATAAAGATTACTTTTTTGTCGTAAGATTAAAAATAAAGATTTTCTTCCTCATGCCACTCATCCGTTGACATACTGTATATTAGCATTAAATTAGACTAAATTTTAACCTTTGAATTGTACAATTTTTCATATTTCTTTTTTAGTACTTTTCTCCTTTTGTATTTATTTAAAGCATACATTTAAAGATACGTTTGTTCATAAGTTATTAATAAGCACGATTAATTGTGAATAAAATTCAAAATTTATTTCACAATTCAATACACACGTAATACTAGATTTAAAGATTTCTATTAGACTGCAAAACGTTGTACTGAAATATATGTCTATAGAAGTTTTTACTTATAAATCTATACAATTAATCAATTGATTATTTAAAGATTTTAAAATTTTTAACATAAAACAAATTTAAATCAGAGTTAAAAGCATATTAGCTAACCAAACTAGTCTTATTTGAACTCGTAACAGGTAAATTTGTTTATTGAAATTGCACACCTTGTTCTTCACTATTTATTTTTTACAAAAATATGTAAAAATTACCTATGTTGTAGCAACACAAGTGATTTATATAACTGAATAAGAAAAAATAAAATAAACAGTAAGAAAGCCAGTGTACTACGCAAGGTACTCTTAAATTATAACACATTGGATACTTGTTCAGGTTAAGTATAATAGCAGTTTCCTAGCTTTGTCTACAAGACGTCTTTATCTGTATTTAATTTTATCTAAATACTGTTAATTAAATTATGTTACTTTATTCTGTTGTTTTTATCCCCGTTTCTATTATTCTATTTCTAATTCCGTTAGTACCAGAGATAACGTTTATTGCATATAAGTAAATAAGCCCAAGACTTTTGGTTAGACCACTAAATTGCATGATGCGATCCGTTATGTTTCTTACATTGGCAGTAACTAGGATGATACTCATAAGAATGATTCTAGTGCCATGATCAACGATCTAAACCTAACACTACTTGAGCAGTACAATTATCAGTCAACGAAAGGCAGAATTATCCATTTGTTGACAAAGATTCTAATATTGATATTATGAAAACTTTCTAACTAACTGATGTCTGTGGCGTAAGCCAATTAACCATAAAACAGTCCAAACTAAGTGGTTTCCAACCTTTTCGTAGTGACCTATTTCAAATTTCCTTAAAATTTATGTGGCCCCTACTTATTTTTATCGACCATAAAGGAACAAAGTGTTATAAAAATTTATTTGAGGTTAGAAATTGTCACAAGAAATTAATATTAAATATAAAATAAAAAATTGAATGTGCCGACTTAGCTTTCATCTTCTGGACAAATTTGGAAATTCTTGTTTGACTGTGCGTTAAAGCCAATCTCAACATCCAGTCTATTTTTGTCCTTTGTTTTGATTTGTAAAAGAGTTGAAAACCCACTTTCACAAAGATAGAAACAATCCAGTACCAGTACCCAGAAAGAAAGCATTGTGACATTAGGATACGAATGACACATTCCACACCAAAATTCAGTTAATGATTTTTCCTGAAATAAGTCACGAACTGTTGAATCATTCCGCAGTTCTAAAAATTAATCCTCAACTTCATCAGGAACGTCGACAACGCCCAATGAAGATTGAAATGGGTTTCTTATACTGCAACTTCATGTTCAGACAACTCGGGAAAATAACGTTGAATTTCATTTTCATGCGAGTGAAGGTGGTCCATAATTTCATTTTTTAAATTTTCAACAATTCCTGTCTGAGATGCTTCAATCATTGTGCATAGGCGTTCAAACATTGTATAGTTCTCGAGATTTGTTTTACGATGCTTGGAAACAAATGCTTGAAGATTATCTTTAAAAGGGATTATGAGCTGAAGTTTCAGATTTAATTTATTTAATTGCCTGAAGATGCTCGATAAATAAGAAACCCTGTAAATCCATGCTTAGTTAGTGAAATGATTAATAAAATCTTGTTTCCCATGCATTTCAAGGAATATTTAAATTCGTCTTGCAATTCAAATACTCTTTAATATCATTCCCTTTTGATAACCAACAAACAGCAGTATAGAAGAGGCTCATGTTCTGAATTCATGTTTTTGCAAAGTTCTTTGAACATACGAGTGTTGAGAGCAGTAGATTTGATATAATTAACGATTTTAATGAAAGAGTCCAGTACTTGTTGCAAAGGTTTTGGAAGAGTTTTAGTTGCAAGGGCAAACCAGTGAATCAGGGGCTCCAATCGGTAGAAACTCCACGCAATTTCTCCCTTACTTTCAAAGGAAGAACGTATGATGCTCATTACGTCTTCACTTTTCGTTGTAGTTTTTAATGCAGTACAAAATAAAACTCTTCTTTGAAGTTATCCAAATAAATATATTTTACAAAGCAAGTAAATGGGCGCATGAGCTAACATCTGTGCACTTATCAAGTTGAATGGGGATGTTCTCATTTCCATTACAATTTGCTCCAGTACATCTGCTAACGTATAAAAAAGGCCTATCTGAATTGTATTGTTGGACAAAGATATATTACGCATTTTTATCTCGCTCGCTTCTCCAAGAATCAACTTAACTGACTTTAGTAGATAGGATTTCAGCAATTGTATGAGTTTTTTTTATTTTTAGCGGCTTCAACAGCAATTTCATACGACAGCTTGATTTTGTTGCTGAAAAATTACTGTCAGATCTAACTTTGGATGTTTTAAGCGAGTTTCGCATCGTTTGAAAAAGTCCAAATTTTTGTGGCATGCTCTGAATGCTTAGTTTGCAAGTGGCGTGGAAGTTTTGAAGGTTTCATAGATTCTGCACTAAAAACAGCATTACATAAAGCACACTTCGGCTTCTCTACGCCGTTATTAATAACTGTAGAAAATCCAAATAGCTCTCTGAATATTTTATTTTTTTCTCCATAACGTTGATTTTTGAAAAAAATCCGCATGTTAAATTTATAGCCAATCAGAAATAGTCAAATATCATTTACTTACCTAATTTAATATTAATGTATTAGGTAGGTAGAAGACATTATCGTTACGGGATAAATAAGCCATTTTCGGCGGTTGTAACTTAAATTACTATTTACTTACCAAACTATTCGGAAACTACGAGATTAATAGAAACATCTGAAAAAACGAGCAGATCACGTGCAACACTACTCTTTCACTGACAATGTAAAAGTAACTAACATAATGCTACGCGAGTCACTACTTGCGCATGTGCCGAATCGCGGCATGCGCTTCGCCCATGTTCGGCTAGGGTATCTGTTTAGAGTGTTAGTCAGAAAGAAATGTCTTGTCAAATTCAGAAAGAAATTTGAAAATGTAAGCTTTTACCATTATTACAGATATTAAAATTTAGCTTTTTGGGGTTTTTAATGGTGCATTTTTATATTTATATTTTACACAAATCTATATGTTTCGGCAACACCTACAATTATCGCCCTCATTAGTAGTAAAATCTTTTTAAATGGTTTAAGATGTTTATCGACTCTTAAAAGATTTTACTACTACTGACGACAATAACTGTAGGTGTTATCGAAACGTACACATTTGTGTAAAACATAAATACAAAAATTCACCATTAAAAACCCAAAAAAAGGTAGTTTAATCAGAAATAAATTAAATTATTATCGATATTTTATGCTGTTTTTGATCTTAAAAACAGCAAACTGTCCGCGACCCCTCTAAAAGGCTATCACGACCCCCTTTGGAGTCGCGACCCACCGGTTGCGAACTGGTCGTCTAAACTAACATAAGATTTCAGGTTGGGTAGAATGGTACGATTTTCATCAAAATAATAATGATATTGTGCAAAGCTAGTCGAAACTTGTATGCTGGTGTGCACATACTCCATGAACACTTGTGTAAAGTCGATGTGCAGAAAGTACTTTCAGGAAATATTGTTGACATTGAAGCAATAGGAACGGTTCCAAAGCCAGAAAGGCCCAAATTCAAAAATAACCTCAGTGTTCGGCAGCGTGTTGTTAATCCCCAGCAAGACACCAGAGTTTCTAATAGTTGTGATGTTCCCTGTACCTCGGGGAAAGGTCCTTTAAAGCAACAAATTTTGTAGATACGAAATGAAAACACTGCATGCGTTAATTGACGATGATAGTAATAAGCGAACTTATAATAAAAAATCTCATTAGGAACATGCACAGATTCTCCAAAAAGTTATGTGTGGCCTGGTATTTTGGAAAATCATATTACTGATCTCATTATTTTGAAAAAAATATATAAACGACTAAGTATCTTCAAACGAGGAGCCACCTCGAACGCTAAACGGCTCGCTTATAGTTTCTAATAGTTGTAATGTTCCCTGTACGTCGGGGAAAGGTCTTTTAAAGCAACTAATTTTGTAGATACGAAATGAAAACACTCTATGCGTTAATTGACGATGATAGTAATAAGCAACTTATAATAAAAAATCGCATTAGCAACATGCACAGATTCTCCAAAAGGTTATCTGTTACCTGGTATTTTGGAAAATCTTATTACTGATCTAATTATTTTGAAAAAAATGTAAACGACTCTAAGTATCTTCAAACGAGGAACCATCTCGAACGCTAAACGGCACGCTTATAGACTTTTTCCTGTGGGGTTGTATCAAAACTCAAAATTGATAATAGCTGCATATCTTCCAAAACCATAGATTTAAAAAATGAAAAGGGATTTAATGTAAAGTACCATACGATCCCTTTATCCATTTCAAAAGAAAATCAAAACGCTTCCATTCGTAATTTTGAAATTTCGATGTAACTATAATGTCAAAAAAGAGAAAATTACTAACTCGTACAGTTTTCATGGGATTACATCTAAGTGCTCAATGGTTAAATACGGTGAGGCGGGGTACTTTTGGTCCTCACCGTATACAATACATACAATACACATAATCAGACGAACGTAATTCATAGGTATTCTGGTGATGCCGAAGGTGCCCTGGATTATATGAAAAAAGTTGCACCACATGGGGAATAAATGTTATGAACATCACTGGTTACAAAGAACACAGTCAACATAATCCACATTATAGAACCTAAAAAAAGTTCACACCACAAACGACTCCGGTGTGTACTCAACGCACGTGACGTAGCTGAGAATCGGCACCAACAACATTTGAATTGTACACAAAATGCACGACAGGCAATGTAAACGACTTAACTGAGAAATCATGACAGACAACGGATGACGCACACTGAGAAATTAGGTGAAGCAAATCGAGTAGATGAGTTTGATGACGTCGGGGGGCATATATAGTGTAAACGACATAGTTGATGTGTATGACTAGAAGACGTGAATAACTTGAACGACGTGGATAGATTAGACGGCGTAAAGGAGGTGGGTTGCGTAAATGACGTAGATGAGGTAGACGTAAACGAAGCAGACGGCGTAGTTAACGTGCTTGCCGTACACGACGTAGATCACGTGCGATGCAAATAACGTGGATTACTAAATGATGTAAATCACTTGGGTGTCGCGGACGGCGTAAACGAGGTTAGTGAGAGTAAGCAGCTTGCGGAAATTACACTGCATCTTTTCGCACATGCAAAGAAACTGAAGAAGAAACGGAGCTAGACTATAAAACAAATGCATCTTACCATTATAACATCGGCCTCTGCATGTTAGAACCAGAACGAGCATTGAGAGGCAACAACAAGTCTCCAAACTTAGATTAAACAACCACGAAATGACCAAGCAGCTTCCAGCACCTCTAAAAGAAAAGTTATTACAGACAATAACATTTATGCCTACTGTGTTCCCCGTGAAAATACCAAAATATAATAACTATAGACTGGTATTCTTAACGTACCGTCACAGAAGTGTGTATGAAATGATGATCATTCATTGCCTCATGTATATATTTAAAAAAGAAAAACTGTGGCCTAAATTACAGGTGGGGTTTTAAACTAAAATGTTCTACATTCAACGCATTAGTAAATATTCGACCTAGAAAAAGTTTACAATGTATGCTGGAGATTTGGAATATTGCGTGGTAATCTATAGCAAATAGGGGAACCTTTAAAGTTATAATAGGAACGTACATGTCAGCGCGAAGCTCCGAAAACAAAGAAGTTAAATCTGTAATATACGATGACCTAACTATATTTTACCGACACTATTCGATGGAGGTAATAAAAAATGTGTTACAACACGATATCGATAGACTAATAGATTTAACTACAATGGCAGGTTCTTCTCTTTATTTAAAATACAGTGTATTTATTTTTGAGAGAATGCTCCATGATAATCATTGTATATTAGTAATACTGGTAAGAAAACCTCTTGAATGTAGAATTAAAATATGTATTTTCATAATAAATTGATTCACAACTCTGGAAATACAAAACAAAATATAATCGTGACGCAATCACGGTATATAACAATAATAACTAAAGACAGCCTCCAAAATTTGGGAATGACGTTCGGTCATATACTAGCATGGACTAACCATATAGATTCTATCGAGACTTAATTACTGAAGTGTATTCTGGAAGATCCGGAAAACTTGAAAAACTAGATAGAATTCAATTAGTAGCTCTGCGTTTAGCCACAGACGTTTTTCGAACAAGCCCGAAACTCTTGATCATCTGCAAATCAGGGGTAGAACCGCTCCACCTAAACTGAGTCAATCATGCGATGACTTACTGTGTAAAAAACTAGAAGGATTTATCTCACCTAAACTGCAAACTACGAGGGATGTACAGTATTTGTTGTCCCTAACATAGATGCCTTTGAAATATGTTGCCTCTAGTAACCGCAGTTGTTTTGTTATTTTATCTAAACTGCCAAATTGGGTTAGCCGAGCCTTAATAGTGTCAAAATTGTACAAGTTGAAAGTAGTGGTTGCACGAAGATGTTGGAAAATGGAAGAAGTAAGTTTCATGCTATCATCAAGTACCTACAAAAGAAATGTTTTAACACCTAAAGAAATTCGTACAGATTTGGTTGGTGTGCTTGGAGATTCTGCTTCTTCCTATCAACTAGTAAAAAATTGGTCTCGAGCGTTCATGGCAGAACAACCTACGAACATGCAAAAGCTTCTGGTCGGCCGCATTCTGCGTGTACTCGAGAATACATTGATCTTGTGAATGACATGATCAGAGAAGATCCTCGATTGACAACAAGACGTGTAGCGGAGATAACAGGCCTTTCAAATGGTATGATTGGAGCCCTAATGAATGACTATTTAGGGCTTCATAAGTTGTCAACAAGATAGGTACCCCGAATGTTGACGCCCGAACAAAAGCGTTTGAGAGCCACTTCTTCAATAGCCAATTTAGCCTTGTTTAACCGTGATCTTAAATTTTTCCTCGATCGTTATGTTACGGTTTATAAAACTTGGGTTCATCACTTCGATCCCGAGTGCAAACAACATAGTATATAGTGGCGTCATCCAGGATCTCCCCCTCCACGCAAATTTCGTGTACAGGCTTCAGCGGGCAAAATAATGACTACAGATTTTTGGGATGCCGAAGGAATTTTACAGGTAGATTTTTTGGAACTTGACCACGCAATCACTGGTCAATATTCGTTACAAAACTTCGTTATTGCATTAAAGAAAAAAGAAGACGAAAACTGTCACGCGTAATACTCCTTCATCAAGACAACGCCTCAGTTCATAAGAGCCTCATTTCTATGAATGCAATAAATGACGCCAGGTTTGAAGTTATGAAGCAACCACCCTATTCCCCTGACTTAGCTCCAGTGATTTTTATTTATTTCCAACGCTAAAAGAGAATCTTCGGGGAACAAAATTTGAGAGCGATGACGCAGTTATGGTAAGAAAGGTGTTGCTATATAAGTCTCTTTACGTTAAAGGGGATTATGTTGAAAAATGAGTTGTATTCTATGCTAGGGACATTAAATATTGTACATCCCTCGTAATAACCATCCAAAGAATGGCAACTTTGACGAAAAACCCACCGCTATGAGAACATTAAGAAGTATGGTAATGGAATTCGCTAAAAAAGACCATGTAGAAACGGAAATATGCAACATTTGCAAATATGGCCCTCGGACAAGAATACTGACGACAACTGCTACTGGACTAATAAAACATAACAAGAAAAACACACCCATATATGTGTACACGAATTACATGGGTAATATGGCAGATAACAAATCAACCATGGTACATAACAGTGTATGAAAATGTTTTCTTCTTCTTCCATTATAGTAGATGATCTAGCTATTATATGGAAAGTAGACTACAGCTCAAGTATTACTTAGCAGATGAGTTAGCAATTTGGAAATGATTAGTGCGTTTAAAAGCAATAAATACAGAGAGAAAAAGCCACGTGTTTTTCATTCCCTCCCCAATAGGGGGGGGGGGATTGCTTGATCTGTCCAAACTCCTGCAGCCACAATCATGGATTCCCAACATATATACATTAAGTATGTATTCATGGTGGGATTAAGAATAGGTACGGTCAGGATAGCATCGGAAGGAACAGAGTTAGGGTTCTGAGGGGGAAGGTGCTACCCCAGCATTCTCCTAAATACCCCCTGAAAAAACTCATTCAGGGTAGACAGTAACGGGAATCGAACCCATTACCTTCCGAATATTAAGCAGATCGTGTTACCACCACTCCACTAGCTTTGTATAAATACACAAATAATGTAATTATACTTACCAGCTCAATTTATGTTCTGATAAAATGAAAAACCTTCTACAGGACACAGTAACGAACAAAATAATGGATGAGATAACTTTTTTGAAGGACAGGGACACACAAGTTAAATTGTTATGTATACGAAATACAATAAACAAAGCATATGCATAACAATTACCACGATGAAATCCTTCCAACAGGGGAAACGATAAAAAACAATAATAAACACAATCCCAGAAATATTGACTAATCAATGGCAAGACAATGAAGATATTCTAAAAACTATAATACCTAAACCACAGAACTGGGACAATAACGCGGAGTTAAACAGAAAAGAAAGTAATCATGTGTAGACTAAAACGCAAAAAATGCCAAACTGAACTTATCTTAAATCATCTACCGAGTCAGAACTTCTATAACTGCATCAGCAATACCACATACCAGCAAATCTGAAAGAAATATTTGAAAATAAGAAAAAAGCTATGGAAAACATACTTAATTCTGTGAATTAAGTGAATTCTAAGCATCAATATAGAAAACGGAAAGTAGTCCAAATCAAATAGTAGAAACTCAAGAGGCTAATGATTTCAGTAGTCGATGCTTGAACCAATAATCCAACAGAACAGAATAATAATAAAAACACGTCACTGTATAGCCACTGGGACAACACATTTAAAACCAAAAAATGAAAATACAAATGATCACAAAATTATAGACTGAAGATCTGCTTAAAAACCATTTATAAGATCATGATATAATAGGTGAATATATACATCAGATGTAAACAACCATACAATTGAAGAATACAATCACAAGGGTGTCAGGAACACCAGATAATACACAAAATATATATTACATAAATAACAAAATAATTAAGTCCTAATGCAACAGTGGAAGGTAAAGTGAAGGAGGAAGAGGAATGATAAGCTTAATTGACCAAAAAAATACACATCTTCATGCACTAAAAACATACTTCTAGAGAAGAGCATTAACGACACCATTGCACACAGTTATTCAAGCAGTAGACGGAAATTACTCCTTATTAAATCTGTCAAATATGGAACCATACGAAAATAAACTTTACTGCTGAATTAAAATGCTCTTGGTCGGAACAGAAATTATATGGCCAGTTTAAAAAAGCAACATGTGAAATAACGAGAAATAGACAACATATGTAGATTATGCCATGCAACCATGGAAACAATGCAACACATTTTAATTGAGTGTAGTGTGCTGGTGCATACATAATACCTACATAGGCACAATCTTTCAGCATTATACATAGATATGTTGTAAGTAAATACGTAAGAACAATAGAACAAAAGATATACAGGGATCGATTAATAATAACGGACACAAAATGTATTTAGCTCACCCGCTTAACACCAATGTCAACAACATAATAATAAAAACAAATAAATATCAAGTCCTTGCACATGAAATTAAGTGAAAGTAGAGAGTAAAAAGTAGTACTTGTGAAAACTTGTAACTTACATCATATTAAATAATGAAATGAAAGATGGAGTGAAATGCTGTACGCTTAATTATAATTAATTTGATAATGCAGTACTTGGTAACATACATTTCATTCGTGATTGTATAGAAAACGATTTAGGAGAGAAAAAACCATTATAGTCTCTCTGTAGATATCTTTCGTCCATTTTTTTAATCCAGACATAGCATCCATCATTTCCATTACTGTAAGAATTTAAAAACATAGGCTCCGTTTAAAATGATTGAATGGTCATTATTGGTTAAAATACTTATCTTTTGGGTTTATATAGTGTATTGTAGTGTATGTTTTGATATCACTTACTGTGTTATCGAAATGTATCGAATTATATAAATATAAAAGTACACCATTTAAACCCAAAGGTTAAGTATTTTGATTATGTCTAATAATGGTGAAAGTTTACATTTTCCTAGGCCATTATTGATGTTTTATATATACATATTCAATGACCACATATTGACTATCTACATTTATAGGTGGTAGCAGTTCGCCAGTTCACCATCTGCATCAAAATGGTTTTAGTAACTCAGTTGGCAATAATTTAGGATCAGGCAATAATGGTCAGGTTGCCGGTCCGCAACCAACTTCTAGTATAGGACAAAGTTACACTGGTGCACAAGGAATGTGGACTGGTTCTAACACATTAACATACACCCAATCAATGCAACCACCTGATAACCGATCGCACCCTACTTCTTATTGTAAGTCATTATAACTTTTTTTATTAACAATGAAATACAATTTTTTAGGGAATCATAATAATCAACTGGGGAATGAGATTGGTATCACTGGAGGATTACTATCAAATCAACCAGCGCCAGAGTATTGGTGTTCAGTTGCATATTTTGAATTAGATACTCAAGTAGGAGAAACATTTAAAGTTCCTTCTAGTTGTCCAAATGTAACGATTGATGGATACGTAGATCCCTCTGGTGGTAACCGGTTTTGCCTTGGCGCCCTCAGCAATGTTCATAGAACGGAATTAAGTGAAAGGGCTAGGTAAAATTTTATTTTGTATTAGAAAACATATAATGAGGTTGACTCAGAACTTTCACCGATGAGAACAATGCATCTTAATGTCAATTATGAAAGCTTTTCAAAGTATTTTTTTGTTTCATTATTCTTTCTTCGATAAAGTTATATATTAATTTACACAGTCTGACTTTTTAGGGAAGTGTAAAATTTCCTAGATCGAAGCTGTTTATTTCTTGATACAGTAATTAAAACATAGAAATTCAAAATATCGAGATTGTATAGTTATGTTGTCTCCTATACTCTGGCCCACAGTTATAATTCAGTGTGGAAGCATACAATAATGTATTTTAAATGGGGAAGATCCCGACATGGTTGCCAGACCGTTCGCAGGGCCGCACTTAAAAAACATTTGGTAAAATAATATTATTTAAAAATATCATAGGTAGTTGTTATAACAAATTACAAATGATATTATTCAGTAATAATTAGTACATTGTACTTTATTGTGGGAAAGTTTAAATCTATAGTTAATGAGATAATAATTTCCAAATAGTATTGGAAACTACATCATTGTCATTAGCGTTAATAGGTAATTAGAAGTTTACATATAAATAAGCCCTACCTTAGTTAATCAAACTTCCAGTACATCACATTATACGTCGATTTATATCATGGATCCATTACCAGTTTCTGTAGTTAAATTTAATCAGGGCATGACCCTTAATTTGCAATCGAAACAATTACTTTTAAACATACTAAACTATCACTTGAACTTAGACAACGGTCAGAGCTTGTCATTTACTATTGAAAATGTTTCAAAAATTTGCGGAGTGTCTGACCGCACAATTTATAAAATATGTGTAGGGGCTCAGCAAGGGGAACTCAAACCACTCCAAAAACAGAAAAAAAACCAAACTCAGTCTATTTCACGGGAAATACCTACGACGAAAGAGTAAAGTCAAGAATTAGGAGAATTGTGCACGATTTTTTTTAAATCTACCACCAACAGTTCGCAGTATTTTAAATAAAGTTAATAACGAGGAAGACCTACCAGCTTTTTTGAAAACAGCATTTCAAAGACTGCTCAACGATATGGGCTTTGAATATAGCAAAAGAGATCGAAATTCGGTATTGTTAGAACGAACAGATATATCCTGGAGACAAGCACCTTAGACAAGTAAAAGCGTTAAGGGAAAAGCCTAATGTAAACCTTGTTTATACCGATGAGTCTTGGACCAATATTGGGGCTTTGGTCATGAGGAAATGAAAAGACACCACAGTTAAAAATCCACGAGGTGGTTTCGTGAAATGACTAACTACTGGATTAAAAGCTCCAACGCAGAAAGGACCTCGTTTTGTTTTATTGCATGCTGGAGGTAAAGAAGGTTATGTGAAATTAACGTTTTTGGATAAAAATGGAACACCTGATTACCACGACGAAATGGATTGGTTTGAGAATACCCTCATTCCAAACTCGCCGAAAGATAAGGAAAATGTTGTTATTTTAGATAATGCATCATACCATTCCGGCAAATTAGATTTTCCAAAAAAAGCATAGAACAAACAGCAAATAAGGGATTGGTTAACAGAGAAAGATGTTTATTTTGCAGAAGATTATTTAAATAGTGAACTGTTGGTTACTGCAGCTAAGTACAGAGAGCAATTCTATAAATATAAAATTGAATCAATAGCAGAAAAATATAACTTGAAAGTTTTGAGATTGCCACCTTATCACTGTTAGCTTAATCCTATTGAAATGGTGTAGAGCCAAATAAAAAGGTACGTCACAAAGAAAAGACTGTAGAGCATTTAATTAAGGAAGCTTACCATCGCGTATCCGCGGACCATTGGAATAATTACGTCGCTTATGGAAAAAAATCAAAGAAGAAATGTGGAAAACAGACAATTTACAAGACGACATTGCACAAGCCACCGTAAATTTAGAAGGTGATTCCGATAATGAAAACGACTCAGATATGTATTGCGTTTAAAGTGATTGATTTAATGACTATCATTCAATGACTACGCAAACATTATTTCCGTTTACGAAGTTAAAGTTTGAGATTATTAATTTCCATTATTCTTTAAAACCCACATTCATTAAAAGTTACTATTAATTTCTATAATTCTTTATTTCCAAAACTGTCCTGTCTGTTGTGAATATAAATATCTGTTAGTACAATAATTATGGGAATATTACCTCTATCCGTCCAGTGGCAATCGGTATTAATTATTATTTAATATCACTACTTGACTGAACCGCATCAAAAATATTAATCAACAAAAGAATTTAGTTTAATATGAGAAAACATACTAGTGCCCTAAATAGTTTTATCTGTTTCACTAACCCCAGTTACTTCTCTAAATGAAGCACGTACGGTCCTGAAATACCAGGTAGCTCAGTAAGTGGCAATGCTGTTCTCCATATAGCCAGTACTGAATTTTAACTATGGGCCAGAGTCTTGGTACGCAGTTAACTTTCTGGGATCAATCAAATATTCAAAATTAGAATTTTAACAGAATAAACCATTTTCCACATATCCCAAATTGACTACAAATAGATTTACTTTGCCTTTTTCTGTCTGTCTGCCTTATTCTGTTGGTGCATATTTTTTTAATATTTTGGTTAAGCAATTCGGGATCGAGTGAAGGAAATGTGCGCAAATGGATTGTCCTTTTAATGCCGAGATAATATTTGTGAAAAGAATATAAATTAATTTTGCAAAATTACTTATTGCTCTTCTGACGCCTGTAAATGCATGAGAACATCTGAAATATGAAACATTTTGTTAAAGTTAAATGCTTTATTATTTTCAAATAATCATTTGAATTCCTACAGTTTTTCACTTCAAGAACTTTGTAAAGTGTGGGATGCTTTATTGTCATAGTTTTTAAATTGATTAAATATATAACTGTAACTCAGATTCATACACATATTGATGCATTTGGTAGTGGATTTGACTTCAATTAGTATTTAGGTAAGAAAAGGAAAGCTTAGTGTAGAATTTTTTAGGTTACACATTGGTAAAGGTGTTCAATTGGATTTGAGAGGGGAAGGAGATGTTTGGTTGCGCTGCCTAAGTGATAATTCAGTTTTCGTTCAAAGTTATTATTTAGATAGAGAGGCGGGCCGTGCTCCTGGCGATGCTGTCCATAAAATTTACCCATCCGCGTATATAAAGGCATGGTTCTGTACTTTTGCCATCTCATAATCTAATTTTAGTATTTACAGGTTTTTGATTTACGACAGTGTCATCATCAAATGACAACACAAGCTGCTACAGCGCAGGCGGCAGCCGCCGCACAAGCTGCAGCGGTTGCCGGTCATATTCCTGGACCACACTCTGTTGGTGGAATTGCCCCTGCGATAAGTTTATCTGCAGCAACTGGTATAGGTGTGGACGATTTAAGACGTCTTTGTATTTTGCGTCTTAGTTTCGTTAAAGGATGGGGACCAGATTATCCACGACAATCGATTAAAGAAACTCCATGTTGGATAGAAGTTCACTTACACAGAGCCTTGCAGTTATTAGATGAAGTCTTACATACAATGCCCATCGATGGGCCACGAGGTATTGGCAAATATTAAAAGTAAGACATTTTTAGTAACGTTTTTATGGTTTCATCGCAGGCGCATTATAAAAGGATTATTGGTATGAAACCTGTTGTAGAATACAATTTGTTCATGTTGCATTTTGTTTGATATTGCAGGCAACAGACATGTTTCTAAATCCATTCTATTGTATCATTGAGGATTTATGGACATGTTTAATGCCAATAGTAATCTGAATTTTGTTGTCATTTAAATAGCTTTGTTTTGAGTACAGTAATATTTTTAGTTTTACAATTGATTAAAGTATTCTATGGAAGACAACACATTTTGATCGATAATGTTTCCATAAATAGTACTTATAGTACTAATAAAATGTTGAACATAATTAACAGTTTAGGTTGTTTATGTAAAGGGATAACATTGCTCTTACTGTAACTTTTAATAAAATTAAAAGAGTGAAAAAATAAACGAATAAGTGACCTTGAAATTATTCTTTTCGTAAAATTCAAAAATATCAATAAGTTTTCGTAATGAGAATTTTCAATTGTAATCTACGGTATCAACGTGTCAAATATTGCATTATTATTTTTAATGCTAAATCAACACTTCTTGTGATTTTTACAACATTTATGTTCAAACATTGTTTTGTGCTAAGGTCGTAATGTAATTATGTACAAAATTCGTATAAGACGCTTTAAGCAAATTATTTGATTTTGATTAAATAAAAAGCAGGTAAAACAGTCTTATCAACACTGAAAACCACCATAACTCATTTGCTTCGATATCTTATACAAATTGATGGTCATCCGTATTTTATAAATGGCACAATATATTTCATTTAATTGAAGTTGGTGGTTATTTTAAACTGAATCTATTACTTTCAAATACAGCTGTGCTTACAATATGTTCATAAGAGATTTATTTCTCAATTGATTGTATTTTTTAAAAACATTTTTGGTTTCTGTTATAAAACAAGTCCATTTAATTGCTTATAAATGTGCAATTGTTATTTTATTAAAAATTTTATGAAAAACTTAATTATATTGAAAAATATATACATAATATTGACACTAGTGTATGTGATACGTATTCATAAGTAACAAGAGAAAATTCTTTTGTGATGACAGGTAACTTATGTTTTTAAGAATATGACCAATTTAGACATAAACTGACATTGATATAATAAATCTCTTCTATGTTACTAAATTGCATTTGCAAAAAGGAGTAAAATTGATTGTCTCGTCCAAAACTTTTATCAAGTAAATGGTTTTATGATTATTTTAATGTAGTTTATCATTGTTGTCTGACAACAGAAATGGTGGTGATTCAGTTTATTAATAAGACGACAAATTATTTATTTTTAATATCTATAATTAAGCTACGAGCTCAATTTGGTACACAATGTTGCGTATCCCTTCGAATATTTTAATCAATGTTTATTATATGTTTTATCATGTGTGTTTTTGTTAAATTTACTGTCAGTTTTATTGATGGTTTGATTATATTATTCGTAATTCAATTTTGTAGTAGACTTACATCACTTAGTGCCATTTATTATGTTTACTTAGAGTAGTTGCGACCCCTAATCATATTTTCAGAGAAGGTTTTGATACTGTTATTAATTCATTTTTTATGGCATGATTGTTAATGCAAACAAAAATGACTAAAAACCTAATCTGTTTGTGATTAGACATATATCAGTTTTATTAAAGACATATTTATTACTATGTGGCTCTATTTGTATTTGTTGCATTTAATGTCATTTTTTAAGCTAAAATTTTTATTTTCATGTTTTCTGTTATTGGTTATTTTTTAAATTGGCTTTCGCTTTGTAATAATTATTTTCAGGAAACATAAATTAGGCTGTGAAAATTAAGTAGAGTAAGGGAGTGTGTTTTTAAGCAACAATAAATTGTGAGTATTGATACTATAGCTATAAAAAGTTTTTTTAGTTTTAACTTTAATCTTTTATGTAAATAATTTACGTGTTAAATTCTCAAATATAAAATGTTGAAAACAGAAATGTGGACGTTTCTGTTTAAATATTTGTATCAATTGTTTGTTTCTTTTTTGTAAATGACTCCAATAATATATAAGGCACATATGTATACTTTTATAATTGCATGCGCAAATTTGATATGACGACAAAACTATAAAATAAATATATTGTGAACTTGCCTGTTTTTATGTAAATACAGTAGACAAGTACATTAACTGTATGTCATTTATTTTTTTAAACGTCAAAGTTTAAAAAATACAGCAATGTTTACTATTTTTAGATATTCACCAAAAAAATGGAAAAGCAGATCACATTTTTTTAAATTTTATAGTACAATATATTTTAGATACAATGCAGAATTTCTTTTGTGTTGTTTATTTTATGTTACATATTTTTAGGCCTTTATTGTTAAAAGGGTGAGTCATTGATGTGCAATTTGGAAAATAATCAAACTTGAAATTATTGCCCATTACAAATATTTATAAAAAGTACATCACAAAGTTTATGTTTTTGCAACAGTATTTACATTAGAAATTGCAAGTTTTATGGGTCAACCCTTTACCTAATATGTAGTTCTTCAAATTTATAAAATGTTAGTTTATTTAAAAATTTATTTGCACAAGTTTTAACATTTTTAATATGACCCATTTGTATTTGTTCTGCAATATAAATTTACATGAAATTAACAACTTTCATAAATAAATTTTATTATAATAAAGTGCTTTTATGTAACAACTATTTTCAGCTGTCATCGTGATTTATTTAATACGTTAGAATAAAGTGCTCTTTAAAAAGAAGCTTTTTAATATGGTAATAGTATAGTTTTTGTTTTGTTTCACCAATACAGTTTAAGAGGAGTCGCTACCTAGCCTTCGTCTAAAATTTAAGAATTCTAAGCAGCTATCAAATTTGTGTGAAGGATTCTGGTCAAGTCGTAAATTAATAATTTGTGATCCCTTTTATTACCCAGGTAGTTAAACAGAATATCTGGGCCTACAAATAATTCTTTGATATTTGAATGATTCTAAATTGCTCTGCAGTCTTTGATAAAAAATAAGGGTTAATTAAAAGGGTTTAATAAAACAATTAAATACGTCAAGTTTAATTTTAATCTAAAATTGAAATAATCCTATAACAATTTTTTTATAATACTATCTACAATAATATGTATAATAAAAGCGTTATACAGGATAAAAAAAAGGTGGTACTTCTATACACAGTGTTTAAAACTAGTTGAGACTAAATTCTTGGAATATTGTATTTATAGTCGATTTTTGTTCTCTATTTTTATATTGTATCAATGGCGATCGACGAATTGTAAGAAAATTTTGTGTTACGATATCACATGTCACAAATAGTTCTGAACGTATAAGTACAATAGTTATAATAGTATAATTATCAAATTATTAGGTACATTGAGTGTCCAAGAAATGTTGCACCACTTTTATTTGTTGCACATTATTGTAATTCAGGTACAAGATGAGGAAAAAGTGGAAAGTGCATTATTACATACCTATGTGTTAATAATAAAAATTCGCGTCCTAACAGATGAAAAATAAGTAATATGAAGTACCTAGCCTGCAACCAAAATTTGGTTTTCAAAGTATCCACTAATCATAAATTCTTTTTCACCAAAATAGTATATTATGTTATTAGGAGTAAAAGTGATAGTTTATGTGGGGAAGCTGAATGTTTATTTTGCCGAACGAAGTGAGGCAAATAATTCAGCTGAGCCACATAAACTTACTTTTACTCCGAATAACATATACGATTTTATCCAAACCGTAATCAGATAAATTAAAAATAATTGGCAACGATTGAAATGAAAGAACAAAACTAAGTAGCCGGTAAAAGGTTAAAAAAACCAGGACGTTTTACAAGTAATGAAACCATAACTTTGTTCCTTTTACTCCATGTCCGAGAAGTTAAACTTTTACCTTTGATATGTAGTAATAAAAGTGTCACTTTTGTGGCGTTTGCGGATAAAAGTTTTTCATTGTACTCTAAAAGGCATTCTTGACTACCTTACTCTTCCAGACTCTTCATTGTCACATCTCTGAGGGGCATATTTCTAGAAGCCCTGGGATCAATTATTTCTGAGAGTAAACATTTCTTATAAAAATGCTCCAACTTGGGTTCCATAGTTGCCCAAAATTCTCAATCTCTTTTTATTTTCTCAACTTTGAATTTATTTTTTCCTGTCCATACACATAACAGGCACACTTCTTTGTTTGCCATTTCCAATTGACCTTGAATTTGGTAATACCAGTCATGGCTTTTATTAATTTTTAAAACACCATCATTTTGTTTCCAAAAGTTATAACTTTTTTCAATAGCTTCGTCAGGTGAATATTTTGGTTTAAATGCCGTATATGGGCATTTTATTTCCACTAGAGAATTGTTTTCTTCTATTATTCCATCTGGTGAAGCCCCTAGAAAGAATAATTTTTTGTGAATAAAAAGACCACATTCGACAATCTTTTGATTAATTTTAGTTTCCAATTCCATTTTTGCTTTCACTTCATGAAGTTTCCCATGGTTCAACGATGGAATCTTGGATAACACATAGGATCTATATAGCATTGATTTGACAGTTCCTGCAGTGTTTGTTGTTCGCCTTAGCTTGCAGACTTTCCCAAAATTTGAAGCAGTTAGCAACTTCTGCCGTTGTTCCATCCACTCTCCATCTTGGCATTGGCTTACGGTTCTTCTTTCCAGGTCATGTATTTCGGCCTCAGTTTTCTTTAATTTTGTGAAAAATTCTCTTTCCTCTTCCATGTATATGTCCTGTGGCATATCAGTTTGTTGTGAATTTTCGCCATAAGATCCATCAGCTCCGCTAGCTGGAATCTGCCTTTTGAAATTTAGACGAAAATGTTTTCTTAATTGTCGCTGACGACATACTTTTCTTTTTCGCTTGCTTTCAATATTTTTAATAATACCGTGTACATTTTTTCTGTATGTACTATGTGCCATTTTTGTATTGTGCGAGACTACCGCTGCCGCACATCTTGCTTGGTAGGAGTTTCCTAAAGCATAATTTATGCGTTTTCCACCGACAAATTTTGCAATTATTGAATGGTACTGCTCAACTATGTTGCTGTTTACATTCATTAGCAAACCCCTGGAGTGATTGGCAGTGTACCTAGTAATAAAAGTTATCCTTTCTAAGAATGCCGAAGATATTTCACTAATCCAGTTTCTTTCTACGGGACGTTGGCAAAAATAACGCACAATTTTGATGTTGTCCGAGAACATGGTAAATACCATTTAAAATATCACCTAGTAAACGTTTTGCTGATTCATTTTTATTAGGATTTAGCTTATGATGTTTTACTGCTTTTAATATTCCGGTTCTTAGGCGAAGTATGTTTTGTTCTAATAATTTTCTATCTTGTATGGTAAAAGACCTGTCAGCAACTAGCCCTTTCAGTTTTTTACAAAAATTTCTCAGAAGATGGTTTGTGCACTCTATTTTTTCTATCGAGATGTTGTTATATGGTCGTGCTTCGATTATTTTTTTGTATGTATCACTATCCCCATCCCCAATTAAAATATTGTATTTTATTCCATGCATTTCAATACTTGATTTAAATCCTTGTAGGATTATATCCAATTCCATAGTTGTGGAACTTCCCTCATGATTTTTTGAACAAGTGTGTGTCTCTACCTGTTCCCTTTTATTGCGTGAACAAACAACACAATATTTGTTTCGAACACCTACAAATAATATTTTGCCTGTATGTTCCCCACTATGGCTGCAGCTCCAGAAAGAGCATTATAGTTAGTACCATATGACCTCTTAGACCAGCAGCCATCAACCACCACAGAAACAAGAGGATATCCCTTTTCATCAAGAGACTTTATTTCTCTTGTATGATCAGCTTCTTCTTGAGCAGCTTTTTTCATTGCATCAATTGCAGTATTTTGCCAACGAGTAGCAACAAGTTGGTGGTATTTTTGATAAGTTTTGGATGTCATGCAGGGAATATTTATACACGCCATAAAGTCTTCTAGATTATAATATCCAATTCCTAATATTGCAGAAACAGCTGCTTCGTTTATGCTAATCTCTGGTATGTGGTCAGTCGAATTGCAAGAAAATGTTCTATTGCACATTGAACATTTAAAAAAAATTTTTGAAATCAACCCATTACTAATTTCTTTAATTACAACTAGATTATCGAAAGTACATTCATATATTTTGCTGTGATTGCATATTTCTTTCAGTTGCTTTAAGAAATAAAGAATGTTTATAATTCTGTTTCCTTCAAATGCAATTTCCGAAAGAAAAGTCAATTTTTAATTCCTTTCTTTGATGACATGTCTTACCCTAAACATACCTCTTTTAGACGTAGTCAATCTTTCATTGTCGTCTTGAATTAGTTCATGACGAGAAAGAGAAAAGCGGACACTCTCGGTGTGTGTAGAAGTTTTTTCAGGAAGAATTTCAGAATTTTCTGTTGAAGTATTGTCAGGAGGCAAATCATGAGTGTCAGGATTACATGAGATTAGCTGAGAATCTCTTTTCGCTTGCTGCTCTCTCCAATTAATTAAACTTGCAACATTTCCTTTCATGCGTTTCCTGCGTGTCACCCTCCTAATTATTTTCCCATCAGACATGGCCATACCAATTTTCTTGAAAAGGAAAGATATATAATTAAACTACCTATTTACACATTACTTATTTACTTACCAGTAAACAAAAATAATTTGTAGTCGTAATTTCTCGGCGACTATACACCAAAAAGTACTTCAAGGATGCACTAACACTAAACTAACTAAAACTACAGGTACTATAAATACTAATAATAATTAAAACACTTATTTTAAAATCGAAAGTCAAAGCATATCACACAGTTCAATCGGGTAGGTAAGCATGGCATAAAAGACCGAAAGCAAGTGAATCTGAATAATATCAAACAAGAGTATCCTGAAATTTCTACAAAAATTAGCATGTGCCAAGGATGAGAACGAAATCATCAAGATATAATTGAGGAAATAGCAGGATCATAAAACAATTTAGAGGGTTCGCTTTTACAATAGTCGGTGCTACTTGCTATACAGATCATAAATCAACCGCTGCAGAAATATTTTCGAGTTGCAATTTTCCTGCCACTGTATTATTGTTATTAATAAAGAAAAATGTAAAACGAATTTTGAATAATCGAAGTAGAACAATGAATCTACATTTCCTACAAACACAAAAATCGCTAAACCTTTGCCATATATTGAACCGTAAATACCAGATTTTTCGTAAATTTATTTATTTTTTTATATAATTAACAACAATGTCAAAGATTTCAAAGATCTAAATCTGCTGCTGATTGAGCGTATTTCAACACATTGAGTAATCAAGTTAACTTTAGGGTTAAACATGAAAAAGTGGAATTTTTTCAATAAATGTTGAATGTCCATGACTCCTGAAAGTTGTGGAAAGAGTTAAATATTCTCTCCGTCACTCCTAGTAGAAAACCTGATTTATGTTACAATCTAGATAATCTGGAAAATAATAATTACTTTATAATAAACTCAATATCCAATATTGCCTTACCTAGACATAATTAATAACTCCCATACCTAAAATTGGCGATCCGTTAGTATTTAAAGATTTAAGACCTATTAGTATTTTCCCAACAATGTCGAAAATAATTAAAATACTTAGCTTTTTTAATGGTGTATTATATTTATATTTTACATAATCTATACTTTTGGATAATAATTACAGTTATCGTCCTTAATAGTGGTAATTCTTCAAGAATTGTTTAAGATGTTAGAATAAATTTATGAAAAATATATTAATAGCAAGCTTATGTTTGCGTTTTCACATTTCATAAATTTATTCAAACATCTTAAAAATTTTTAAAGAATGACCACTACTGAAGACGATAACTGTAATTGTTATCGAAATGTATAGATTTATATAAAACATAAAAATACACCATTACAAACCCAAAAGAGCTAAGTATTTTAATTATGTGTAATGATAGTGACAGTTTTCAAATATCAAAAATAGTTGAAAAATGTAGATGCACAGTTAAGACGTTACTTAGACAGGAAAGATTTAATTCGGAATCACAACAGCATTAATGAATGTTATAGATACCATTTGTTAACAACCGATTCAGGAAAATGCACTTGTGGACTTCAGCAGGGCTTTTGACACTTTGGATCATAAAATTCTTCTATCCATTCTAGTCCATATTGGTCTGTAACTCTGCAACAAAATTGTTCACCTATCCAATAGGTCTAAATTTTCAGATTACAAACTATTGTGTAAAGGAATGTCACTGGGTTCTATTATAGGCCCCTTACTTCTTTTGGTATATACATCCACTTTTCATAGATCTGTTGAACACTGAAGCATTAACATGTTTACAGTGATACACAAGTTTTGCACTCGTTTGGATATAATAATTATCTAGCTGGTGATATGAAAATAAATGAAGATTTACAATCTACATCAAATAAACATTCACTTATCCTGTAGTCATCTGTCTTAATCTTTGGTATTCCAGATAATGTTTCAAAAAAGGTGAAACTAGCTGTAAAATTAAACAACATTAACATTCCATTAAAAACAGAAGCTAAAAATCTCGGTCTCGTCATGGATAATACATTTAGGTACAGCTCTACCAAGCAAACAAAAACCCCGGAAAATATGTTAACTAAATTAAAAAATTTATAGCGGTAAAACGTTCGTCCAATTACCATTAAGAAGTCTCCTACCGTACATTCCCAAACGCAAACAATTGACATTTGTCATACGCATTTTACATTGGCAGGTTATTTTCGTGTTTATTGAGTATTTATTATCGATTAGTCTTTATAAAAAGTCTTTTTCAAGGCTCTTTTTACTGATTTGTGAGAGAAACGGTATGTATTGTGCACATGCATCTTTTAGTATAAAGCTTTAAATAATAAAACGATTATAGAGTTCATAACCTTAAAACAGTAAGCATGCTTGTTTAAATATCGATTTACATCGATTTTTCAATATTTAGAGTAGTGTACGATTTTGAAATACGTAGCTGCACTGAAATTAAATGAGCATGACAAGTTTTAAAATATCAAATCATGTTGATTTTCAATATTTCGAATTTTTAATTTTGTAGTTACAAGTTATAAATCAATAATAATGAACGATATGTGCTTATTTTTCCATAAAATCTTGGACATTATTTTAAATTTTAATTATGCATATGTGTTTTGTTTCTATTGTGAATAACATTACACTTTATTTATGTGAATGTTTTAAATGCTATTATACTATTTACACTTATGATGAAACTGTACTCAAGTAAATACAAGTTAATCAGATAAAGAGGAAGACAGTTCTGTAGAAGAATCATTGTAATTTATTAGTCACTTTATATTCAAGTATGATCAGAATGATGTTTTTTCAAGTATTTTACAAATGTTTACAAAACTAAAAATTGTGTAAATTATTTGTAGAAAATTTTATAACTTCGAAACCATCTTATTTGTACTTAAACAATAAATACGTAAAAGTTTTTGGTAATTAATTCAATAACATTTGATGTACCTAACATAAAATAAATAAATTTGTTCACAGAATTTTGAATAAGCAATCCATACATTTGATTTAAATTTGCCACCTTAATACTTTTTGTATGGAATGTACCTGTTGAAAAACAGCTCCCTCAGGTACGCCCTCTCAGGGCTTTTGTTTGCTTGGTTGATCTGTATCTCAGACAAGTAAATAAGTGTATTGCATGTAGTTTTGTACAATTAAAACTAATATATCCTGATAGGCATTGTTTACCTTTAAAAACCAAAGCTATGCTGTGTACTTCTTTAGTTGCAACTTCAACTACTGTTCTGAAATTTATGGGTCATCTACTACTCAAGACACCAATATGCATATCCAACGTGTTTAAAATAGTTGCGTACGGATGGTATTTGGCAAAAGAAAGTATGATCGAATTTCTTATAAATTAAATGATATTAAGTGGTTAAACATAGAAAACAGAAGAAAACTTAGATTTGCAACGTTGAGCCACAAAATAATTTTGACTAAGCAACCCCCATTTCTTTATAATAGAATCCAATTTAAAACCGACGTGCACAATTTAACTTAAGATTCCGTAGATATATCTCTCTTCCAGTACACAAAACCTCCCTCTTCGAAAGGTCATTTGCATTTCAAGTATATAATAAGGTATTCAACAGCGTTCCAAATGAGTTCAAGAATATATCTATTTCACAGTTCAAAATGAAAATAAACGTAAGTGTATATAGCAACAATCTTACTGTTGGTAATGTTAAATGTAACCCGCTTGCTGTAATAAAACTTCATAATCTCATGGTTCCAATAGAAGACCAAGGATAGTTTGACTACTAATTTGAATTGGCGTCAGTAATTTTGCCCAACCTTTATGTTTTTGGGAAATAAAGGCATATTCTTATTATTAATTACAATTACTGAAACTATTCAAAACAGGTTAAAAAAAAACCAGATTACTATTAAAAAAAGTAAAAAGTGCTAAATTTATACATAATACCATTAATTCCCTCTAAGAAGTTAGATGGATTTAAAATACTACTGTATGAACTGTAAGAACTAAATCGGAATGACGGCAGTGATATTTATCAAAACTGAAATTTATGAATCTCATAAACTGTATAAAGGTAGCAAGAGTAATCTTGTGCAAATTAAAACTGTAATTACAAAGTTAATAATATAGACCTGTCCATAGAAGACCTAGAATACAGAATACATAGTTGCAGTTACTATAACTACAATTTGATTGTGATTGAACATAGATCTAGAAATGGAAAATGCAAACAATTATCAAACCTATCTCTTCACATTGAATGAAAATGGCAGCCATTAATACTGTTACATTCGCTTTGTCAAGCACATGTATAGATCATATATTTGTGAAATCAAAGATGAACACATCATACCACCTTATATACTACCATTGTTTATACATTTATAAACAGTGTTACTACATTAGAAACTTATATAACATCATTTTGCTGCAGTGATACAAATGATTTTACTAAACAAATACAGTTCAATTAGTAATAACCAAAATATGTAGAGCAAATTAATTAAACAAAATTTGTAAATATGCTAAAGAATGAACATTGGTCAGAATTGATCAACTATTAGATCTAGCAGTGTTAAAGTTTGTCCAAACCACACAAGAGTCATTAAATTCATGTGACAGATAAATACAAATACTCAGCGAAAATATATATAAAAAATAGGATTGGATCCCGCAATCGATTGTAAAATCTGTTAATAAAAAGAACAAGATCTAATTTAGAGTTGGTTTCCACGAACTACCGACAGGATCAGCAAGTTACTGCAGAAGCATAATGTAAAAACTACATTTAAACCAGCCCAAAGATTCTAAGGACAAAATAAATCTAAAGGGGCAAGCAGTAGACCGAATTCCATGTGGCGAATGTTCCTCGGTATATATAGGACAAACCAATAAGAAGATTCATTCAAGGAGAGAGGAACACATAAATGCTGCCAAAAAGGCTAAAATACTTCATCGATAGCACAACATGAAAACACATCAGGCCACAAAATTGATGTTGAAAATACTACAGTGCTAGCCCACATCTAACACTACAAACCTCGGCTCATTAGAGAGGCAATTGAAATAGAAAAACACATTGACGCGCTGAACATCACAGATGGTGGATTACGATTACCAGCAACGTGGAAACCAGCCACTGCAAACAAAATACACAAAAAAGTTTACCTTGTATTTGGAACAGAGCCTTTGTTATACAGACACCTAGAAAGTCTAGAAGATTGCCTGGACGGCGGCGGCAATATAATCAATGTCGAAACTCGAACTCCAAATATGACAACTCGTAAATACTTCTCTTTTCAATACGTTTTCACTGATCTTCCAATTGGCTGTACGTTACACTATTACTTAAACTTCCTTAAAATTTGATTACTATATACAAGTACTGAATATCACTTATTAATTTAAAATTATCAAATGAACGAAAATCTTTTATATTTACAGCGAGTTTGTATTTTGTTTGTTCGAACTGCGCAACATACGTAAAACTACCTCTTCAACAGGAATTTGTTAAATTAATCCGCACAAAAAAACGCGACACAGCAGGTCCATAGAACAAAGATTAAGCACTTCGAAAAACACGAACAGCCTTTCTATGTCCAAATCTTGTCATCCTAGACAAACGATACACAACCGAAAGTCTAATAATAATCAAATAGCAACGCCCGTGTCGCCTGTGAGTGAAACGTAATGTTACAAATAAAAATGACATTTATAACTGACTCCAAAACAAAAAAAATGTGACCAAACAAAATATCGTGGCTTAATCGGCATAGTGCGTAACTCTATACTACCATATTTTTCAGGAGACACAAAAAAAGATTTAAAAATGACTTTACCTTTAACTGTATTAAATTTTAACACAATTATTGCTTTTGTTGATTAGAAAATATCATAACGGTGCTAAAAACTATACGCATAAATAATATTTTAACATAAATAATTCATTTTAATTAAAAAATGGACATAGGCAGTTTTCTTTTCTATATTTTACCTAAAACACCCTTTTCTAATGCAAAATTAAATAGACCATTTGATAATGTGGTGTTTCTGTTCTGATATCCACACCCGTCACTCCATAATATAATTTCAATGTCACTTTGATTTTCTAACTGGTATTGTTCTACATGTCCCTTCAAAAAATGAATTACTATGCTTGTAAATTCGTTACTTGTTAATCCGCCTTCAGACTCATTCCAAAGGTAACAGTAGCCTTGTTTGCGCTTGATGTCGAATAGTGTAAAATTATGAACGATTAATTTCGTCTTATAATAAAGCGAGGAAACATTAGATTTTGGAGAGAGCAAAACCGATTGAAGATCCATTGTTAAAACTTCATTTTAAGACTCCTTAATCCACACTCTTTTCATGTCTTGCTTCATTTTTTAGTGTCATGTGTTCGATGTACTTGTCTTCTGTTAAGTTGCCTCTTTGATAAGCGACACAACTGTCGCATAGATCTATTTTCGGTTTGTAAAGTGACAACCGTTTTTTATCGAATTCTTTATGGAATGTGGCAATTGATACAGGTTTTTCATTGTGTCTTGCAGTAGTCGCTTTTATATATTTTATATAAATGGGCTTTAGAATTCCAAATAGGTTCTAAATAGAGCTTAGCGGTGGAAGCCCTACAGTAGTGCGGACTCTAACTTTGGTAGAGTCTCGAAAAAATCATGCAGCAAACGAACAGGAGTATTAATTTTAACAGGTATTTCAGTTTGGTCTAAATGGATCTTGTCACTTCCTTTGTCGCTGTTTTCCAGACCATTTCTTGTCCATTTTTTATGACCCACTCTTTTACCCCTAATGTATTAAGAAACATTACTTTATACACCCTTAGTCTGGTCTTCCCCAAATAAAACTTATTGGAATATGTTCTGGAAACTTCTCTATTTCCCCTCTTTCTACTAGTGGTTTCTATAAACACGTGGTTTTTTACGAACATCTTCTTTTCTGCCCAAGTATATTTTTTCCAGAATTGCTTAAAAATTATTTCTCTCTCATTTTCCGCTATCTGTCTACATTTCAAAATAGATTTTTGATTTGTACTTAATTTACAGTGACAGGCCTCTTTTAGCGATCTTGGTTCTTGTACAATATCATATCTCCATTTTCCTTTTTTTTCCCTACATAGGATTCTCCTTTTTCTCTATTGACTCGGTTTTTGTTTTCATGCCATTTATTTCTGTTTATTTCGTACTTTGTTGAACGTTTTCATCTTGGATTTTCATCTTCTAATGTATTTTCCGGTAGCTTACTTACAGCAGTGGTGTCACTTTCTAAGTCAGAGGAACTATCATACCCTTCTAAGGCTGGATTGAAGTCTGGAACGTTGATATCAAATTCTGTATGGATGTTTTCTTCAATCGGTGCCTTGTGAATATCGAAAGTTACTTTAATTTCACTAGACTGGACTGATGAACAGGAAGGCATTTCATCAAATAACTGGTCAACTTCCATATTGAAGTTAATTGAAGCCATTGTTTCTTCTAAAAAAGAAATTACATAGTCACAAGAGAGTTTTAAAAATATATTGTTCCTACCACTTTTACCCTTTTCCAGCACTTGAACTGTTTGTTCCTCAAATGATTTAAGTTCAAAATGATTGGATTCAGCAACCACAATTTCGTTCATTTGCTCGTCTATAAATTGACTATTACGTGTCATAGCAATTTGCGTTTCTATTGGACTTGCATTACCAATAACATCATTTACTATATCTGATAAAAATAAGTAGTGTTAAATACCAGAAATGCACTAGGCCAAAATATAAAGACGGAAATTATAAAATAATTAGATGCCAAGTTTTTCTAGCTACTGGGAGTTTTTATGATTACTTACCACCATCTTTTAAAAATATGATTTCGGCTTCTTTTATAGCTCTTGATAGATCTGAGTTATAGCTGTCATAATGTTTTACAGTTGGATCAAAGTCCGTCGCTAACTGATTTTTTATGATCGCTTTTATTAACCGGGGTTTCGTTAATATTGCACTGTATATCGCTTCTACCAACTTCCAATGCTTTGAAGATCTTATAAATTCGTCTCGCCATGGTCTAGAATAAATAAATCAAACGTATGTTCTATAACAAGTTTAAAATAGGTAAGCTATAGGTATTCTTCCTCGAGCCGTCAGGTCAGGGTAACGGCTTTACGAGTGTATATTAGGCCCTCGATTGGGCCTCGGTCGTCTCAAACATGTTTTAGACCATTTCTACGCTTGCTTCAGCAGGTTTTTTTTTATAAACGGTCCGTCTAAAGTTTAAATTTTTTCAAAAAAAAACACGATGGAAACAAACGCACGCCACTGGAACGCTACTATACGTTACCGGGAGCGCGGTCGTGCTCATGACAGCTACTTCTAAATAGCTGTCATGCCTCTGGCATTTTTGACTTTGTATTTTTCTTGAAAAAATGGACTTTTTTGGATACATTACCCTAAAACAGACGTGGAGAAAAGTACTTATGTCCTACCCTAGCAAATAATTATTAAAAATAGATAACAGGAGCAAACTGCGTAACTCCCTTACTACAATATTCTGCCTTTACTTCCCAGTATAATTACTATTAACTCTAAAAAAGTACTTTCCCTAATAAGTAGATGGTTACTCTTACCTTATAACAGCTAGTTATGTAAATCCAGATATTATTATCACTGCAGCTATGCTAATAATTCACTACACACGTTCTCACCTTGAAACTACATACCAAACTGAGATTTTGCCGACTGAAATTGGCGGGAAAGGAGATACGAGGTTTTCTATTTTAGACATTGCAAAGAAGCCAATTTAATATTACATATATATATATATATATATATATATATATATATATATATATATGTGTGTGTGTGTGTGTGTATATATATAATTAAAATAAAGACGATTTAGCGAAAAAAGTTTAGTAAAATTAATAAAACTTTTCTAGATATAATCGATCAAAGTTACCATAAAATAATGGTTTTTTGCTAACCATTTTGCAACGACGTAATGAAACTTAATAAAATTTGGTACAGTTTCTTACTCGGTTAAGCCTTTTAGCAAAATATGGCCGACTTTAGGTCGTGGCCTCCTAGACTATCATTCAGAACTTATCATATCGACACAACCATAACAATTGAAAGCTCCATTTAATAGAACATTAATTTTTCAAGAGAAAAGCCCTCTTGCAAATTTTCTCTAAAGTTAGCCATTTTTGAGAAAAAAAACTGTTTTGTGAAACCCTGCAAATCGTTAAATCGGAATGGCTATTAGAGCAATGTTTCGTTATTTCGCTAGAATTCCCATTTTTAATTAAAAAAATTGTTAAATTTTGGTAAGTTTGTCGTAAAAATCTGAAGTAGCATTGCAAAAAGACTAAAAACCACTGCAGTAGTTAATACATAAAGGTTTTAACTTTTATTTTATTAATACAGCTGACGAAACTTACGGTACATAGTACATAAGTGGCTTAAATCAACGAAACAGTAGGATTGAATCGTAGGTTTAATTTCTTTTTAAACAACGGTGACGGTTAATTGAATGATTATTTTGAAACAATCATGGTGTATACCTCCGTAAATAAAAAAAATGGCTGGATGTCTGAAACGATTGAAAACAGAAACACTGATTATAAGCATTTTTTTTTCTTAAAATAATACCTTTTAATTTCTCAAATATTGCATGTGATCTCTAGGATGCTTGTTTAAATTATAAATACGTTTAAATTTTTAAATTAAGTAGCCAAATACAAATGACGCTAGTAAATCTTCCGTATGCTTATCTTTCATTTTTGAGCTTTATTTTCTATAAAATAAAAAGAAAATGTATTATACAGTTACTGTAAAGCTATTACAATTTTAAATTATTAAATGTATTCAATGATTTCGTCAAAATTTTGTTCCTTATACATTTTGGGCGAAATACAACAAAACACTTTATTTATTCACCTACGTCTTTCACGAAACGATCAGACGCGTTCCCGAAATGGGCAAAAAGTCAATGTTATGGTTTTACGGTGAAGGTCATTATTTGGGACCAAAAGTGCCCAAAAACTTGTATTTCTTAAGGAGATCGATCAAACGCATGGACAAAAACTAATTGTGGTTTTAGGGCATTTATTGTATTGTATTTACGTAGTCTAAAAGAATTATTTATACACCACTCTCATTGGCGAAACCTTCGAATACATTGCTGTGAATGACAATAAGAGCAAACCTTTATTTTGGTCATTATTCAGGGTCAAGATTCCTATACATTATTTGCATATGAATTTTGTTGGGGAACCGATTAAACGCATTTCCTCAATTGAATGGAACTATGCTTTATGGTTTTGGGACGAGGGATACACAAATACCTCATTTCGGGCTAAGGATGCCCAAAAACTTAATTTTTTACTAATTTTATTAGAAACACGGTCAAACGCATTGCATTGATGGGCAAGAATATTATGGTTTTACGGAGTTGGTCACCTTTTGAAGCTAATGATAACCATAATATTTATTTAGTTACCAATTTTGTTAGGAAAATGGCCAATCGCATTGTCTCCGTGGGCAAGATTGATATTTTATAATTTTAGAACATTGCTCATCATATGGCGGCAAATATTTCCAACCATTTAATTTATTCACTAATTTACTTGGTCAAACGCATTGTTGAGCACAAAAAGAGAATTGTATTGTTTTACAATGTTTTCATTGGGGTTAGCTATATCCGTAATTTTTATTTATAAATAATTTTGTTTGTAATTATCATAAGAATTGCTTTTAGGCAACAATTAAGTTTTATTGAGCTGCTTTTTTAGTTTTATACGAAATCTTGCAGTTGAAAAGGTTTACTTTATGGTATAATCATTGCTTTCGATTCTTCTTCATTGCATTTTCTAACTTGTTTGAATAAAAATGAACATGAAATAATATTAGCAGATAGGTAAACACTATTCTCTATGGTAAAAAAACAAGGACAATCGCTTATGTTAAGCACTGACTACCAAAAATGTTGGGTTGGTTTTATTTTACTCAAATTGTATTTCTGATTGTACCATAGTAACTAGTGGTATTTAGTGCTTATCGACTCGTTTGTTGAGCGTTTATGTTACAACTGAGCATTTTACAATAATGCTTACTTATTAATGGGTTTTAAAAACAAAGAAACTGGTATTTACAATAGATTATTAAAGTTGGCCTTAACATACTTACTGGCCGCCTTGAAATAATGAACATCATTTCAACTTATCGTTACACTTTGCTAACCACACGCTTAACTGTCGTATTTTTCACTCGTATAGTCACTACTCGTACGATGTTTTCGTCGCCGGGATGTAGCTGTTCGATGCGACCCATTTTTCAACACAATGGTGGTAAATTATCCTCATTCAGCAGCACCAAGGAACCAACCTTTAGGACACTACTGGTTTCATTTCCATTTAGTTCTCGTTTGTAGTTCAGAGATATACTCCTTATACCAACGTTTCCAAAAATGTTGGATCATTTTCTGTAGTCTTTGATTAGTTTTTAGTCGCCCTTCGGTTATAGTTGTCAGATCGGGTTCAGGTAAAGCCATTAATGATTTACCAATCAAAAAATGTGTTAAAAGATTGTAGCCATTGGGACCAGACGACATTGAAGGAATTTAATACGCCCTCTATTTGAATTAAAACTCTATGATAATCTTCATACGTTAAATTAGTATTACCGGTTACTCTCGATAAATGAATTTTAGCGGTTTTATTACCGGCCTTCCATGAACCACTAAAATTTGGAGCTCTTGGAGGAGTAAAATGCCAAGTTATATGTTGATTTTGTAAATAATTTTGCACATGATCCAATGTAGTATCGAGAAAAATAAAAAGTTCCCTGAGTTTCAGCGCCACTAAATGTCTTACCGTTATTAGAAAAGATATCAGAAGGGCTTCCTCTTGTAGCAATGAATCATTTTAAACAATCGATAAACGAATTTGTCGCTAGATCCGTAACTATCTCGAGGTGTAGGTATAGCCTTAGTACATAAGCATATAAATAAGCAAATATAAGCCTTAATTAATTTAGTTTTGCTTGTCTTTGATCGTTGCAGGCCCATTAGAGTCTATACCTGTTTTGGTGAACGGTATGTAGTTAGTAACCCGAGCCAATGGTAAGCTACCCATCATGTAATGTGATTCCTTAGGCCTTGCCTTAAAACATCGAGTGCACTTGCGAATTAATTTTTTGCAAGATTTCATCCAGCCAGTGGCCAAAATTTGTCTTTCGCAGAATATAGTAACTGTTGTGATCGTATGTGTTCATTTGTCATTATTAATTTAGTAAGGTTATGTTTAGGACATAATAAAATTGGCTGTTTTTGGTCGTAATTACAGTTAGATTTATCAATTCTACCTTCTACTCGAATAAGACCCTTTTCATCAATAAATAGATTGTGACAATATATTGCTTTTACTATGTAGTTCCTTTTTGTGCTCTAAACAGTTATATTGTTTAGGAAATGATTACCTTTGTGAGAATTTGATTAATAATTCCATAGGTACTGTTACGTATTCAGCAGTAGTTAAATTATGTGAATTTCTTTGATCAGATTGCAACTTACAATTTTTGATAAATTGTAAACAATATGAGACTACTCATTGCAATTTAGTTATTGAAAAATATTTATTAATTAGAACACAACCTTGAGGCATTACGCTTACATACACGACACGCCTTTGCAACAATTGACTGTCAATATGATTAAATTTATTTGGTAAATTCATATTAAAATTAGTATTACTTAAAAAATTGGGACCGTGCCACCATAGTGCATCGTTTGTTAAAACAGTAGTAGTTATTCCCCTAGATAATACATCTGCAGGATTTTCCCTTGTAGTTACATGAAACCATTACTTAAATTTTGAAAAACTATGAATTTCACCAACTCGGTTAGCTACAAAGGTTTTCCATTGACTTGGATCACCTTGTATCCAATGCAAAACAATAGTAGAGTCGGCCCAATAATAACAATTGCTTATTTGTAACGAAATAAAGCTTTTAACGCTATCTACAAGATTTGACTAGAACTGCAGCACAAAGTTCTAATCTTGGCAACGTGATCTTTAACGGTGGCACGCGTGATTTTGCACATACTAAATTGACGGTATAATTAATTTTGTTATTACTAGACCATAAAAAAACACGAGCACCATAGGTCTCTTCGACGCATCGGCAAACCCATGCAGCTCAAGAACTTGATTATCTTAACAGTGTATAACAATACCAGCATACTCCAATGAATATGTTGATCCCGTGTTCAAATGCCAGTTTAGGCAATAGCACTTTGTAAGTACAGTCCGCGCGGCCAAAGAATGCATGAACGTTGGATGCGCATTCGTCCAACTTCAAGTCTCTTAAGCGCGGCATGACAGTGGCGTCGCCACCAAAAGCGCGTTCCGTTTATTATCATGTATTACACTAATTAATTATTTATTTCTGTTATTAATTTACATACGTACCTACTTGTTAATTTAACTTTATTACAATTATTGCAACAAAACGACAGTGAACCATTTTGTGTCCTATGTGAATTTTAAAGCTCATAATACTCAAATTTATTAGACAAATATGTATAAACAACAAATACTTTCACAATACATAGTAAAATAAATAAGTAGTTTTGCGGCGCATGTAATGCTAATGGCATTTGCTTAAATTCTCATTAAAGAAATCCTAATAGTTGACATTCCTTAGTATCATTAACAACATTTAATATTATTATAGTAGGTAATTATCGCCGTTTGAGTAACTTTTCCCCAAAGTGTATGGAAATATAAAAATTGATTACCTAAGAAATATCATAACAGCCTATTCTGTTTCTATAATTAAAAATCGAACTTATTCTTTTTTGATTTTCATAAACGATTAAACTGTTGTGTTCATTTGCAATTCAAATATAAAATTTATTACTTGTCAACATGGTTATTTTTTTATTTTATAAATGTTTAAACTATTACTGTTCATATGTAATTCAAATAAATAAAATATTTTAAAATTTCTTGTGGTTTGGTGACGATTAATTAAAAACGCGACACCGACGCCACTGGTAATGCTTTCAGTCGCTATTGCGTTAACGAGTGCGGCCGAATGCACGAACATCCATGCGCGACAAGAGACATTTTTGGCCGCGCGGACTGTACATCTAGGTTAATGCGTTGCTCACTTTAAATTATCATACTAAATAGAATCAATAAAATAACAAATATGAAAGTCATCATACACAGTGAAATAATTGCCAACCAATAGCCCTAAGCCCTAAATTTTACGAAACGTCGATATCGGGAAGTTTACCTAAATCCGTAAAAAAATACAGCTCATTTTCAAACAAATAACAAACTGTCTACAATAGGTAGGTCGATACCCATAAAAAGTTACTCCAAAAATATTTGCTACTTTTCGGAAAACCCTCATCGTATGCATAATCAATCCGCTGTTCGGTTAGCGACCGTCTCAATTCATACTTTACGTAATCACTTAACGTAACGTAATAATTAATCACTTTAATTCATTTACAACCGGTCGTTTAAATCAATTCGTCATCCAAATATGCTCAAATTCGATAAAACAAAATATTGCATTGCACCTTTAAAAGTTACCTTCAAATTCAATAATCACTGTAAACAACATAATTACTCTACTTCAATTAAACATAAAAATAAACGCTAAAATGTACGTAGTATTATGTTGTACAAAATTGGGTTTACACTTTAAAAAACACAAAATATATATATATATATATATATATATATATATATATAAGATAATCAGATAATCATCGGTCCATAAATAACATTATTTGGCATCCAGCGGAATAGATTAGGTTTATACACTGCTTACGTGTATAGTACAATGTTGCTTCCTACCCATGTGTAAGGTTTAGTTGGCGTCTAGTACATACTTTTCTTGATAACTTAAAAGTACGCATCGGTTTATAATTAAACTCTATATTTAGACTTTTTACTAAAATATCTTAGATCTATCAAATTTTGGTCAAGATTGGTTTATAAATAAAGGTGCTTCATAGAAGGCACTAAATCTCATTTTTTATATATCTCCAAAACGATTAAATTTGTAGAAAAAAGTGTAGAAACCTTTTAATAAAGATCATTGAATTTTAGTTGTCTTGAAAGTTTTTCGTAAGACGATAAATAAATTCTTAAATGCACTTTATATAAACCATAATGCACTTTTTGTGAAGACAGTTACTTTACATCGAATTCTTTTTTAAGGATAATAAAAAAAATAGTCAATTTTCTTTTATAAAACACTTTCCTTTGAAGCTTCAAAAACTCTGATCTGCACCTTTAAAACGTATTTGTCAGATACGCGCCTAATATATTAAAAAACTGCGGATTCATTTTATATTGCACGATAGACAAATTTCATATCAAACTATAAATTCTTTATTTTACATATTCTAAATAATGTGATATATGATGAATAAATTCTAAAACTTCTGTATTTGTTGATATTTGCATGTAATTATACACGTGCATTTAGAAACATTTATTATAAAAAGCTTTGTAAACCTTATATGAGCTGGCAAAGGATGTAGTAACGGCACGGTACATACTTTGCTTAGTGTTCTGCAGGCATGACAGCTATGTATAGTAAAGAATCAATGGTCTGTTACAGGAATACGTTGTATATTAGTAATTTTTTCAACACAAAACCCGTAAGATTTCTATGATAGAAAAAACAAAATATACCCCGAAACGTTATGCTTCAAATTCCAAGCGTACTTGGGCAGATCTTCGTAAATGATAAAATGGGCAGGACAAAGTTTTTTAAATAAAAAGACTGTGTGGTTGGTTATCTGTTATCGAGTGTTCTCTATGTAAAGAGAATTATGAAAAATTCAAAGATAGGATTTCACTGAAGTTTCCAGGAAAGACAAGATGGGGCAGCCATCTTTTTTTGTCTTGAAAGTTTCTAGTCAAACAAAGTAGTCTTACAAACTTTAATTGCACACGAAAAGGCGCAGTCATACTTGAAGCCTGAAATAAAGAAGAAAGTTGTTCTGGATGATGATGTTTTCTGGGCGAGGGTTGAGAAAATAACTTAGCTCATGAACCCAATCATTCAATTGATTTCAGCTTTAGAATCAAATAAGCCTCAAGTTCACAAAATAGACACAAAGTTCAATAAGTTGGAGCAAGTTCTCATCGAGAAACTACCGTCCTCTCCTCTGAAATCTGCAGAAGAAAAGTCAATCTTAGCTAAATTCCAAGATAGGAAGGAATTATGTGTGTCTTCTATCGACCTTCCAGCTAATCTTCTTGATTCAGCAGTACAAAATAGTAACCTGAAGCCTATCGTGATGCTTGATGCAATAAGCTTTGTTTGTGACATGACAAAGAACACTGGACTAAATGTTATTCAGGTTAGAGAGAACTTGACCGATTATAGGGACAAACAAGGAATTCGGTTCATCCAGACAATTTGTGTGGGAAGTAGTGAGTCCTCCTCAGGAAGATAATTATCGTCGTGTAAATGCTTCATTATAGTCGGATTATGCGAAACCAGACTTAACGGAGAATCTACCATAATTCTAAAATCCGGCCACATGCTATGCCAACGAAATAAAGAGGAAGAGTACCACATAGGCGGAATAGCCATCATGATTCACAGGAAAATGAAACATCTAGTAAGCAAAGTGGTAACCGTCTCCGACCGTGTAATGTATATAATGCTGAAATTAAATAAAAAAGTAAGCATACAAGTAGTGCAAGGGTACGCTCCTACGAGCACATCAACAGACGCTCAACAATTCTACGAAGACCTCTCAACAGCTATAAACCAAGAAAAGACCAAACAAACAATTATAATGGGAGACTTCAATGCTAAAATTGGGCCTAAAACCATAACAGACCCAGAAAACATTGGCAAATACGGATTAGGAATTCCTATGCAGAGAAAACCTCTACTGTATGAACACCTTCTTTAAAAAACCGAGACAAAGAAAGTGGACTTGGAAAAGCCCTGATGGCAAAACAAAGAACGAGATCGATTACATCCTCACCTCTGTAAGAAACACGTGTAAAGATGTCACAATTATAAATCGTTTTAATACAGGTAGTGACCACAGACTCGATAGGGCAAGAATGGTCATAAACACCTACCTGGAAAGGAAGAAACAAATCCAGAAGGAAAGCACACCATCGATAACAGATTTACGGAAAAAAGAAAGACAATACAACAAGATAATCGAACGGAAATTAGAGCCCATAGAAAACCTAGACAAACTGGAACTGAACGAACTAACAGATAAAATAACAAATAGCATAAAGACTGCCGTCAAACAAGTCCACTTCCAAATACCCAAGAAAAACGAAAAGATTAGAGCTCAAACATCTAAACTTATAGCAAAGAGAAGAGAGACAAACAGAGACTCGCCCGGCTATGAAGAATTAAACAAGAAAGTGAAAAAAGAAATCCGAAAAGACGTGAGAACGCATAACACTCGCATGATTGAAGAACTAATAGAAAATAACATGAATATGAAAGTACTAAGATCCAAAAGAAGTAGAGGAAAACTGGTGATAAAGAAATTAAAAATGACGAAGGAACTATGGTGACCGAAAGACAAGATATTGTAAATGTAATACAAAAATTTTATCAAAATTGAGCAACACATGCAAATGACAAATGAGCTAAACGAGACTAAGAAAATTAGAGGAAAAATTATGAACACCGGGTCTGAGGAAATACCTGAGATAGATATAACAGAGCTAAGAACAGCACTAAAACAAATGAAGACATGCAAAGCCCCAGGAGAAGACAATATTACTACCGAAATGCTCAAAGCTGGAGGAAGAACTCTTGAAAAGGCAATACTAAAGCTGATGAATAGATGCGTTACCGACGGAAATATACCCGAATCGTGGCAAAACGCGGAAGTAATCCTGATATACAAGAAAGGTGACAACACAAATCTGGAAAATTACCGACCTATCAGCTTGCTGTCGGTGTACTATAAACTACTCACCAAGATATTGACCAACCGACTTACAGCTAAGCTCGACTTTTATCAGCCAATTGAACAAGCGGGCTTTAGAAGAGGTTACAGGACAATCGACCACATTCAAGTAGTTAGAACACTTATCGAAAGATGTACTGAGTATAACATCCCACTCCACATCGCATTTGTCGACTATCATAAGGCCTTCGACTCTGTTGAAACCTGGGCAGTACTAGAAGGAATGGCAAGAGCACGGATCGTTTCGCGATATATCAGGCTCATTAAGCATATATATGAAAAAGCAACGTTGCAAATAAAAATCGACGAAGATTTGACGACCAAAAAAATACCAGTAAAGAGGGGAGTGCGGCAGGGGGACACGATCTCCCCTAAACTCTTCACCCTGGCTCTTGAGGATGTATTCAAGATACTACCCTGGCAAAATAAAGGTATCAACATTGATGGAACAAGATTGAATAATTTAAGGTTCGCCGACGATATAGTTTTAGTAAGTAACAGTGAGGAAGGATTAAGAGACATGATGCATGAATTAGACGATGCTTCACAAACTATAGGCTTAAAAATAAATATTAAAAAAAATACTATGAGCCCAGTAAATATCAATGTCACTCTAAGAAATCAATCTATAGAAAATGTCCAAGAATATAATTATTTAGGACATAACATCAAAAGGGGAAAAGACAATCAAACAGCCGAGTTAAATAGAAGGGTCAGTCTCACATGGACAGCCTTCGCAAAACTTAGTTATATCCTTAAAAACACTAAAATACCAAACAATCTCAAGCGAAAGGTATACAATGCATGCATCCTGCCGGTAGCTACATATGGCATGGAAACAATGACGCTAACAAAACACAGTGCAAACAGATTAAGAATCTGCCAACGAGCAATGGAAAGAACCATGCTCGGAGTCAGCCTGAGAGACAGGATCCGAAACGAGGAAATAAGAGCAAGAACGAGGGTCGAAGATGTTGTGGAATGGATTGCGAGACTGAAGTGGCGTTGGGCGGGTCATATCGCTCGAGACAAAGAAAATATTACAATGGCGACCACGAGAAACAAAAAGAAGCGTTGGACGACCACAAGCACGATGGCGCGACGATTTAAGGGAAATAGCAGGAAAAAATTGGATACTGAAAGCCCAAGACAGAGACACATGGAAAGAAATGGAGGAGGCTTATGTCCAGCAGTGGACCCTAAAAAGCTGAAAAGAAGAAAAAAGAAATCCTTCATTGTGGTGGTGTGGTTTAAAAGGAGAGGCAGAAGTTGCCATAAAAATTCTGAGCACACCAATTATATTTGCTGCTACAGAGAGAGCCGCAAAACTAACCTACCTCTCCTATAACTGGCAGTTAAGGAAAGGAGCAGGAACACAGACACCTAAGCCTATTGATCCCAAGGAACAAACATATACCTAGAAGAAATTGAGGGACCAGATTCAGAGGCTAAGCCGGAACTTCATGATTCTTCTCCAAGTGATGAAGACCAAGAAACTGATTAAGGGCACTTTTGTAATTTTTTTGCAGTATAGTATAAGTGAAAAAAGTACCTACCTACCTAGGCTAGGTACTTACAAAAAAACTATACTTTATTTCAAAAATACCTTTGAGTGTTGTTTTCTTTCTTTACTAGGTACTACCTATTTAGTCAATTGTTCCCAAAGAATTGAACTTATTAAAGATCTAGGAAATTATGTTTAGTCCAATTTTCTCCCCTAATAACAGAACTAACTCTCTAGCAGCTTTTTCAACTTGGCAGAAGCAGTGTTGCCAAACCACTTTTCCAATACATAAACTTTACATTTTTTTATAAGCCACTTAGTTAATCTCAAAAACGCGTAAATGTCCAGGAATTTATGAATTTTGAACATTTTCCCCAACTAATAAATGTCCAGACATTTTACATGACTGTGTATATGAGCTGGACTTGTTTCTTTATCATAGTAATTTATTTCAAACATTTGTTAAATTTGAAATGATAAAATGTAAGATTTAAAAATTTATTTTGCTGCTCGTCACAATAAATTTGGCTGTGCAACATCTAATATGTCAATACCAGCTTAATCAATAATTATAAAAAGCATCACAATGAAAATCTTAGGTTATACTCTAATGTTCAGATTTGCATTATTATTATCATGTCAGACATGCAGCCTACATAATAGTACAATACTTTAAAAAATAGAAATATCAATATATAGAAATTGTAATTTTTCAGTGTTTCGGAAACTGTAATTAGCATTGTGCGACGGTTTCTTTGAAAGCCATTCTCAATAATTTTATTCTTTGTATGAATGCCTTACATTAGTTTATACATCTGATTTATGGTGAACGTAACTAGAAATGTAGGTAAATATAGTGTTGCTACTCACTTTATGCTAAACTTAGGATATATTTTAGTCATTTTTTATTTAAGGAATGTGATAAAAGTTATCTTGAACATGATAAAGAGCCAATTGCACAAACAATAATTAAAGCATGAAATGACTAATTTTGTCCTAAAAACAGTTCAGAATATATTCTGATATTAATTCCATCTATTCTAATAGAGTGAGAAACCAAACCTCTCAAAACTTAACTAAGATCTTCAGTATGTGTATTATGTGTTATTCTGCCTCAGTATAAATTTCGAAGCTTAAATCAATATAAAAATAAACATATACATGTTATATAAAACAATAGTGCAAATAACAATTGAAGCATGAAATGTCCCAAAAATAGTTGTATTATAAAAAAGTAACAGTTTAACCGAAATTATGCAAGCATTAATTTCATCTCTATTAAGTGACAATCCAAACTTCTCAAAACATTATTAAGTATCTTCAGTATGTGTTATTTGTTAGATTCTACCTCACCATTGATTGTAATAAATTTCAAGGCTAAAATTAATATAAAAATAAACATATACATATAAACAGTTGTAAAATACTGTTTAATAAAATTACACTGCTTTTAAGTAAATTATTTAAAGGATTATATTTAATATCTACACTGAAGCCTCTAATGCAACTCCTAAAAAGTCTTCAAATCCTATCGTAATCGAACCTTGCATTTGTTTATCTCGTACACGAAATGCTTCTGTAAAACGTTGTATTTGAACACATACCACAATAAATTGATCAACTGACATTTTGTGATGATTCTCTAAATCACTTTTATTAATTAGTAACTGAATAAAATTTGGTGAAAATCGAAAACCCATTTGCTGTAAAGCTATTTTAAAAATAAAATAATATAATCTTGTACTCATTTAAGAATTACCTTGACCCAACTCCTGCTCTTCAATAGACCCTGAATGATCACGATCATAAGTTCGAAATACAGATAGCCATTGATTAATATAAATATATAATTGTTCAAACTCATTAACGTCAACCATTCCAGTTTTTCCTTTATCAAACATTCCTATCATCAATTGGCAACAAATGTCTGAGAAGTGATTCCCCTGGGCATTTATTAAAGCTGATTGTAATTCTTTTGCATTTATTTTTCCTGAACGATCTTTATCTACAGCTGCAAACCATTGTTGTATCTCAGAATTTGTACTCGTAGGTGCATTTTGTCCATAACGGGGGCCTTCAACGGGATAAACTTGTACTGGATAGGCTGGAGCGTCTTCATATTCCTCATTCTAAAATTTTATTAACATAATTATTTTTATTTATAATTATGAAACTGATTTACCGAGTACATTTCTAAAATTAAGACTAGTATTTATACAAATAAATATTAAACATTCCTTATTCAATATTAACTAATTAACTTTTAAGTATTTGACATTATAAACGCGCTTCTACCAGTGCGCACCCAGCTGTTAAAGATATGTGAAGTTAGCAACAAAAATTCCCAGCGACGTGACGCAGTCCAGTATGCGTATAACGAAACATTCTTAATTCTACTACCTCGAATTTAAAACGTAATAGGTTAACAGGCCCGCCCTCCTACTTTGTATTTATTAGACAGTTTACATTCCTTGATTGCACCCTCTATGCACTCCCTTGCATCACATGTCTTTTCTTTCGAACCACCCAGGTTGAAGAGTTGTGAACGCATTCCAACCCTATCCCCCAACTTGAATAAAATTAAGTTATTGTTTTTTTGTACCTTTCGATTGCACCATTATTACTAAAATTATTTAATTTAGCCTTTTTTTTTTGCTTAACAACTCCTATTCATTACAATATTTTTTTTCCTTTTCCCGTAGTACGAAATCATTTTTAGATTTCGACGCAAGAATTCCCACCAAAGTACCACCTTCATTATCTTACCCAATACGCACAGGTCTCTTCCTATATAAACGTAAGTACAACGCGAAATTAATTCACGCCGCCCGCCTCTGCGTGACTATAGAGGATCCGCGGCAGAAATCCGACAACGGGAAATGTCACCAGTGTCGGCAGCACAATGTGTAAAGTGCGTCGGAGATCACCACTCCAGTGAATGCACGAAACCCCGTACAGGCCGGGCTAAGTGTGTTAACTGCGGTGGGGACCACCCCGCTAGCTACAGGGGCTGCACGAAGTTCCCTCGACCTCCACAGCGAAAGAAGGGAGAAGAACAACAGCGACCGAAGAGGACACCGCCGACTTCGGCGCCTTTTTCAACCCGGACCGGCGTCAGTTACGCCCGAGCGAGAGCAGGCAAGGTTGAGAAGGCGGAAGTACCGACAGTGGCTCCCGCCGCTGTCATTCGCATGATGGCAGCGGTGGTTCAGAGGCGGTTGCCCTTTTCCGGTAACCATACCTAGGTCCAGAGCGAAGACTGGTGCCCTAGCTAATTATACAGTATCGATAATTTATTTAATTATATTCTGTCAACACCGACAATGTATTCATACATCTAACACATGTTTTTATTTATTTCAGATACGCAGGGCATCAGCCACAACCGAGCGACAACAGGACAGTCCACACAACAGCTACATAACCAACAGCATAAAAACTACGTTTTTTTTTTTGACACCATAAATCTGAACTCAAAGATGTCAACAGGTATTACACACAACCACGCAACCCAACAGCCACGCGATCCACGCTTTGAAGAGGTTGAAGAATCCTGAGCAGCGCACCACCAACTCTACTAAATACATTACTGCTTATTTTATTGTATATTATATTGTAATATGTATTGTAACTATGTAACTTGTTAATGTATCTCAAAATTCTAAATAAACTTGTTAAAAAAAAGCGAAATTAATTACTTCTCGATTGACTTCTCAATTGAGTTCTATTTCCTAACTCCCTTCTGTATTCCGACCTAGTTGGAAGTAGAAGCCGTTCTTTCTACCAGCCGGTTTCTGTTAGAATATTTTTTCTTTCTGCCTTGGCAGATTACGAGGGCAGTTTGATAAGTCAGTGACCTCGAAGTAAACGCTTTTCCAATTAAGTATTTTGTTATCTCAGCATTACATTGCTTTAAGATATAAAGTTAAAATTAAGATGAGATTAAATGTACACATTATGTTTTCAATGTCCTTATTTTCCTTAAACATTAAGGAAAATATTTTTTTGTTGGATTTGTTATGATGTATTTATAACAAATATAATTTGAACCCGCCTTTTAGAGCATTTTCTTCAACCCGCCCGTATCTCCTTAGTGGTTAGGAATTGGAAAAAATTGCACATAATCATTTTTGCTTAAAATTGTTCAAAGAATACGTATACGAATTCTTCGTAGTTCCCCGGATACACTCTGTATATACACACACACATATATATATATATATATATATATATATATATATATATATATATATATATATAAGTCCGGGCTATCGTATTGTCAGTAGGAGCACGACGATTTGGAAAACGATTTTTGTACTCTGCTGCTGCTGCATAACAATTACCGTTAAACAAGCCGTACAGGAATACCATATCACTGTATTCTTCATTTGAAAATTGATAGGGCATGATTTAATTGTAATTAAATTAATTCTAACAAAGCGGATCATAGATTGCATTTACATTCAAATAATGTTTGATACAAATGATATGAAACGTTAAATAAGACACATTTTCTCAGTTTATTGTGGTAATACTTGCTAGGCAACCAAAATTGCTCTTACCATTTTTACAGTGTGGATCTCATTTTGAACAACTGTAACCATTTTTGTTTGTCACCTCGTTATTTTATGTGCATGTATTTGTTAATTTGTTAATAAAAATTTTTATTAAAAGTTTTGTTTTATGGTAATTTTAAGACTTAAGCAGCTGTTAAGACTATTGTCTTTACTTACTTTTACATTTTTCTTCAACCGCCCATATCTCCTTAGGGGTTAGGAATTGGAAAAAACTGCACATAATCATTTTGCTTAAAATACGTATACGAATTACGAATTCTTCGTAGTTCCCCGCAGTCACACCCTATATATATATATATATATATATATATATATATATATATATATATATATATATATATCGATTTTGAGGTTTTAAAGCATGTTGTTTGTTGCATGTTGTTTCCATATTTCACACGTTCTTAGAAAACTATTGTATGTAGGTATATATATATATATATATATATATATATATATATATATATATATATATATATATATATATATATATATATATAAAAGCTTTTATTGCGGGTGGTTGTACGGGAAATATGTGTATTGGTACTCTCCAACAGCTGCTTATAAGAGGGGGATCTGTATGTATAACAGTTACCATTCGCAATGATATAACTATTACGTCTGATTCACATTTACATGATGAGTGGTGTGATTCTTATACACCTCCACCTTTATTTAATCTTAGTGCATTGGGAATATGTCAAACAATTCCGAACTAGGTAAAATTTGAGAAAGGTGTGTTGTTACCCAGTAAACTAGTAAAGATATTTTGAGAAACATATGGGCTACCCAATGGGTATCAACCTAGAAAAACTAATATACCGTCTCTCAACAGTCAAGTGAAGTGAAGTGAAGGAATTCACCAAAACTAACCCTCTATACTTTTTATCATCGTGTTGGCAGACAACACCTGTGCTATAAATGCTTTATTGAGTTACTGCTACCTAAGTAGAGTATCGGTGTTCATCATGTCGAGAAGCTCTTGCCAAAGTACATAAACTTTACAATTATGATGAATCCAGGGTGTATTATGCATGAAGAATTAGTTATATAGTCTTTTGTATAACAAGATATTTATATCAATATATTTAAAGCAGTCTATGTAATATTTAGTGATTTCGAGAAACATTACTATCGTATGTATATGTTGCACCTGTAGCGTAACACTGATATGTAGATTAGCCACCTATATCGATAAGACTGTCTGCTATACCAGAAGATTATGGTGGTCTTTCTCTGAAGTCCATCGAGAATTTCCTTCCAGCTCATATTCGTAAACATCAAACAGATGATACCGACCGTGCAGAGTTCACTTCCCCCAAACAGCATCATGAAGTGAATCTTTGCAAGCCATTTAAGATTACCGGTTCCAAGAAAATAGTCATTTGTTCTTAGTTATTAGGAGACAACCACTAGTTCTTAGGACACTAGTATCTGTTTCTGGGAGACGTGTACCTACATGTGTATGAGTTGTTTCTGGGAAACGCTTTGAGCTGTTTTTAGGAAACAGCCACCAGTTATCAATAAGAAACTACCTTAATCCTGGGACAATGACTAACCAGATCCTAGTGGGGAAGGTGTTTCATCCCCAGGACAGTAGTAGTATTATGTAAAAGATAAAGAATACATTAATTGATGTATGGAATTTCACTTATAACGTGTTTACCTAGATAGATAAAGCAGAGGGGGGGAGGGGGGCACTTAAAGACTAAACTATTATTATTCATGAAAATGTAAACTTTCACCATTATCACACATAACAAAATACTTACCTTTTTTGGGTTTTTAATGGTCTATTTTAAAGTATACAATCTAAACGTTTCGATAACACTTACAGTTATCTTCGTCAGTAGTAATATCTATTAAAATTGTTAAAGATGTAATCAATTTTTCAACTTTGACAAAATTGTTATTATTCATATTTATTGTTAAATGCTATACATTATATGTATAAGCCAGACACCATTTGTCAACAAGACACATATGAGAGAATAATATGCAACCAGGTGATGACTGCTTTAGATAAGACGCCTTTAGGACCTTGCCTTAAACTAAGCCTTCTTGTTTAAGCCAGTCGTAAGAGGCTATCTTGTTAAAAATGACTGCCAGGATCCTCTCATGACCTTCCGTTGAACTGAGCCTACGTGTTTAAGCTGGTCGTAAGGGGCCCTCTTGTTAGAAATGACTGACAGGATCCTCCCAGGACTTTGCCCCTCACACTAGGTTTTTTGTATAAGCTGTTTGTAAAGGCCCCTTTGTTTAAGATAGCTGTACCCTTAGGACTTTACTGCCAAACCGACTCCCTATTTCAACTGTATGCAAGGCGACCATTTTCAAAAAATAGTTGTGGACTACATTATTATTACCATAAAAAAATTGTGAGGTTAGGTTTATGTCCAGGGATAGTCATACGGCAGCTCAAGGTTAATTCATATAGGTAAGAAACGGAGAATACTGTGCTTATACGTTACAACCATCCCCACCATCCTTACCCAGTCGAAGACAGCCAAATTAAGCCGAACAATGTAGAGCATGCGCAAAACCAGTTACATCAGGATTTTCCCAGAAAAAGATGAGTCATTGATTTGGAATGTCTATTTTTCCAGATTTTACTTCCTAGGCAGCAATATTTTGCTTAACTCTGCATCCGGAGAATTATTGATTTCTCCCATCATTGATCCAACCCTAACTTCCTTTACAAAATGGTGAATAACCGTTAACCTCTCCTTCCCCTTATTTTGGGGTCAATGAACTTGGGCCTCTCCCTCTCCTTTTGACATTTACTTATACTTGATAATATCACAACGTGCTCCACAATCAGTCCTTTCGTTGTATGGATTGCACTAGTAAGCTAATGAAAAGTTGCTACCAACAAAAATTTACATATGCTAGAACCAAATCTGAAAGTTATATTGTGTGTAATATTTTACAAAAAGAATCATTCAGCTCGATACAAAATGATCTTGTAACGGTCAATTTTGTAACAATCTGTACCGATTGTTCAAATCACGGGAGCATAAAAATTGGTCCTCGTAACATATTTTATGAAAGACAAGAATATTCAAGTAAAACTTGGAAGTTCAAAATCTTCCAAGTGAAACGTGAACTTGAGATATTATATCCGAATATATTTTTAAAACAGTTGACAAATACTTCAATAGGCAAGAAAGTGTCCGTTTAAATAGGTTTTGGCATCTTATAATTAAAAAAAGATACAATGATACGTCTTAATTTTAGCTTTTGGTATGTCTAGGTTTTTTGCTGTGTTGTTCCTAGACCTTGAAGTAAATGCTTACCAATTATATGTTCAGTTATCACAGCACTATAATTATTTCACGTATGTGAGTTGAAATTAAAAATAGAATTAAATATAATAATACACCATTAAAAATCCCAAAAAAACTAAGTATTTTAATTATGTGTACTTATGGTGCAAGTTTACATTTTCATATAAAAAAAAAAGATTAATGGACCGACTAAACTCTTCTTCTACAACACACTTTAATAGGAGGGTGAACCCGAAATTTGTTTCTAATTCAATTTCCTTTCTTCTTCACTATTTGCTCACTCATATTTGGTCACCCGAAATGCAACAATGTGAATATGTAGATACGCGGCTTGGGTTTGGCGTCCTGTATTATTGCAACATAATGTGTAAACCTTTCTTTATTAAAACAAAATAAGTTATGTACACTTTTATTTACGAAGCGGTAAACAAAGGAACATAGGAAGGTGCCGCCACAACCACAGACCATTAAGCGTAGTAAGACCACTCCATCCTAACAGAATAAAAGGAAGGCTGTGACTATCCACACGCAAAATTAACCTAAATCTGTTTAAAAAAATGGAAATAAAAAGGGAATCTAAAATCTACAGTAACCTAGGATCCAAGCTACGTTACGCTACAGTCCATTGAGAGAATCCCAGGTTACCGTAGATTTTTTTTTTCCTTTTTATTTCCATCTTTAGACAGTTTAAGGTTATAATTTTTGCGTGTGGATAGTCACAGCGTAAAAGGAAACAAGATAGACGTAAGCGCTGCGGTGGTGTCTGGGTGAATTACTAGAGTGAACGCGGGAAATTTTGAATAAACCATTAGTTATACATTTATAAAAAGTTTGTATTTTCAATTGGAAGACCATTTATGCAGCTGAATAAAATATAAAAATATGTTAACACAAAAATTTATTCAATATTTACAATTAAATACAAAATACAAGAAATAACAAATTAAAATTCATTAAGTGTACCGAATGTACATTTACTTTAAACATGTTTTAAAGTCTTGACTTTTTTCGTAACATGTCTGCGTCTATTATTATCTACATAAATTCCTCTGTACATCTTCAACATATTTATTTATTAGAAGTTGAATTGCATATTTAGGTAAACGTAACTTAACCTCATTTTCGTCCATGTCACATTGAAACCAAGCAAAATCCTCATTGTGAAAAAGGTTGCTTGAATTTTTTCGAAGATGTTTGAAATAAATCCATATAAATGAATAAAAACATTTACAACATCGTGAATATATGCTGTATAGAGAGCTACATTCTTAGAAACATATTTTAGCCTGAATTTAACATTATCATATTCTTTAAAACGAGTAATGTGATTTAGGTTTAGATACAATTAAATTATTATAACAATTTATACACTCCACATTTTTCATTTTCTTTACTAAAAAGCCAAAACATACGTTATAGCCTGTAAATCAAAAGAGTCATTTTGTAAAGAGCTATTATTAAAACTAGGCACATCGATATTTAACAATTCATTTTCGGTCAAAAGTGATTTTGCAACCGGATTAACATTTTGTAAAAATCTCTCAAATTATCCAGTACACGTCCTTTATCATCTTCACAATTGCTATTACACTTATTTCGCACTAAGTTGTTTAATATGCAAGTTTTTAGTGCAGAAATAAACTGAAAACACGATGGGTTAGTATTACCACTTCCATATTGAAGAAAACAAATTTTCCACTGCATCTTGATTTAACAACCTTGTGCCGAAGATATTTAAACCCAGCGATTAATGGCATTGCATTTAAGTTGTTAATCCATCCTTGTTTAAATGGAAAATAAGATGTTACAATTTTTTTTTTCTGTTGATCATAAAATTCCCATGATGGTATGTTATTTAACATTTTAACCCAAAAGGTAAAATGTCTCGAATTGTTTGTTAATGCATACCTAGATGGTGGAACACTACCATTTTTTCCAATGCCATTGCTGTTAAAGGAATCGAATAAATCGTTCATGTCTTTAATAAATTCCGCAGTATGCATAGCCTCCTTGGAAATACTCGACTAACTTAACATTGTCTATAGCAGCATGGTATTACTTAATGTTTTAGCTGCAAGCGACACCTTCATTTTCAACATTTTGTAACGATTGATTTGTAGATAGCACTCTCGTATTTTACGTAATGTTTGTTTCATCGTGTTTGTAGGCTTCTAAAAGATACTGATATTTTGCAACTTTATTCTTTTCTAATTTAATATTATATTTCGCCAAAGCATTACGTGTGCACTTTAAAAGATGGGGTGTATTAAACAATGTAATAATTCTCTCCAGATTACAAAAAAAATATGGAAAATTCACTCCACTGCCATGAATAGTTTTTAAAGATATTAAAGCTTGCACATTTGTAAGACCCTGATCACAAGTTGTACAAACAACTTTTAAAACAATTATTTGTAAATTGGTTATTATTTCTAAAATTAAATGCAATAAACTTTTGGAAGGTATCGTATCCTTTGTAAAATAATAAGCCACTGGTTGTTTCTACCCTGAATAAATTCCTTGAATCATAAATACCAATGCATGATTCGCAATGTTATTTGTACGTACGACCTAAACTGCCTAAATCTTCTTAACCAATTATTAAGTCGTGCAATTTCGAAATATCATAAAGCCATTGGTAAGGATATTTCATCAAACATTACGCAACACAATTTGTCTTTTGGGTTCAACTTATCAATCATTAGGCGTAATTTCTCAAACAATTCTGTATTCACACCAGTTTGAAACGGAATATTTTTAATAAATTTTTCTATCGTTGACTTTGAAGAAAGTTTCACGAAGGACCTCAAAAATTTATAGCACCTGGGCCCTCTTTTATATAATGCCAATATAAATACCTTGTGTTCCAAAGACCACGATGGTTTTTTCTTCTTTAAATTTTCAAATTGTGATCGCAAAAATGCTGCACGACAAGATTTAAATTAATTGAAATATCGTCTAAGAGATTAACGTACGAGCGATTTTTTAATGATCGGCATATATAACTACTTGAATTGAGATGATGTTTTACCTTTAATATTCTACTTCGTTGAGTTCGGTTGATATAATACATTTTTCTTGTTCGTGGAGACAATTGACTCGTCCGCGTAACACTAATATTATGAAGAATCCCACTGTTATTTATTTTAGTCGTTACTTCGGGAATAACTTTTTCCACACTATGGTTTCAATAATGAGTAACGTTTTTTTCATCACAATTATTGTCCACTGTATTATTGCACTTTACAGCCTGACGCACATTTGTTGTATGTGGAGATACATCAGATACACACGGTAAGCAATAATCATGCTCTAAAACTACCTTTACACTCGTTAAGGATGCAGAAAATTTTGACGGTACAGCAAACTTTTTAAATTTTTTCTTTTCTGAACTATACCAACAGTCATCGCTAAAATGGTCTTCGCAAACGTACATTTTCTTATGTGTATCGACAAGTGCTCCCCTACAATTTAGCTTAATTGCATCTACCCAACTCTGTGGATTGTGGTCGCGAAATGTGAAAAAATGCTTATTTTTATTGCCGGATTGCCATAGTATACAGAAGTACAAAATGGCACATTACATTTGTACTTATAAGCATCCGTTTTTGCACTTTTTGAAGAATCTGAAAGTGATTTTTACAGTAGCTAGCGATATAGATAAAACGGATAAATACTTACATATAAATGATAAAATATATTGTAATAACTTTACTAATTTAAAATTCACTAAAATAAGTACTTAATACACCAAAAAAAACTAAGGTTAGAAAAGCGTAATACACTATCACAGATATAAGGGGCTAATACCACACATAGATAAACCACATTAGATAGGAATCATATACAGAGATAACTGGGATAATTTTAATTGGTTGTGAACTTAGCTAATAGTTCGCCCTACAAACGTTAAGTGACTCTGCATGAAATAAAATCGTTTATATAATGTCAAATGTCAACTGAAATATTCAGCTTGTGGTTGTCATAGATAAACCACATGTTCAGTTTGTGGTTGTTTGTTGTTTGAACAAGATTGTTTTAATTTAGTTAAAATAGATATTTATATCTTTAAAATGGATGTCGCTAAGCCTTATAAAAATAAGTGTTGTGTACCTAGTTGCACCGATCGAGTAAGCAAAAGGCATAGGTTTCCTAAAGACGTGAATTTATTGAAAGAGTGGGTGAACAACATTAAGAACCCACGCCTGAATGAATTAACTCCGGACCAAATATATGTATCTGCTTTCGTGTGTAATAGACATTTTATACAAGAATATTTGGTACCTGGTACCAGAAGAGGTCTTCGGAGGGATGCTGTCCCTACGTTACATGTATCAGGTGAGCATTGTTATTGTATGGATAGTGTATTAACTAACGGAAATTGTTTAATTTTAGAACGTTCTAAAGTGCATGTTCAGGTGGAGTCAGAAGTAATACCGGAACAAGCTGTTAACGAACCTTGCCCATCAAATGTTGATATATCACAGTGTGACATTGCTTTAAATACTGCCAGTACATCCCAGAGTTCCTGTCCATCAAGGTTATCAGGTAAATTAAATATACTTTTTTGTTACACCAGAGTATATAATAGGAAGAGATGTCGAGAGTAGAAAATAATGGTTAAGTAAGACTAGAAGGGATAATTGGATTCCTACAGATCACGCATATTTATATGAAGTAAGTTACATAGCTAAACAATCCACATGTTCCTAATAACTTGAATAACGATTATTATTTAATGCTTCATAAAGTACGTGCTTTATATTCACTTTGCCCCAGAAGTGTGAGAAAACTAGAAGATGGCAGTCGTAAATTAAAAGCAACAGCTGTTCAACCATCTTCTCATTTACAAACCCAAAATGTACAAAAAGCCACCTCTTCAAAGAAACATGTTACCACCAAAGAAAGTTAAAATGCCCAATACTGTTAAAAGTAAGTATACTTTCATAACATCATTATTAATGTTTGTTATTTGGGATTGTCAGTTATTCCATCTAATATTAGAGTTTATGCACAGTTCCCATTTAAATTTATCAATACTACTTACACTTAGTATAATGCTTTGTGAACATTGAATTAAATTAATAATTTTATAATAGGTTTCATTGTGTAAAACAATCATTTGAGTATCTAGTGTCTTTTTATTTCACATAAAAAATTATTGTAACATGTCTTCTAATTTGTTTTTAAAATAAATTATCTTTTGTAGGTGAAGAAGTGCAGCCAGTAGAAATAATAAGTGAGGAATCAACATTCCTGACATTGTCTCAATACAGCCTTCTACATCAACTACAGACAATTTCGTAACCAAATTAAAGACCTATGAGAAGTTATTCTGTAAAGAGATGTCGAGAGTCACAAAATATCAAAGCTTGTTATGTAAAATGAGACAAACACTTAAAAAGCATGAACAACAGACTGAACCCAATAAAGCTTTAAATAAGTCTGTTTAATAATGACCAACTAATGGCACTGAAGAAAAGACAAAACAAAAATCTACAAAGTTAATGCAATTCTAATGAAACAGTAAGAAATTCATTAAAACGAAATTTTGTTACTTCAAAAAGACAAGTTCGTTATGACAGTACGTTTTTCAAGTCTATTTGGAAAATTTATTTAGTGTCTTGAGAAGCAAACAAATAGTCCCTAATGCAGTACAGATTAAAAACAATTTAAAATTAATTTGTATTTCCCAATATGTAACGAATTCCTTATCCAGTGGCTGTGAAGAACATGATAGAGAATTTTTATCTTGATTCTTGTACACTGTTCGAGTTCCAATTTATAATATGATGATGTGCTTCCTCCTAATATTGAAGAACCCCAATTTAACCTTTGTCATGGTGAATTGAATTCCTTCTATAATGTGTGTGGGTATATTCTACAAAGTATTACGAAAACATATAGAACTGATAAAACTTGTATTGATGCAGCTGGTTCTCAAACTACACTTAATAAATTTACTAAATTTACATTACTAAAAGGTTTCGAGGACATTCTCTTTTTTTTTGTAACGAAAATATTATTTTACCTTTTTTAGATATGGAAAGTGTTTCAAAAAAATATTTTACCATTGTATCCTCACACAACTTAAAAGAATTCTTTATAAGCAAAATGTCGAACATAAGTTTAGATTTACCAAATTGTCATAGACTTAAAGCTAAAATAATAACAAGATTTTAGACTAAAAATTAATTAAAAAAAAACTAAGGCCACAGCAAAAAGGCTAGCCAGTAAATCTGTTACTAGATATTTGTTGTAAAGGTCAACTCTTCAGTAGTGTTTACTGCTCGTCGTTAATTTATGAATCCAGCTATCCCATTTGTTTATACTGTCCTCCCATATAAAACAGTGAATTACATTCACTTTGATATTTCTACACTAGATGAAATAATGCCATTGAGCCATAGGCAACACACATTACGTCCTACGCTTTTATCCATAAGGTTGACTCTCTTCCCCTATTATATACTATTTGATTAAACTATAAATTTATTTAATATTTAATTAATATTATATAATATTAATAGAAACAAGAAAACGAGGTATTTTGAAACAAGTGAATGTAACAAGACAAGAACATTTGACACCAAGATGTAAACAATTTTACAAAATCGTGGGTGAATGGGGGACATAAGACTGCAAAACTTCACCACAAAATGAAGAGTCTGCGGGCAAGGTTAGCTAATGCTGAGAGAGCAGCAAATTCTCCCAACTTTACTCATTTAATGGATCATGTTACTGACACGACTTATACCTTCATTATGCAGCAGGTGAGGAATCAAAAGTTACGACCTAAAGCCAGGAGATTTACCATAAATGAAAAGGTGTTATCTCTGACGTTGCTTAAAAGTAGTGGAAAAGGGTATCGGCTTCTTTCAAAAATTTTTTGCTTGCCTTCCCGTAAAACCTTAACAAAAATGATGAATAATATTCCATTGCATACAGGAATCAATAATCACATTGTAAACAGTTTGAAAGAGATCGTTTCAAAACTTAGGACTCCAAGTAATAAACTCTGTGCAGTAGTGTTCGATGAGTTAAGTTTAGCACCTTTGTTATCTTATAACCAAAAACACGATTGTGTTGATGGTTTAGAAGATGATGGTACCACAAAGACTCCCCATATTGCAACTCATGCAAATATTTTTTTGGTAAAAGGACTAAATAAACAGTGGAAACAACCATTTTCCTTTACGTTTAGTAATGGTCCTATTACAAGCATTAAGCTGGTACAGTTAATTAAGCAAGTTATTTGCTCATGCCAAAATATAGGATTGGAAGTAGTTGCAACTGTATGTGACCAAGGTGGGTCTAATGTAGCAGCCATTAATGCTTTATTGAAAGAAACGAAGGAGAAAAGTTTGAGATGTGGTGTTGAAAATCGGCATTTTGGTTTCCTTGTTAATGGAATGGAGATGTGCCAATCTACGATGTACCACACTTATTTAAGGGTATAAAAATAATTCCTACCAAGTATACATTTTCAAGAAAATGGCCGAGAAAAAATTGCAAAATGGCAACATATTGAACAATTCTATATGTTGGATACCATGGACGAAACCACTTTGTGTACCAAATTGACAGATGCACATATCTTTGCTAAAAAAATGAACAAAATGAAAGTATCACTAATGGCGCAAGTATTCAGTCACCAGGTGGGTTCATTAATTAAGCGCATCTCTCAGTGGGGTAAGAAATTTTCTAATGAGCATTCATTTATGTTTAATAACATTTTAATTTCAGATATTAATTCAGAATTCAAACTGGATAAGGAAGCCGCTGATACAGGTGATTTCATATTGTTCATGGATGAACTGTTTGATAGTCTGAATGGGAATACCAAAGTGGCACCTTCCAGCAAACCATTAAAGGGAGGAGTAACAGAAGATTCACGACATGAAACGTTTTGGGTAAATTCTATTGCCAAACTAGAACAACTAAAATTCTGGTGTGGAAAGACAAATAAATTTGTGAGACCTCCATCCTTAAATAACTTAATAAAAACCCTTCGTGGTTTTATTTACCTCAAGAAGGTTCTTTTAAAGAAACTTAAATACATTCTGCCGAGAGCTATAAAGCAAGATTGTATAGAAAATTTTTTGGGAATATCAGAGCACATGGAGTAAGAAACACGTCCCTATGTAAATCATTTTGTTACTTCTTTTAAATCATTATTATTGAATAATTTTATGGCAAGTCATTCACCTGGTTCAAATTGTGAAGATGACTTTACCACAGGTGCTCTAGATAATTTGAGATGTTTTGTGACTGGTGAATTTGTTGCTGGGGTTCGTCCCTTGGATGAAGGAAATGATGCCAACCTTCAAGATGTACCTAGAATTGTTCAAACAGTTAAGAAAACCAGAGTTGCAAAATCCACTATAGCTTATACAGCAGGTTTTGTGACCAGAAAAGTATTAAAATCCACCAAACACTGCCCGAATTGTACACAAATATTGCTACATTCGGATGGTGATATTGAACTAGGAGTGATAGAAGCTAGGCAGTATACGGCCTCAAATTTGGTAAAACCTGGTAGCTTTTTATATTTTGTAACAACACAATCATTGTCGAGGCTTTTTTATTTAATTCCCAGGAATTGCCATAAAAACAATATGCTTACAATGTTGAAGGATATTATTTTAAAGACAATAAGCTTTCATGTATTAAACTGTATAGAACACAGACATATAGGCAATTTAATTGCAACTCTAATTATAAGATGTGTATTGTATTATTGGTGTAAGTCTGTAAATAAGATATTATTAGGGAAAGATGTAAAATTTGTTAGGTTTTTACGTCAGGAAACAAATCCTCTTTTTATTGACCCTGTTAAATTAGAAGCTAGATATAAGTATTTGAAAAAATTAAGAAAAAACCAGCGTAAATAAAATTTTAAGGACTTCAATAATTAAATTGTTCTGGAGTTATTGATATGATTCATTTTCTTTAGTTGTCTTCTTTAAGTATGAAAACTACTATTTAAAAAAGAATAAGTGCAACCTTTTAATTGTTCTTGGCTTATTGTAATTAATGTTCTTCTCTCAAACTAGTATTTTAAATTTTTGGTAGTGTACATTTTTTTATTTGTTTTTCTGCGACCGTCTTAAAAATTGTTACTTCTAATACTAAAAACTGTCGTTGAAGTTGATGTTTTTATTACTAATACAAAAAAGTATTTATTGCTAAGCAACACTTTTAGTTCCTAGCCATAAAAGTACTTTTAGTTCCTAGGATCTTTTTTAATCTTAATATTTTATTTCAAACAAGACTACAAAGTATTAAACAAAGTCAAATAAATTATGAAATGAACACAAAAATTGTAATACTTGACTTTATTTATTACTTTAATGAGTAATGTTATTTATTATTCTGAATACGGTTCTTTCGGTCGCAGAAAAAATAGTATATATTATTCGGATTAAAAGTGACTGTTTGTGACACACAATTCTTTTCATTCGCTCGGCTACGCTGTGCTTCGCCTTGCCAATCAAAAGTATTGTTAGTCACAAAAGTGTCACACAATCCTAATAATATAATCTACTTTTTACTATCATTACGATAAAATGTATATTATACAGTTGGTAAGCATGATGATCTCGCCTATTTAAAGGGTTACCGCTTGTCAAGCCAAAAGTTGCACTTGAGTTCAGGCTGTGCACTGGCAAATTTGTATTTTAATAAATTTTATATGATTAGTAAGAAGTTCTGTAAATATTGTTAGAAACTTGGTTTACTAGTGTACTTCGACAAAGTAGGGAACGGCTTGTAAGTGCATCTCATGTGGTCCGAATGGCTATCTCGTTTCCGTTTCTGTGCAAATGCAACTTCTCACTTGACAAGCTGTACAACTTTGGTCAATTTACAAAAAAGTTGCCTTGTTCTGGGTTATGGCTTACTTGATATCGATAAACAATGAAATGTTCTATTTTCGTTTTTTATTCAGCTAATGGAAGAAATATCGTCTCAAGAGTAGTACATTAGTAAAGGACTTTTTCAATGATCAAAATATGACAGTTGAATTTTTGCACTACCAAAGTCGACCCTTGAAATGAAGTGGGATTCCCATGCTTAATGTTAAGGGAATAAAGTGAATCTCTTAATCCTGTATGTTTATTCACCCGAGCCCTAGCGAGAAAGATAATAACATCAACAATTAATACATTAGTCCAAAAAGTATAATTTTAGTGATGAATTATTTTTCATTATAAAATAAATATAATTGTATTTTAATTAATTGTTGGAGAAAAGGATCCGTGGCAATGGAATATATTTTATCTAAATATACACCATTGTTATTGATTTTTATTGTCTTGAAATAAAATAACAAAAATATACTACTTTTATATTTTGGCGCCATACACTTTTAGTTCCCCCTACATCTACTGCAAGCGCTGTAATTTGTCCTAAGTTGATAATATAGAGCTTGCCTATCTAAATGTGGTTTATCTATGATACCACAGAATAAAGAATTTTATATCTTTATTCTGTGCTAATACCACAGATGAAATACAAATTTAATCTGTGCTAATACGCAACCCAGACGCGCATTTCTAAATTGTTTCCAATTTTACAAATGCTTTGATGTGTCTTACTATAGTTACGCTTAATGGTCTGTGGCCACAACTGTAACGTAACGTAACTTAATTAGATAAGATAAACAAAATTACTGTAACCTAACATAATTAGATTGAATAAACAAAACTACTGTAACCTAACAAAAGTAGATTAGATAAACAAAACTAGGTAAAATCTAGAGCCGCGTCAGACGGGGATCCACCAGCTGTATAAAATCCTCGTTAGACGGGGATCCACTAGTTGCATAAAATCCCCGTTACACGGTTTACATAACATTTTTAATAACAATTTGGTAGAACGCTTCTGGTCTAGCGGTAATAGTTGCCTGCCACACACTCGGTACGGGTTTGATTCCCGCTCAATGCAATTTTTTTTTAGCTTACATTAGTTTAGTTTATCTAATCTAATTCTGTTAGGTTACAGTAGTTTTGATCATCTAATCTAGTTCTATTAGGTTATGGTAGTGTTGTTTTTCTAATCTAATCTTAGAATCTAATCATAGGATCCCCGCCTAACGGGGATATAATACAGCTGTTGAATCCCCGTCTGACGGGTCTCTAGATTCAGCTATAAACAACAATAACCTAAAAAAAAATGTATGGGCCGGGATTCGAACCCGCACCAACAGCGTGGAAAACGTCTCCTATCCCTACACCACCAAAGCAATAATAATTTTATATTAAAAGTGATTAGATATCTTACTTAAAGATATCTATGCGTTTATAAAAATATGTATTTATGTAAATAAGGCATGCGCAATTGTCATAGGAAGCACTTCCTATGCTCCTTTGTTTACCGCCTTCTCTTTTGTTTATCGATTGTTTAAATGCGGTTAAGATAGTAAAAACGTGGGAAAATTTTAACGATTTTGAATAATTGTAATGACGTATTAATTTTTACATAAGTCCATACTTATAGATATAATTTGAAGTGGAGTATTGTATAATAGTCGAGGATAAATGTAACTATTTTTTTTTGGTTAGGTTTATTCCCTTGAATCTTTAATTATCTAATATAATACCGACATCATGAATTCAAAAGCAGTTACCGCAATTTTGATGGTATACGTTGGATGTGGCTTAAACAATGTTTTTTTAGAATATCTAATTAAGTAAGTGTTCCAATTAGTAGATTTAGTAAAGAATATTTTATTTCAGAGAAGATCCTGGATGTGGGCATTTGATTACGTTCCTACAATTCTTATTTATTGCAGCCCATGGATTTGTATACACATCCAAATTTGGAAAAGTCAAACGAAAAATAAGTCTTTATGACTATTTGAGCCTTGTGTTAATGTTTTTTGTGACCAATATTGTGAATAATTGGGCATTTAATTTTAACATACCTGTTCCGTTACACATGATTTTTAGAGCTGTAAGTGGGGTTTTTTTCCCAAAAGCTATGATAATTTTTTTTTTAAGGGTTCGTTAATTGCAAATATGATTATGGGTATATGGTTATTGAAAAAAAAATATTCTCTATCAAAGTATCTGTCGGTAGCCATGATTACTATTGGAATAATCATTTGTACACTTCTGTCTAGCTCAAAACCAGTATCAAAGGTTTCTTAGGTATATGAACATTTTTACATATGTAATGTGTAATTATGTTTTCAGAAATGTGTTGATTGTTCAGATAATTTAGATTTTAACAGTACGGATATGGAGTATGATGCAGATCACTTATTTTGGTGGTTTATAGGAGTGATTCTTTTAACTGGAGCACTACTTCTATCAGCCAGAATGGGTATATATCAAGAATATCTTACTGGACGTTATGGGAAAAATCCGGAAGAAGCACTTTACTATACGGTAATCACCATCTTCACATTTAAAGTTGGCCATACACTCTAATGCCATGGTATAACAATGTTTGATGAAATTTTAATATTCAAAATTAGATTCATACATCTGCTCAACTAAGCTTGTAAGGTGATGGCATCACTTGACTGAATCTAGCGTGTTGATGTATATTAGAAATTTAATGGATTATGCACATCCATGATTCAGAACCTTTCAGTTTGGTATCATCTAACACTATTATATTGTGAAGTTGCTTTGCATATGACCAGCTCTATACGTAATGTTTATAGTGGCCATTCTAACACTTTTTAGGTTGCTACAGAACCATTTATTTTTCTTCACAAATATATGTAAGAGTGTATAATTTTGCATTAAATAAATTTACAGAATGTAATTTTAGTATTACTTTCTGTAAACCTTTTGTAATATACAATGCCATTATTTAGGATTATAAAAGAAGAATTCATTAAGTCGTCTTGAATGTTTTTCTTTTCTAATTTATTATGTTATTATAATATCACAGTCAGGATGGCAGAAGTGAGCCTTTATAGCGTACTTTGAAGGCAAGTAGATTCAAAAACAAGTAATTATAATACCGTAAAAATTTATTGCAATACAATGTAAAATGTAATAAAGTTGGGATTTTTGTCTGTATGTGCTGAGAGGAAACGGAGGAAGAGTGGTGGTGGGTCACATTCGGTTATAGTTTAGTGCAGGGATGGCGAACCTATGACATGTGGGTGAGGCACTGACTCACACTGGCTTCTTAAGTGACAACGCATTCATTTTCATAAACTTATTTTATTATATCACAATAGAGCAGGGTTGAGATGATTTAAAACAGTTGATTGAAAGCAGTGTGATTTAAATCAAGTGATTTTTTTTATAAAAATCACGACTGCTTCAGAACTAATGATAAAGAGGAAGCTCTACAGTTTTTGCAAAATCATTACGAAAATAGTAGTGTTCTAATGAATACAATTATTAAATGAAATACTAAGGCACCACTATTTTTATTGAAACGACTTAAAAGAATGAAATGCTAATTGAAACTATTTATTAACATACATATGGGGTGATGACATGGGCAACGCCGTATAGGGATTTCAATGCAAAATTCTTAACCCATTAGTGCCCAGATTAATTTTTTTTTAATTTTTACTGTAATATTATTTTTTTTAATCAACATATAAAAAAACATGAAAAATTACAAATTTGTGCGTTCTGACTTTTAGGGCATTCAGTACACAATGTTACATATATGTAACACAAGGAGCTATTGGGTGCAAAAAAAACAGAATTAAATTTTAAAAAGTTTTATTGAAATACGTAAATTTAGCATAAATAATTAGTGACTTAAAACGCTTAAAAATATTAGTTACAAATTGTTTGTGTGGTAAGTAACAAAGCAATCAATGCATAGGCCTACCTCACATTTTCTGCATTGTGTTCGAGTTGAACTCTTACAAAATCTTCCTTTCCACAAGGTGATTCATCCTATCGTATCTAATTTCATGGGCTACTCCTTGTGCATTAGAAAACGAAGATGGAGTTCTGCCAGTACCCTTGGGAGCTGATGAATATTTCTTCAAATAAACTTGCACGACGGTCCTTCTAAAGTCAATTTGGGAAATTTGAGAATTGTTTGATTTTCGGTACAAACACCATTGACTGAAATATCAAGAAGCCACATAAACAATGCCCAGTACTACTTCCTGTTTCTAATTTGGATCCTGTACTGACCAACATTCGATCAGTACCACCCATTTTTTTATTATACTCTGCAAGTAAGGCTGGGCGACTAACTTGTATATGTTTTCTTGCCTTTTGGGAATAACATTTAACGTTTATTACAGGATTGATACCAAATTTATTTGTAGCAATGCACACAACAGAATTATCGACCCACTTAGCTACTAATATAGCATCCGTCTTACTAATAGTACCTTCAAAGTATCCCCTTTCCTTCTTCAGAAGATTTTTTTTAACTAATAAAGGACAGCTTCTAGGTATACGGTTTTCTCTCTTATAGTCCCCGTGCCTCCATAGCCTTTCAAATGTAAATATGATAATGAACTAAATGAAGTAAATAAGTTGTCAAAGTAAAAAGAGAAGGGAAAAGATTTTAGATTATCAGGTAATTCTTCTATTATTTTGACCAAGGGTGCTGCCGCCTTTCCAAAATGTTTTTCTATGTCAGCATCAGGAGTTATAGATGTTCCTTGATATATCTCAAAATCGATTAAATATTCCATGACAGTATTCAAACACCACACCTTATATCCAAATCATATGGGTTTGGCTCCCAAAAACTGCTTACAGCTGTGTTTTCCATAATACTTGACCATGCTCTCATCAAAAGCTAGATCTTTTTCAGGGACAAAATACTTTCTGCACCTGTCTCTTACTTTGTTTACAAACGGTCTTATTTTCCAGAGTTTATCACCCTGATCAATATTTTCGTTAGAAGCTAAATGTACAAACCTCAAGATCTGTTCAAACCTGTTACGCCGCATAGAATGGTACACAAGTTCATTTCTGGTGTCAAGATTTTGCTCCCAATACATACGCTTGCTGGGAAGTTCATTGTAGCCGCTAAGGATCAATATAGGTATAAAACATTTCATTTCTTCTGGTGATACTGCGGGATCAGGTTGGTTCTTGAAAAGAGCATCATTATTGATTTCCTTGACGAGAAATTGTATTATTTCTTCATCTATGAACATCTTGAACACATACCGACAGACTTATTTTCAAACAATGAATAATCTGTTTCAGGAAACTGCTTGTCATTATATGTGAAATCTCCTGAAATCCAATCCCGAGCATCAGAAACGTTTGGGTACAACATTCGAGCAGGTGTCATATTGTTATTTGTCAAAGAAACGTCATCTTCATTCCGGAGTAATACTTTCTCCCAGTGTAATTCTTCCAGTAGTTCTAACTTCTGCCTCTGCAAGTAACTGACGTTTACTCAAATTGTCAAAATCTCCACCCTCGTCCTTGTCTCCGGAATCTTCATCCGTTAGTGTAGCCAGATCTGGTGGCACTATATAAATTGCCTCTATTGCATAATTCATCCTATCTACTTCTCCAAATGCTAAATCAATTGCTTCTTGAACAGTCAGCCCCTTCTGAAGAATTGCAGCAAGACCCCTGAAATAAAAAAAAAACGTTTAGTTCAAAAATATTTTTTAAATTATTTTCAATACACTAATATCTTGAAATAAAGCTTAATAAAATCGGTTAAAAGTAAAATCTAAGCATATTATATGATGAAATAAACAAAAAGCAAAAATGTGTTTGCGTTACATCCTAGTGTTACATATATGTAACAGCACAATTCCTATCAAAGTAACTACTCTGTATGAAAAAGTATCAAGGTCAATCTATACAGGAAAGATGTATTTACATTTACATTTACTATTTCTATAATCATACTAAGTGTATTTTACAAAATAGGATAGATATACTTACTCTTTATCGACGAAGTCCATACTTTACGGCTTTTTCTCTTTAGTTAACTTTTAAAGCGACAGAACGTTAAAACTACAGTGTTAAAAAATTGCAAAATACGCCGATCTGCCATCTAATCCCTTCTGACAACAATTGACCTATTGCCAAGCGAAAATTCCCGCCACCTACGAGAGGAGATGCCTTTAGATGGCACCAGTTTAGTGTTACATAAATGTAACACTAGGAGCTAATGGGTTAATATGCGATTATGGGCCCCTTAAATATTTTAGAGAAAAAGTCAATTTAGGAATTTTGTAGAAAATAAAATTATGCATCTGTATATGTCATTGCTTTCCATTTTATTAATTAAATATAAAATCAAAGATCCAGAGCAATTTCATGCATGTAGCACATCAGTCATTAAATATGACTCACAATCAAACTGTTAATAGTATTATAGACAGAACTTGAATTATTTCAATCAAGAAAAGCCACAAAACTAACACACAACAAGAAAGCGTAAATTAATCACAGCAATTCAAACAAATCACCATTAACTATCAAACTGTCATCTAAGATTTTGTGAGTTGGTATTCAGATATTTTAATCACATTCAGCTTGAATACAATTTCTCAATTGTTCTAAATTTTGAAATGGTTAATCTAAATCAAGTGTCGACTTTAAATGGCTCCCACAGAAAAAATCATTGGAAGAAAGATCGGGAAGCGAGCGGGCCAATTTATTGTGTAAGATTTACCTATCATCTGATAGATGCTGTATGCAAGAAAACCATCCATCTGGAACCGAATCTCTTGATCGTCCTTAACAACTTGAGCCATTTGATGTAGGTATTCCTTCTTGGAGAAGCTGCAAGGAACGATCTTCTGTTAAGTTTTGAGTTAAGCAAGACGGTCCTATAATATGATGAGCTAATAATCCCGCCCAGATATTAACTTTTTGAAGGTATTGAGTTGTGGTTTGTAGAAAGTTGTGTGGATTCTGCTGTGCCAACATTCTATAATTTTGTATGTGGGGTTCATTAAGTAATGTGAACAGAACATAATGTTTTGTAAAAATTCCTTATTTTCGTTGCATTTTGTTGGTAGTTGGTAGCAAAATGCACACTTTTCCAAATCAACGTCTAGTAACTTTGGGTGAAACTGGTATTAGGTGAGCGAAACTTGTGTTTTTTTTATAATCCTCTATACTTGACTGTGATGCAACCCGACAATGTTTGCCAAAACATAAAAAGTATTCTCATTTTCCTCACATCTTCGTTTTGTTCATTATTGTTGTTACACTTATAATATTTTAATACTGTACCGGTAGGTTCAAGTTTCTGCACTAACCTGTCATTCATCCTACTACTAGGGATTGACCGATCAGGATATTTTGTAACATTAAGAACACATTTTCATTATTTATTTGGTGACTAAATATACATTTATCAGTCTCTAACTGTTTGAAGCCCTATGCTGTAATAAATTGTTCAAACTTTTGGTTCCAACAACGTGATGATTGCTTTAGGTCATATAAACCCTTGTTCAATTTGCACACCAACATTGAATCTTCACTTGCAAAACCTTTGGGCTGTTCCATATATATTACTTCTTGCAGATCACCATGTTTAGTGACGCAGTCTTAATGTCAAACCAACAGATATTCAAAGTTTTGGTAGCCTCTATTGACAGCAGCAAAGTCTTGCTTTGTATTTATTCACATTTCCACCTGGCTTGTATTTAATTTTATAAATCCATTTGCACTTAATTTTCTTCCTATTTGAGGGTAAAGGTTCTAATACCTACATTTCATTTTTCTTGAGAGAATTTATTTCATTGACCATTGCATGTTGCCATTCTTCTTTATAGTAATTGCTTCCATATAAGTTTGGGGTTTGTTAAAAATAGCAGCACAAGCTATTTCAATATCATGATGACCATAACGAACTGGACATTTCAAAGTGTTGTGATTTCTAAGTTGACAACGCGGTCCTTCTTCATCACTTATCTCTGAACCTTCAACTTCATTCTGTAATTCATTACATGAACCACTCATTTCATCTTGTGTGTATTCAATTTCTAAGAACAAATTTGATGCTTCATTAACATCTTGTATACATACAAGACAGTGTTTAACAACAGAATTATCTTAAGGAAAACAAAAGTACAAGTGTATAAAAGCATAATATACCCTATAGTGACTTTTGCCAGCTAGGTGTGGGAAACTACTTTAGAAAGTGAAGCCAAGTTGGAAATATGGGAGAGAAGAGTGTTATGAAGAATCTTTGGAGGAGTGTATGAAAACTGAGTGGGGGAGACAAAGAAAGACAAAGAATTAGATGAGTGCTATCTATCCATAAAAGCAGTATTAAGACAGAGTAGGTTAAGGTGGCTAGGCCATATGGGCAGTTTGAGAGAAAGTGATCCCGTGAGTGAAGTGTTTAAAAGTGTGGTGTGGGGAAAAAACATGCGAGGCAGACCCAAAAAGACGTTGTGCAACAGTATCAGAGAGGACTTAAGAGTACTACAATATAAAATAATGGGAAACAAAGTCAAAAGACAGAGAGAAATGGAAAAGAATAGTGAAAATCTAAGCCAAAAGCCTTCTGGCTTGGCGCTGATATATATATATATATATATATATATATATATATATATATATATATATATATATTATATATATATATATATATATATATATATATATATATATATATATATATATATATATATATATATATATATATATATGCTTCATTAACCCTAGAAAGGTAGACTGCGTAAATCTGACGTATACACGTTGCTTAATGTAACGATAGAGCGCACCTGTTTGCACAGACACCTGGAATATTCTCTATTCCTACACATACACGTCTTCGTCTTACAATTGATAACGTCTTTACTAATTAGTAAGTGATTAGTCTACTGCCTTAACTAGGTGGAATTGCAAAAGTACATGAGTCAGTGACGCATATCTACCTTTTTACGAAAGTTTGCATATGTAATAATTACGTATATCTACCGTAATATGTATAATAATAATTTTATTTATTTATCTGTATTTTTCGAATGATAGTTATTCTTTATGCATTTTTACTTCAAGTTTAAAATTTTCTTGAATGCGGTCACTTTATTACAGAAAATAAACAGCTAATCTAGCTGATGTAGAATTAGAAAAGATACTTCAGGTTATTTCGAAGGAAGAGGACAACTAATGTCGATGACGACATAGATGTTGCTGAGGAGACGAGTTGTAGAAAATGTTTGCCAGATTGAATCGAAAAAGAGAAATTGAATGATAACGAAAAGGCAAATTGCCAAACCCATGGAAATATCTGTCCCTCAGTTACTTGGTAAAAATGGATACAAATGGTCTACTAGTGCTACCGCATCATCAAACACTAAAATTCCTAAAAAAGAGATTATTCATGGTCGTCCTGGATCTACGGCAGTTGCATTACAAACTTCATAAAATGAAACCCGCGAAGAGCGTAAGCGCAATACACCTGCGCAATAAGTTACGACGGAACATGCCCAATACACTACTGCGCAACCACGAAAATGTTTAATATATATACAAGTTGTAAAAAATATATATTGGATCACTCAGCGGTAAAGGTGTCAGACTTGTAAGTGAAAAGTACCAAGTTCGAATCTGAGAGTAGTCAAGTGCTTGAGAAAAAAATCATAACATATGAATTGGACTGAAGTGCGAAAACAGTCCTTTTCAGGACTAAGCCTGATGACGGAAGCAGAGTCCGCTTCTGAAACGTCGCGCTCAAAAAGCAAAAACTGTGGAAATAGGCCGATTAACTCAACTAAAAGCTTCAAGTCCTTTGGAATGTTTCAAACTATATTTTTCTGCAAACATTATGAATTGCACTTTACAATGGACCAATCAAAGTATAAAACTTCGAAGAGAAACTTATAAACGAAAGAGTGACCCGACGTTATCAGAAATGACAATGATGGAACTCGAATCTCTTCTAGGATTCTGACAAAGTATGCTCCGATATCTGCTATTTTTGATTTCTTCATAGAAAACTAAAAAAATCACTACAGGCCAAACTCGTACGTAACCGTTGGCGAACAGTTAGTAGGATTCAGGTGTAAATGTCCCTTTAAAATGTACCTCCCATCAAAACCGAATAAGTATTGCCTAAAAATTGTGGCTTTATGTGATAGTGCTACGGCATTTTTAATAAACGCCATTCCCTGTCTGGTGAAAGGGACTGTACCTTCAAATGAGCCTGCCGGTGTCTACTTTGTCAAAACCCTAGTAGCCCCAATAAAAGGAACACACCGAAACGTAACCAACGACAATTGGTTTACCAGCATTCCGCTGGCCGAAGAACTTCTTCGAGAATTTAAATTGACTACTGTTGGCACAATTAAAAAAATAAAAAAGTTTCCACTCGAATTCACAGATATTAAATACAAAGCTAGACAAACTAATTCGTCACTATTTTTTTTCGGCAAAGACATTACTACGGTTTCCTTCGAATCAAAACCAAATAAATTAGTAACATTAATTTCAACAATGCACGACAATGGAGCAGTTAACCAAGCAACAAAGAAACCGAAAATAATTTTGGACTATAATACAACAAAAGGGGCAGTGGACACACTCGACCAGATGTGCAACAGTACGAGCGCATGTAGAAAAACTCGAAGATAGCCGCTTTGCATGCGTAAACTCCTATGTGATTTTTGTACATAACCGTTTAAAAAAGGAAGCAAGAGAAAGCTGCTCTCTAGACAAAAGTTTCTTCTTCAACTACAGCAGGAGTCGACGGTTTTTAAATTTTTTAAAATCGCCATGGCGTCTTCCTAAATGAATCCGTATTATCCGAAATTCACAAGAAACGAATTGATTACGTCTTTCCTTGAAATGCATTTCCTTGTAATGTTTATCGTCATCGTCATATATTTCGCACCACTTGCGCTGCACGCACGTATGTCGCGCCTCCCCGTTCAGTTCTTAAAGCGTTTAGTCCAGTGAAGATCGCAATGGAATGGCCATTAACCTGCCGCATAAAACGCAAAAAGAAGGTTGCTTCTTTAGTTGATAAACTACTGGATAACGGTGAATTATTAAAAACATTGGCTACTAATTACGGTGTCGGAAGTTCAGTTGGAAGCACAGACTGGAGAAAAGACCGTCAAAAAATTGAACAGTGTCAAAGTATTTCTACAGTACCGGACACATCACGCTAGACAATGAAACCGGCTGAGCAATAAAAGATCGACAACGCTCTGTATCTTTGGTTTACGCATTAGAGAGAACGCGGGATCACAATTTCTGGCCCAATTCTCCAACAAAAGGCAATTAGCCTTGGTGAAGATCTTCCAGTCTTAGAAGCTCCTGACACTTCCACGGCAAGTGACGGTTGGCTTTCGAGGTGGAAAAAGTGACATGGGATTCGACTGCTCGGTATTTGTGGAGAGCAGTTGTCTGCCAACGAATCCACCATAGCAGATTTCAAGAAACGCGTCAAAAAGGTCATTCAAGAAGATTTTACACCAGATCAGTTGTATAACTGTGACGAAACCGGGTTGTATTACAAAATGTTAGTAGAAGGGATACACTTGAGGGCCAATGACGCCCGGGGTCGCGACGCCGGTGCCCTCACGCTTAGGGAGAGTACAGCTTTGAGTGTCGGTTAGCCTTATCTACAAAGTAAGCGGTCGCTCATAGGAACTAGATACGAGGGGAGATTTTTAAGTTATCTACCTAGCTATGAAGGAAAACAGATATATGAAAACAAAAAAATTATTTTTCTACATAAGTTCCTCCTACATTAACACATTTAGTCCAACGTCTCCAGTTGTCCTATACCTTCAGAAAAAAATTCATTTGTTTGGCCCTCAAAGTAATCCTGTACTTCTTGTTGAAGAGCTTCATCCGACTGAAATCGTTTTCCCCGTAAATGTTTTTTTTAAATGTCTGAATAAAAAAAAGTCGCTGCTAAATTCGGGCTATACGGAGGGTGGGCAAGCTCTACAAATCCGCACTCTTTCAAAATGTCCTGCACGATACGCGCCTTGTGAACGCGGCAGTTGTCATGAAGCAGCAATGTCTTTTCACGATGCGAGTTCGGCCGTTTTCGCAAGAGAACCGTTTTTAAGTTCTTAATTGTGTTTCCATAAGCTTCAGCGTTTATTGTACGCCCTCTTTCCATGTATTCCATTAACAAAAGACCCTCAGAATCCCAGAAAACGGTTGCATCAACTTTTTTCCCGAGAATTTCTCCCGTTCTCGCTTCCACTGGCAGGCCAGTTCTTGGGTCGTCTTCAATTGAATTCCTCCCCCAACGAAACTGTTTTGTCCAAAATTTCACTTGGTAATATGATGGCCCATCATTTCCATACACTGTAGTCATCCTCTCGAAAATGATTTTTGGGCCATTCCCTTCCTTTGTCAAAAACTTAATGACACATCGATACTCCAGTTTCATTTCGCTCATGTTACAGCACTAATTGCTGTGGCAAATTTGTACTACTTTACAGATTGACTTGCTATTTTGACGTCACGTTGAATGTCTAACGCATACGCAATATTGTTTTCGGTCGCCTAGCAACCCGTTTTCATATCGTAGATAATTTAAAAATCTCCACTCGTATATACAATGGGAGAATCGTTACCTGAAGGTTATGAAGAATTGTTGGCACATCTTGTTTGATTTGATCGAAATTGATTGAGTTGGCTGATTTGGCTAATTGCTTTGATTAATGTTTGATTTGATGTAGATTGATTTGATTTGATTAATTGATTTGTTTGATTTGACCGAGATTGTTTGATTTGACCGAGATTGTTTGATTTGGTTTGATACGCTTCGACTGATTTGATTAATTTCTGTCTTTTGACAAGGGGCCCCCCAGATCGTAGGAGGTAAAAAAATTACCACACTTTGTGACCTTTTAGACTATAAGTAAGATCTAGCACAACTCTTTTACCTTGACTCTGGAGGTTCACTTTCTTTTTTCCCGAGGTAAACTTGCATGTTATATGTATAAGTAGTTACAGAATCTGTCTAAAAGGACAACGGCCTCTAAAAGGTACCAGTTGCTCATCTACTGTTATATTTTCGTGAACATTATAGAGCTTAGGTAGAATTGCAACCCATTCATCCCACAAGTCCCGTATGGGAGCTAATTTATCAGTTTGGCGTCGTTGTCGTCGAGTTTTTTTTTGTCGTCAAAGCGAATTATTCGTGCAGTTACATGAAATCGTTGTAGGGACATCGTTGCTCTAAATATTGGACGACCTACATTTCCATCCCACAGAGTAGCTGTTGCCTCTCCATGAGATTTATACACTCCAGCTAGAAACAGTAGGCCAAAATATGCTTCTAGTTCAACTAATGTTAGTTCTTGAAACGTGTTGCCACAAAGTCTTTTGCTTTGTAAATTTGACAGTTTCAAAATTAGGTTTACAATTTTGGGTGTAAAATATAAAAAGTACGCGGATTTTATATCAATTATTCGCGACGTAGTATACCTTGTCCAGGAATCAATGAAATAATATTTGCTGCTGATAACCTTCCCAATTGATGTGTCTTTTCATTCCATACTATATTGCCATCTTTTGAAGTTACGTGATTATCCGTATCTGCTTCATCTGAAATCGTAGTTTCCACTTCATCATCCAATTCACTAATATATATCTCTGTTTCGGACAAATGGTCTTCTTCTTCAGAAGCATTACAACCACTATCAGAAACACAAAAGTTTCTTAAGTTCACTATCCGTAAGCACTCTCTCACTACACATTTTCAATAATAAATTTCATTTGTTAGGTATTTGTTATTATAGTATAGTATCAAGTTTGATATTTACTACGAAACTAATACACAGATGCTCCATTTATACGCGGAGCGGAGCTGCTTCTCGTTCTTCTAATTTGAACCACACAAATCACCGGGTCATATAGACCCAAACACAGTAAGTGTAACAAAATGCACTACAAAAAAAAACTAATTATAATTTTCTAATAGTAATCTAGGTACACCGTTATTAGAGTAATGAAATAAAAGTTATACAGTGGCAACGAAATATTTAAATAAATTAACGAATTATGCACATTAGAAGAACGCGATTGGGTCATATTGACCCGAACACAATAGGAGGGTTAATTATTCTTTTTTCTTTCCTTGTGAATGATTTCCTGGATGGCAGTGTGATGTTAAAATTCAAAATCTTTGGTCGATATTTAAAAGTAATGTGGCAGAGCCATAACGGCCTAAAATTATTAATGGCATTGATTAGAAAATTTGAAATGAAATACATTTCTTTTAAAGGAATGGTTAGAAATAATTTTTAAATGAATTGTTGGGTGGCCGATTGTGTTACAAACTTACAATATTAAATCCAATATTAAAATTGTTAAGAGTTTAAAAATCCATTTAGCATTCTAATCCATATGCTAATTTTCTAATTACGAAGGAAACTCAAATTGATTGCCGATTTGATAATGAATCCACCAAAGGTGATTGTAAAACTATACATATTGTACCAAGAACAGCGTGCAAATGACCACTGATAAGTTTGTTACATTCATACCTGCTTTACTCAATTCAAAATTGAAATTTATTATACGTTTATGCTATCTGTTAGTATTTTATTTTAATATTATTTAAAATGTATATACAAAATTGTATAATTTCAAATTCTAACCGTAACAGCATGTAACTGTTAAAAGTCTGTAGTGTATTTTTCAAGTTATCGTAGCTAGAGACATACACATACACATACCATACTGAAAATGGTCTGTATCAGTCTAAAAGTGCTCGAAACGTGTAGATCCAACATCAGGTTTTTTGACAAAGAATTAAGCATGAGTTGCACATAAGAAGATAAATACTAGTTTAATTTGTTTTGTGTATGCACTACTTTATTATTTTATTATATACACAATGGATTTTAATTAATTTCCTAATAGAAATGGCACAAGATAAGTGAAGCGCTGTAAATTTTGTTATATACCATGGCCATTATGGAAGTTACGTACTAAATTTGTAAGTTAAGTCAGTAACAATGTTTTTTTTACAGCACTTACTATCCCTTCCTGGATTTATAATCTACTACAACAGTATTATGGAACATGCCACTATTGCAACACATAGTGAACCTTTCAACATACCTTTCTTGAGTATAAGCATTCCACTATTTTGGATATATTTACTAGGAAATGTATTATCTCAATATTTATGTATTAGTTCAGTTTATGTACTGACAACAGAATGTTCATCCTTAACTTTAACTTTAGTTATTACTTTACGTAAATTTTTCTCTCTTTTGTTTTCTATTATCTATTTTAAAAACCCATTCACATGGGCACACTGGTTTGGCACTGTCCTTGTTTTTGGAGGTACACTTATCTTCACGGAAGTACCTACTAAAATTAAGCAAAGTGATATGTTTCAAAAGAAACAAAAAGAAAAAGTAAATTGATGTAGAAAATTATTAAACAATGTTATAGCGTAAAGGTGTTTTATGTTATGAATTCATGTTCTAGTTACTAAAAATTGTTACATTTGTTATTACAAATATATATTGTTTGTTATCCTAGCCAAAGATTATTTGAAATACATTATAATTTTGGTTTCATGTTTCTATTATTTAAAAGCTTCAGTAATCTTTCGGATTCATATGTCAAATATGCATACACAGCAAAGAACTAGCAGCAGCCAGACAACACAATTTTATTCAATGAAACAAACAGAATACACCTACGTACCACACAAAATAAAAAAATACCGAACGCGTTTCAATAGCTACGCTATCATGATTAGCGGTCGACCGCTGATGATGATAGCGTGGCTATTGAACCGTGTTCGGGTTTTTTTAATTTTGTGTGGTTCTTGGGTGTATTTTGTTTGCTACAGATCCTGCCACAGTTCCAGTGTTCCAGATTTTTTATTCAATGAGTTTCATCACAAACATTTAAGTGGAAAAAATCAGAGTAAGCAAAAAGATAAATGATTGTGCAGCATCTACTTTATTCCCAAGTTTCTCCAATTTTAGCAAAAACATAATTACAAAGTACAAATCTCAAACTACGACATGAAATAAATTTCATTGATATTTTGAGTATACCAATTAAATTTATGTTCTAGATTTCATTTCATTTTTGAAGTTTTAAACAAACACTGTTTATTAAACTATTTCGTTCCGTAGTACAATAAAATAACTTCCATATAAGGTTTAAATCATATACAGGGTTATTCACATAAGATGACGAGCCTGACCAGGTAAAAATGCAACCCAAACTACGTTTTACTAAGGCCACATTGTTTTTTAGAATTTAAAAATTGAATCAAGAATACAAGTAGTTATTTAGTAGTTTGATAGGTGCCATCAAATTTTTTCGTTCGTATTTACTGTAAAATGTTTTCAAATGATGAAAGAACAGACATGATACTGATTTTTGGGAAATGCCGAAAAAATGCTGTTACTGCAGCAAATTTGTATCGAGAGCGTTATCCCGAACGTCGAGCTCCAAACGACAAAATTTTTAGAAGATTAGAAACTACGTTAAGGCCTGGTTTTAAAATAGCAAGAACTAGGACTGCCACATGTCCTGAAAACGAAGCAGCACTTATCTAAGCTGTAAATGAAAATCCTCATATCGGCCAAATAAGAATTATCAAGGCAAGTTCGAATAAGCCAGTCTGTTTGCAGGATTTTTAAAAACAATAAATTTCATCCGTACCATATTCACCTTGTCCAGGAGTTGATTACCCCAAAAGAGTTCTGTAATTTTGTTCGAGAGCAGATTAATTTAAACCCAGATTTAATCAATCTTATTTTGTTCAGCGATGAGGCAAAATTTAGTAATAATGAGTCAGTGAACAGACGCACTGTCGTTATTACGCTACAAGACAACGATCAGATTGGCACATTTTCAAACTGTGTATTCTGTTAATGTTTGGTCTGGGATACTGCGAGATCGTATAATTGGACTATACTTTTATCAGGAAAACAAGTGGACGGACTTATTTGAATCTTCTAAATGAGCTACCGATTTTATTAGATAATGTAGAATTAAATGCGAAGCACAATTTGTGATTACAAATGGACCTTCACATTATCTCAGGGTAGTTTGAGCGTATTTGGATGATGATTCCAAGGTAGATGGATTGGTAGAGGTTCTGAATATGTTACAGCGTACAGAGCTGCAACTATAGATGTGTTACGTAGAGTAAGGCGATTCATTAATCAAATTGCAATATGTGAATGTAACGACGGAAGGCATATTGAGCACTTACTTTAAGAATTTGATAAGTTTTTGTACCGTACCTGTCCTTTTTGTTTTGTAATGTTAATTGTTTATTGTTGTTATTAAATTATATTTTGATGAGAATGGAATTTTTTTCCATCATATTTTGAGTTTTGACAAATGTTGACGTCTATGGGGTTGACGTTAAAAGCTATCTATGTATGATGTGCATTATGAAAATGCAATAGGATCCAGTTAGTTTTATAAATCGTATTTTGGGTTACTTTTTTACCCGGTCAGACTCATCATCTTATGTGAATAACCATATATATACATTATGTGGTTTTCGAGAAACTTAAAAAGTTTTCAAATTAATTGATTGTTAATAACTCCATAACGAATTTATTTTATAATGTTTTTTTTTAACTGAATTTTCTTAATTTATATCTAATTTTAGAATCTTTCTATACAGGGTGTCTCGCGAGACCGTTCATTAGAAGTTTATGGGGTTGTGGCCAAAATAAAAACTTGAAAATTTAGAATCAGGTATAGTTGATTGCGTTCTCTTCAACTAATAGTCGTCTAGCGCTTCCGGTTATATCGGAAGTCGCTATCTACTTTGTTATTTTCAATGGAACACCCTATATATTTTTGGAATTTTGGATGGGAACCATAATTTTGAATCTTTTTTATTAAAACTATTACGGTTTTTGAGATAAAATTATTTTCAGAAATCTTGACAGCTGGTTGACATTTACAAGATGGACTGTAACTTCTATTTGGATTGAGATAAAAAGTTAAAATCCAATTAAGTTTGTAGTTTAAAGATGCCTTTATCCAATGCATTTTTAAAAATAAATATCTTTGCCTGAAAATAATGCCAGAGTTAAACATTTAAAAAAATCAATGTTTTTAAATGGAATACCCTATTTTTTGTTACTTAATCAAATTGGTGATAAGATTTGCTACAAATTGATATGGCATGTTGTTATGCCTAAACCAAACTGTTCTACAGTTATTTCAAAAAAACAAAATTTTTATTCTTGCCCATTATTTCCAGAATACTATAAATGGTTGCTATGGATACGAGAAACAATTTTTCAAATTTCAAGTTTTTTATGTCTGTAACTTAGTACTTATCTCATCATAAAATAACGTTCATACTAATTTACTAAACAGATTTAAAGTAGATACCTAACCTAAGTTTGTAAATAATTAAATAGGAGCTATAACATAAAGTACGAACAACTATAAAACAATTGCAAACAGTTTTGCTTTTTCATGAAAAGAGGCCCTCCATTGGAACTGGAAATATATGTTTAAGATAAAAAACAGTTTTCGTATGATGGTCTTCATAATGAGCAACAATCTTAAGAGTAAGTTTTCTAAATTTTGATAAATATGTGTATGAAAAATTTTCTTATTCCTACATTCAACGTTGAACGTGAACTTTTCCAAGCTAAAATTAATAAAAGTTGTCCACATTATGCCATGTTTCAGAAGCGACTATCTAAGTTAGTACTAAGTATTGAAAATGAGTTATTAGAGACACTCGGATTGGCGTACGATCCGGAGAGTATGGCGGATGCAATAGAACCTCCTATTTGAGATCGTTCGGAGCCTCTTTGACGATGTTTGCAATGTGTGGGCGCGCATTATCATGAAGAAGGATGACTTTACCACGTCGATTGGCCCTTTTCTGCTGAATTGCTTCGTTCACGCGATGAAATTGAGCAAGATAGCGTGCTTTAACTCTCGGCCTTGGTGTGTCTCCTTGGAGCTATAGCATCTACTCCATGTACGTCACAAATGTCGCGAGCTGCTTCCGTAGCTTTTTGGCCACGACGAAAGGCAAAATAGTGCAGAAGTCGAAAATTATTTTTTTTACCTCCTGGAACATCCATTTCAAAAGCCTCAAATTCGATTAAAATTAATTAATTCCGAAAATTAAAGCAGATTAGTTTGTAGAGCACGAAAAAACTTAAGAATGCATTCATAAACTTAACCCAACAAAACAAAAAATTGCGGGAAAACGATAAAATACAAGAAAGGCGGGAATTTATTACAAAACCTATTTTCAAATTCGCATGAAGAATTTCAATAAAGGAGACAGTTTCTTACTCTTCCTTTTGGAAGTCATTTACAATGATTGCTTATCTTTGTTATTCATCCCAGTAAAACTTTAAGTATTAAATGTTGTAATCCTTGTGGTTATTGTAAGCTAACTTATAGTCTTTTGGTGCCCTCAGGAAAACAGCGCCCGAGGCCTCCGCCCGCTAAAACGCCACAGGGATACTATCGGCACGGCCAGTCGTTATTACATATCTGATGATCATCGGGAATGAGATTAACGACTAACATATTTACAAAGTTGCTCAATGCTATTGTCAGTTTTGGCATAACTATTCTTACTTCAGGGGGTTATTACCACTTCAACGATTTAAAAAACAAGATTTTAGTTTAGATTACACGAAAAAATATTGCTTGCCATGTAATTTATCGGAATTGCTTCAAAAAGTTTATTCAAATCTAAAGAAAACTTATTGGGCTCACCAAAAAATTATTCTTCATAAATATTCTACTCTTTACCATCCTCACGATATGGTATAGAAACTAAACTATATATTTTCAGATGCTGGACGATATTTTAATCATAATTTAATTAGCGTCTAAATTTAAACATTATTATTAATTTTATTAAATACATAAATAAAAAGTTTACCTCGAGTAGGATTTGAACCTACGACATGTACTTTGCGACAGTACCGGGTTAAGGCGGACAGTGATAATTTTCTCATATAAAACTGTCTTAGGGTATTCAATGAGGCTAAATAACAAAAAATGTTATTTTTAATGATTTTTCAAAATACATGGTATTTTTTGTACCTAGGGATTAAAAAAAGTGTAGGTAATGTCAAAACAAAAACTTTATTCAAAGATTTTTATAAAAATAAAATATAAATTCTTAATAAAAATAAAACAATAACAATAAATCTTTCAATCCGAATAAAAAAAATCACATGTTATCACAGGTAGTTGCTAATATATTTTCAGTCCTTTTAAAGTGTCCAATAGTGGAAGATAAAATCTCTACCTTCTAAGGTTCACGACTTTGTCTAGGCACCTAAATATTTGCGAACGTCTTAAGCCCAATAAGTTACGGCGCAACATGCGTAATAAACTTCTGCGCAACCACAAATTCTAAAAAATGTATATTGGATTACTCAGTGGCTCAGCGGTAAAGGTGTCAGACTAGTAAGTGAAAGGTACCAAGTTCGAATCTGACAGTAGTCAAGTGCTTATGAAAAAATCATAATATATGAATTCCACTCATGTGCGAAAACAGTCCTTCTCAGGACTAAGTCTGATTACGGAAGTAGAGTCCGCTTCCGAAACATCGCGCTCAAAAAGCAAAAACTGTGGAAATAGGCCAATCAACTCAACTAATATGAAACCACAGTTACAAAACACTTATAATACAGAACCTAAATATTTGTTTCGACTCTACTACACTGTCGACTTTGACTTGGGGGTGTGTAAAATATTCTTCAACGATTCTGCTTTCGTAAAAAGCTCGCAACGAAAACTTCACACTATTTTAAAATTTTAGTGAGACAGCCAACATCGAATTTTTCTGTTCTATTATTTGGACAACACAACTTTATAAGTAAAAACTGGCCAATCTTGATTTTCGAAAAATGTAATGATGATTCTTCAGTCTGGTTTTTCTCAGGCTCTGCATCCCCTCTCTCATGTCCTTCATCTTCTATGGAACCTTCACTATCATCACTTTCTTTACTTAAATCCTTATTAGATTCGTTGTCACCACTTTCTTCATCGCTGGTTGCTTATAAATCTTTCCCTTACTTCTTTGCATGGTAATACTTGCAATTTTTTCCTTGTTTATCTTGGACCTTCTCTCATGTTCTTTATCCTACTTTCATGTAAAAAATCTTTGAGTGTTAATAACCAACTTTTTTCTTCTTCCGATTTGTTAGTTTCAATCTCTGCAACATCGGGTATTTTTTGTAAAACTTGCTAGGATGAAAATGGAACAATGCCACAACTTCGAAACCCGAATTTTACGTTTTCAAGCTTACTGATAGCATTGTACATCCTTTCTTTTTTAAACGGAGCAAAAAAAAAAGCGACATCCAATGGTTGGAGCGAATGTGCGCAGTTCGGTGCAAGTCACACAAATTGCTTGTTGTTAGCCTTACACAGGTTCAGTACATGGTACTGACGTATGGCTTGCTAAATCGTCACCAATGACGACTTTTTTGCCAGTTAATTTACGAAAATGGTGGATGACAATTTTCTCTAACCAGCCTTCATATGTCATTCCATCAAACCAGCCTAACTTAGTCCTATTGTTAACGTTTGTCAAATCGCCCTTGTTACCGCGATAGAAAAGATAATTAGTGGATTTTTAATATCTTGATAATACGTCGTAATTTGCTGTTTTCCGAATACTTTATATTAAATATTTTTATGTAAGACATGTGGAAAGGTATGTAACTAATATTTTGCTAAGGGTTGAAAAACACATGTTAGGGTAGAACCAGCAGGGGTACACTCGACACTGGTTTTTTGTAACAAATCTTCGAAAGGTGCTGTATGTACATTCTTGTAGTAAAAACTTCATAAATGTAATAATTAATTACGTCGAAACATAGCGCAAATCCAAAGGTATCTTTGTTTGGTATGTTGAAACTCGAGACCTAAATGTAGGGTTTGTTACGGATGAATGCATATTTTTAAAATTAAGATGTCGTTCACTAATTAATATGGAACTGTTCCCACGTAATAGTTTCTTGTTTTTTTATTACTTTTGAAAAACGGGGGGTTGATTTCGGGAGTAAATATAGTTAGTTTGAAGTCGAAGGGGAAGGGAGTTGTAATTAAAGTTTCAATTGAGTAAGAGTATCGGGATGTTTGATTAAATACCCTCATTGGAAACAGTCTGTATATAAATATTGGATCGTATACATTCTTGGAAAACTTGAACCGCAAATTTGTTTTTCTTTTACTACACTAAATATTCGGGTGTTAATAAGCGTGCGTGTAAACAAGATATGCATAAATAATCATTATCGTCGTGGTTTTAAACCGCGTATCGTAACCCGTTAAATATTGGTGAATAAGTGGTTAATTGAAGGATTATAATATTCAACGTAAGTAGGTATTTTTATATAAATGAAAGCTCGCAGAAAATAATTCTACAAGCCTATGTAACGTATTAAAAATCGTGAATTGCCCTGCAAAGTTATCTCATTCGCACACGGGCTCATTAAGCTGAAATCTGCTAAAATAAAACACAGTCATGTATTTGGGTGAATTAGCATTGTTTTTTGTTGTTTATATTTATATTTGAGTAGAAGTGGGCATGGACGAACGGGTACAGAATAAAGCTTGATTATAATTGTAAAAAGGCAATTGCCAAGTGTTTACATACTGCCGGGTCCAGATGACCATTAAACAACTCGGATTTTATTTTTACTGTTTTTACTGTTGTATAGATGAATGTGTAACCTGATGAAGAGACGCTGTATTTGTCTAATGCACTCAAACTTGTATATCGGTCACGATGTTGGGATCTATTTACAACTCACCCTTGTAAGGCTTTGTTTAATGAGTTTTTTGTGTCAGTTTGTTTAAGTAGAATTTTTGCCTGCAAACTAATTTCTTTTTTTATGTAATTTTTTGTAACTGTACATATGAATTTTCTGCTTTAGTAGTCACTAAACAATTATATACGTGTAAATTCCTTGTCTATTTTCTTTTGTCCTTGCCTTTACCTTATTATCACCTGTGCAATTTTACTATTGTTGTATTTTATATGTACCGTAATTGCCTTACTGTTTTATGTCCTTATTTACTTAAAAATCGGCATGATTGGTTTTAAAGGGCCACATGTTTGGTACTACGATTTTTATTCTGATTTACTTATGACACAATTGTGGGTATAACTACATGGTTTTTTTAAATTGTGTTTATGTGTAGCTAAACTGCTTGTTATTTATTTTTCTCTTAATGTTATAATTTTGTACGCACTTTAACCTGATTTAATGGTGTTTTGTTATATATTTAACCCTTTCATTGTTTTTTGTGTTATTTGATGTATTAATGTACCTTTACAATTACTTATTTATGAATAAAGTGGATTTTATTGGTGGTTCTTTCCCACAATCGTGCATTAACGGATTGAACCATCATTAGTTTCTATATATATATATATATATATATATATATATATATATATATATATATATATATATATATATATATATATATATAGGGTGAATCCAAATTAGATACCACCCTTCAAGGAGGTGTGGCTCATTTGTGATCTATTGAGCCATATTTACCTTATATCCAAAGATCAACGGTTTTCGAGTACTTGAGATTTTGTGACTTTGTAGTAATTCCCTATTTTCGTTCAGTTTAAGAGGATTCTGTAGAAATGGATCCTTTTAAATAGTAATTTTAGTCCAGTTTTCAATAATGGAATATGTACCTATTTCACTTAAAATATGCAAAAGTATGAGGAATATGCGTATAAGAAGAAAGTTGTAGAGATTTAAAATCAGAATGTGAAAGAAACCAAAATCGATTTCAAATTTTCTATTGCTTATAAATTTTAAAATATTCTCTACATGTAATGTTAAAATAGTTTTAATTTTCCGACAAAACCATTTTTGTCAAAAATTCGTTCGATAGTTCCACCGGAAAAAACTTTTCAACCACGCTACCTCTCAAAAGTTCTAAATTGAGAATGATAAATCATTGTAGCCTTGATTCAATACAACTGAGAATTTTATTCAATAATTTTACATTTTGTGTTCAAACTGACCACTATCGTCTCTTATACAAGCTCGAGCTCCTTTTCTTATTTCTTGACAGGTAATTTTTCTTTCAAAATCATTCTTCTTGGTCTTGCTCCTTCTTGTATCCTTTCTATTAATTGCTCACGAGTATGAGTTTCTGTCGCATAAACCAATCCCTTCAACCTTCCCGTCTTGCCGGCCACGAAATTGGTCCTTGCCTACCTATCCACCGGCTTGTAAACCATTCATTCAACAACGCACGAACATTTAGACAATAATGCGCTGGACAACCGCCGTGTTGGAAAATTATGTGTTGCCTGTCAATGATAGGTATATTATCCAAAATTTCTTTCATGTAGTTTCTCAGAAATTTTTCATATCCTTCCCCTATCGAAACGGAAAGAAAATATGGACCTATCAATTTATTACATATTGCGCCCATCTAAACATTCACACTAACTTTCCTTTGAAAGATATATTTCTCTTTTTAAATGAGAATCTACATCAGACCATGAATGTAAATTATGTAAGTTAGTGATACCTTCTCTGTCGAATCTCGCTTCGTCCATGCAATTTTAGATAAAAATCTAGCATCCCCCCTGTAAGTATGCAAGATAAAATGGCAAAATTTATGTCTCCTGGCAAAATCGTTCTCTTCTAACCCTTGAATTCGAGTATAATGATATGGATGTAAGCCATTCTTTTTCAACACAGACCAAACCTTCTTTTGGGTGGTCCCAAGTTCACTGGCAGCTTTGCGTGTACTCGTCGTGGGAGTATTTTATATCGTTTGTAATATTGCCTCATGTAGGTCTGAATTGCCAGGTGCACTAGCGGTTTTATTTTTTTTAACAATACCTATTTCCGCAATTCTGCGATATTGAAGAAAACACTCTCACATGAGGAGTTCGTCTGTTGGGAAATCTACGTATTCTCTTTGTGCAAAAGATGCATTTCCATTACTGTATCCATATATAAAGAGAATATCAGCATATTCAGCATTAGTCAATGTATCCATCTCAAATACAAAACAAATGGTAAATAATGAATATATAAATGATAACAAAAGAGCAATAACAGGAACGATAATAACAAGAACAATAATGAAAAGGAACGAACAATAATGGAGAAAAATTAACTATTCAAATTCAAAAACCACGAAAGTCACTAAAAAAGGCGAATTAATTTATGAAATGTCAAAACAAATCAGTTTTGTTTTTTTTTTGTCTAGAAATTGCCGAACCAGAGTTCTTGATTCCAAAACTGAATTTTTTCATAGCTACTCAATTTGGAAATTTTCGTCACCTACGGAAAATTCATTATACAAGACGGTGGTGGTCATTTTGAACACAAATGTAAAATTATTGAATAAAAATTGTCAGTTCTATTGAATCAAGGCTTCAGTGATTTATTATTCTCAATTTAGAATTTTCGAGAGGTAGGGCGGTTCAAAAGTTTTTCTCGAATGAATTTTAACAAATATGGTTTTATCCGAAAATTAAAACATTGAGTTAATTTTTTAACTACTTTAACGCGAGAGCAAGTTGTGAAGCCCTACGGGTTAGCATTAGGCCGCCTTATTAGAATATTCGTAGGTTCAATTCCTACTCGCGGCAAACTTTATTTATGTTGTGTTACAAGTTAGCATTAGAACCCCTTATTGAAAATTGTTTAAAGCATGATTTATAAAGCAAACTAATTATGTAACTTAGTTACTCATTTATATGTATAATGTTGAAGGTTACAATTGCGATGTCGTTATTCAGATATTGAAAAAATTTGAGCTAGCGCTTAAATGCAGTCTTAAAGATTGCATAGAACATAATCGTTTAAGGTCTAGGTTTTTATATCCTTGATAAAAATTAAAACAACCCTAATAAATATTAATAATAATAAACACAGATTAAATAACATCTTTCTATTATGAAATCACTTGTTATCTCTACATGTCTTATCTATTAATTCTTCCCCGTTATTAAAACACAATTTTTGTGACAGGGGCGAAGCCCGGGTACAGATTCCCGTCTTACAAGACTAGGACCCCTTATTAGAATACAACCAGCAATGTATAAATAGATTAGGTCACACTCTGTAGATAGGGTAAAAATAAATATAATAATAATTTTAATCACAATTATGCAATCTCCTTTGATAAAAAAAAACGAGCTCTAATAAATATTAATAACAGATTTAATAAAATCTTTTTATTATGAAAAAGATACTTGTTATCTTTACATGTCATCTATTACATCTTCCCCATTATTAGAATACAATTTTTATGACAGGGGCGAAGCCCGCGAACAAGTTCCCGTCTTACAAGACTAGGACCCCTGATTAGAATGCAACCTCAATGTATAAATAAATTAGGTCAAAATTTGTAGATTGGAATTAAAGAAATGTAATAATAATTTTTAATAACAATTATGCAATCTCCTTTGATAAAAACCAAAGGTGTCCCAAGTTTGACGTCACAAAAAAACAAAATGGCGGAAGGTGTCCGTATTCTACTGTTAGGGTTGGGTGAGTAGTAAGTAGTAAGAATTCGTAAATTTAAAAGTATATTTGCAAATGGTTACACGCTTAATTGATCCAGTGACTATTTAATATTTCAAAAATTCCCATTAGTCTAGGCACTTAGGTATTGGAGGGCATGAGAAGTAAACCCATTCTGGGGGGAGTCCATGAGCAAGAACTACAAAAGGCAAAACATCCAGATGTTTTTCTGATTGGAGAGTGGTCATAAACATATTAAGTTATATCGAAAGTGGTAGGGATTAAATTCAAAAAATTTATAATCACTGAATTCGATTGATGGCCATATCTACGAGTATAGTCTTCCTTATGGATATTCTCTAATATATAGTTGTAAATATTACCATGTTCCTCATTTTGAGAAGGGCTAAATTGGTACTTAATGCTGTTTTCTAATGTTATATCAATAAAGATTTTAAAGCTCTTGTGGTTTGGATAATATGCAGCGTTTTCATGCATTCATTTATAATCAATGCATGTAGTGACTAAGAAAGCCAATCCGACATTAACTATAATGCATTAACAGACGGGGAAGGCTTTAAATTAGAGCTTAGCGAAAAAATATGGTTAAACGTACCAATCTAAACAAAACAACAACTGGAATATCAAGCAGAGAAATTTATGTTAGGTATTCAAAAGGCAGCATGGAATTATACCCCAGAAATAAATAGAAAGACGATAAGGAACAATTATCCAAAAGAAATAATTGATTTAATAAAAGAAAAAAGGAGAGCAAGAAAGACGTGGCAGAGATCGAGAACAAGGGAAAATAGGAACAGACTGAATGCTCTTACATTAGAACTCAAAAGAAAAATTCAAAAACTTAGGAATGAAGAACTAAATAGACATGTTAAACAAATAACTGAAGATCAAAGGCCAATAAAACACATCCCACCGATACGCAAAGAAGATGGGTCTTGGGCAAGAACTAACAAACAAAAAGCAGATACATTTTCAGCTTACCTAGAGGATATATTCCAACCACATGCAGAACAAATCCAAGTGCAAGCGCAAGAAGAATCCATAGCAGTCGCAAATATACCGCCAATCTCCCCCAAGGAAGTATATACAGAAATTAAAATAAACATTCATCCAAAAAAGGCTACGGGATTTGACCTGATCACTGGAAAAATATTAAAACAACTACCACGGAAAGGTATTGTGAAACTTAAACACTTGATAAATGCAGCATTCAGACTACAACATGTTCCAGTTGTGTGGAAAACAGCTGAAGTTATTATGATACCTAAACCGGGTAAACCTATTAGCGACGTAATTTCATATAGGCCAATATCATTGTTACCCATAATATCAAAGCTGTTTGAAAAGCTACTTCTAAAACGAATGAAGACGATAATCTAGGATCAATAACTCATTCCCCTACACCAATTTGGGTTTCGTAGTAAAAACTCTACGGTAGACCAAGTACATCATATTATAGACATGACCGAAAAATCCCTTGAGGAAAAGAAAATATGCTCAGCAATGTTTTTAGATATTTCTAAAGCCTTCGATAAAGTCTGGAATACTAGCTTACTAATGAAATTAAAAAAATAAATAACAATTTGGCTTAGAAATATATGTATCAGCACCATATCCTTCATCCCATTTAAACACCGAACGGATGTTTATATTGACGTACATTTTCCATTAATTTGCCGAAATCGCGATTAATCATTAGTAGAAGGGAGACACTTGCCGCTATCTTGAATTTTTGTGACCTGGGGCACCTTGGCCGCCATTTTTTATATGCCCAAGTGGGGATGGTATTTTCACCCCTTTTTTATGGCTTCTTTTCGAAGGCCATTTTCAACCCTTGATGGAATTTTCACCCTAATTAGAGCCCTTTTGGTTGTGTTAAGAACCTTTTTGTCAGTTGACTCCTTTTTTATGGCTTCTTTTCGAAGGCCTTTTTCAACCCTTGATGGAATTTTCACCCTAATTAGAGCCCTTTTGGTTGTGTTAAGAACCTTTTTGTCAGTTCACTCCTTTTTTATGGCTTCTTTTCGGGGGCCATTTTCAGCCCCTTGATGGAATGTTCACCCTAATTAGGACCCTTTGGTTGTATTAAGAGCCTTTTTGGCAGTTCAGCCCCTGGAAGGTAGGCAAATGCGTGCGCATACAATGTTCTGATTGGTGGTCATAAGGACATCCCCTTTTACCTAATTAGTTTCTGATTGGTTGTTAGCCCCGCCCAGCTTCTGAACTCTGATTGGAGGCTTAAGGCTCTGCAATGGTTACGGTGGGAAATTTGAAAATGTTCTAATAAGGAGCCCTAATTGTATCCCATAAGACAGGTATAAGAACTTGTGTTAGGTCTGCGCCCTCTTGTGGCCCCCTTGGCTGGAAATAGTATTATAATAAGGGGGCTCTAATGCTATCTCATAAGACGGCTATAAGAACTTGTGTTAGGTCTGCGTCCTCTCGTCGAGGCCCCCTTGGCTGGAAATAGTATTATAATAAGGGGGCTCTAATTCTATCTCATAAGACTGCTATAAAAACTTGTGTTAGGTCTGCCCCCTCTTGTCGTGGCCCCCTTGTTGCGAAACTTGAATTTGCTTGTGTCGCGCGACGCACCCTCATGACGTCTAATATTGTACGTGTATGCATTTCAAAATTACTTTATTCATTATTACATACACATATTTAAAACATATTAAAAGCTTTTTTACATCGCACTTTTTGCTGAATATTTAGGTTCTAGACATAATATTTGCTAAATACATATCAAAATTAACACTTCATTTTCACCTTTCATACTATCTACACTAATTAGACGTTGCTTCATTACGCTACTTGATGTATTGCTGAGCCGAAGTCTCTTTATCATCCTATGCATTTAATAAAACACTTAATTTATTTCATTATTTCGTTTAGCAACTTACCTAGCCTCTTCTTTTTCTCGTCTATGCTTAATACCTTTTCTTTACTTCCCCCTCGTATCGTACGTACTACTTTCGTCATTTCTGCTAAACTGAATCGCACGCTCCCAAGCAGGCCTTTTGCAGGGATCCTTGAAACCGCTAACCGTGAAAATTCTTGTAAACTGATTCTATTTTAGATTTTTTAAAAGAATTGTAATATGATCCCTCACGTGCGCATTGACCTAACCTAAAACCGTGTGTTTATTAATTAATCTCCCAAGCAGGCCTTTTGCAGGGATCCTTAAAACCGCTAACCGTGAAAATTCTTGTGAACTGATTCTATTTTAGATTTTTTTTAAAGAATTGTAATATGATCCCTCACGTGCGCATTGACCTAACCTAAAACCGTGTGTTTATTAATTAATCTAACCTAATAACGCAAGAGACGATAGAGACGGGAGGCCAGGGGAGAGAGAGAGGGGGAGTGAGATACTTCTATTATAGAAAATATTCTCTAGTTTAAAAATACATTACTAGATTACGTCACATACAATCAAGTCTGTTTTTTTAAAATAAGGCCCGAAAGCAAGCCCTATGTCTGTCTTATAAGTTAGCAATAGGCCCCCTTATTATAATACAAATTCAAATTTTCCGCCAATGGGGCCTCGACAAGAGGGAAAAACCCCGAGAGCAAGTTGCTCAGCCCTACATCTGTGTTACAAGTTAGCACCAGGCCCCTTATTAGGATACAAATTCAGATTTTACGCCAAGGGTACCACGATAATACACGAAGGCCCACGAACAAGTTCAGATCACGACAAGGAGCGAAGATCCAAGAACAAGTTACGACGCCCTACACTTGTCTTACAATCTCGGTTATGTTCGGGGAGGGTTGGAGTGGGGTGGCCGAAACAGTCTTCGGCGAAAGCCTCGCGTCGCACAATTATACCTATATGAATATTATAAAGTGCTTAGAGCCCTCCAATCATCATTAGCATAAAGTAATTATTTTCTGATTTCGACAGTTATGTAACCGCAATAACAACTTTTCACTATTCAAGTACATCTAATGTATATGAAAAAAATACCAGTCCTGCATAAGTGAAAGCTTCATGAAGTTAATTGGATTTGAATTATATGATGTATATGTTCTTTGCGCTTGACAAAAAATCCCGCCAATTAGATTACACTTATTAAAAAAACAGACTTGATTGTATGTGACGTCATCTAGTAATGTATTTTTAAACTAGAGAACATTTTCTATAATAGAGGTGGATATATATATATATATATATATATATATATATATATATCTCTCTCTCGCCCCTAGCCTCTCGTCTCTATCGTGTCTCTCGTTTCTTGCGAGTAGTAGAGGGCAGCTTCCGCCATCTTAGAGGGCATTTTCAACCCTTGGGCGGAGTTCAGCCCCTAATTTGGTTGTATTAAGAGTCTTTTTGGCTGTATATCCCTTGGAGGTTACGCAATTACGCATACATGCAGTGTTCTGATTGGAGGATTAAGTCTCTGCATTCTGACTGGTTATGGCGGTAAATTTGAAAATGTTTTTTAGTAATAAAGAGGTTTTTGGTAAGACAGGTGTAGGAACTATCAGTGGGACCTGGTCCTGCGCGGGAAATTTGAAATTGTTTTTAATAATAAAGAGGTTCTTGTAAGACAAGTATAGAAACTACCATGTAGGTCTTCAAAACCAGTTCTCGGGCCTTCGCCCCCTGTCGCGGCCCTCTGGTTGGTAATGGTATGGGTCCCTAACCTTTTATACAAGTGCAGAAACTAGCTCTTGGGCTTGGCCCCTATCGTGGCCCCCTCGGTGCAATTGTATGTGGGTTCTAACCTAATCTTACAGTTGTAGGCCTCCGCCCCCGTCATAAAAACGTTGTATTCTAATAAGGTGGCCCTAGCCTTGTAAGACAGAGACAGGACTTGAATCAGGGTCTGCGCACTGGTCCCCTTTGAGTTAAAATTGATTTTTAGCGCCATCTAGTGACGTATAGGATAATGAACATTTTCTGTAATAGAAGTTGATCATACACTTCTCTATCGTTTATCCGTTTCTCCCTCTCTTTCGGCTCTTTCTCACACAAACAAATCAATTAATCTCAAACAAATCATGCTCGATCAAATCAATCAGATCAATCTCAATCAATAAACCATGTCTTACCGTTTGCGGAAAGCAGCTTACAGTTCAAAACTTAATACATTAAAGTCTAAATTAAACATTACGTGAAATAATAAATAATTTCTACCCTAATGCAATGGTACTTTTATATAGACAAATTCTCTTTCTAAACAGTCACCACCTATACATTCGAAAAATTATGTCTGATTTATTTGCATGCTCAATTACATACACACAAAATTGTTTTATAGAAACGCGTTCATTAACAGTTATAAAAACCTCATTAAAAGGACTGGAAAGTAATAACTACTTATATATAACATAGAGTTAAATTAATTTAACATGTTTTAAAAACATCAAATTGATATAATGGAAATAAAAGACAAACGGTTTTAATGGTTTATTATTATATACGAATCAATAACTACAAGTTTAAAGTCCACGAATACGTACCAGCTATTATAGATCTGATTTTATGACGTCATCCTATAAGAGTAATAATACATTTAAAAATCTTTATCGACATTTTTGTTAGCAATATCAAGTAAAAACATATATTAAAAAATAATACGCATACCTTCAGCAGTGTTTTTCTTTCAACTGTTCAATAATAACCATATGTTGAACTGAAATATTTTTTTATACAACGTATCCACATGTAGTCTCACTAAACACGTTTTCTACTTATGAATAGTTGGATATAAACTGGCTATTGCTTTCCCACCATTATCTAATTTAGAAAGTAATAACCAAAACCTAATTACTGCAACTCGTATTTAGCATTTATATTGTACTTATAAATTTACATTCGAAAACGATGGTTATTTACAACATACATTTAAAAGATTTCACCTATATGATAAAACTCCTTTTATGGAATGCATTTTGTTATTTAACAGACATACAACTTTATTATGATTGGAAAGTTACGTCGTGTTAATTAATGTGTTTACAAATTATTTAAAAGATTTACTGTTGTAAAAAAACATTAAGGTCCAGTATTAGGTGAAATATAATCATTTTCTTCATCCGCTTCATCTTGAGCAAGCTTATTAACTAGTCAAAACATCTAATACCCTGATGCTTCTTCATAATAATATTCACCCGTTAGTAATTGTAATTTAAATACACGCAAGGGCTAATGTATTTTACCATTAGTATTACACAGATATGAGGTTGTTCTTAAAAAAATTAGCCAAGTTCCCCACGCTACCTTGAAATACTACATAGGCTTTCAATTCTTCTTCGCCCCTGAAGCTGTACCGCATACATCTTTCTTTATCCAACTCCGAATCAGTAGCATGTTTTCTAATACACACAAGACAGCATCTTCAATATAGTGGTGTATACGCCGAAAAAATGGCTTGTGCCTTCTTCCTCTTCTTCTTTAAGCTAGATTTTGCCTCTATACAGCATACAAGCTCTATCTTAGCTGAATTACCTCTGCCAAAAAAAAAAAGGGTTATAATCAAATTAAGTATACCGGCCTCTTTTATTCTTTGCATTTTTACCGATATAGGCCTGCCATGTTATCACATAAGACGACTTTACATACAGGTTCTGTCTCGGATGAACTGTCCAAAAAGGGCTTTTAAGATTTATAAACATGCCCCTATGAAAGATATTAGAGTTTAGTTACGGATTTTGAGTTATGACCGGCAGATCTTTGCGATATCATATCTCATATAGGTAAAATTTCGCGACGCGAGGGTTTCTGTTTCGGCGATCCCACTCCAACCCTCCCCGAGCATAACGGAGATTGTAAGACAGGTGTAGGGTGTCGCAACTTGTTCTCGGGTCTTTGCCCCTTGTCGTGATCGCAACTTGTTCGTAGGCCTTCGTGTATGTCGTGGTACCCTTGCTGGAAAATTTGAATTTGTATTATAATAATAATGAGCCTAATGCTAACTTGTAAGACAGGTGTAGGGCTGCGCAACTTGCTCTCGGGGTTTTGTCCCTTGGCGAGGCCCCAATGGCGGAAAATTTGAATTTGTATTTAAGTCGCTGCAGGTTATGGCTGGAAATATGTATCTGTATTATAATAAGAGGTATAATACTAACTTTTAAGACAGATGTAGGGCTTAGCAACTTACCTTCTGGCCCTCGCCCCTCGACCAAAAATTTGAATTTGTTTGTGACGCCATCTATGAGGGAAATCTGAACTTGTATTATAACAATAAGGAGGCCTAATGCTAACTTATAAGACAGACATAGGGCTTCGCAACCTACTTACTTTCGAGTCTTGGTCCCTTGGTGGGAAATTTGAATTTGGATTTGTATTTAAATGTTTACATTCTGATTACTTATTGCGAGAAATTTGAACTTGTATTCTAATAAGCGGCCTATGTATTATTACTCTTATAGGATGACGTCATAAAATTAGATCTACAATAGCTGGTACGTATTCGTGGACTTTAAACTTGTAGTTATTGATTCGTATATAATAATAAACCATTAAAACCTTTTGCCTTTTATTTTCATTATATCAATTTGATGTTTTTAAAACATGTTAAATTAATTTAACTCTATGTTATATATAAGTAATTATTCCTTTCCAGTCCTTTTAATCAGGTTTTTATAACTGTTAATGAACGCGTTTCTATAAAACAATTTTGTGTGTATGTAATTGAACATGCAAATAAATCAGACATAATTTTTCGAATGTATAGGTGGTGACTGTTTAGAAAGAGAATCTGTCTATATAATAAGTACCATTGCATTAGGGTAGAAATTATTATTATTGCACGTAATATTTAATTTAGACTTTAATGTATTCAGTTTTGAACTGTAAGCTGGTTTCCGCAAATGGTAAGACATGGTTTATTGATTTTGGTTGATTGATTGAGATTAATCTGACTGATTTGATCGAGCATCATTTTTCTGAGATTAATTGATTAATTAATTAATTGATTTGTTTGTGTGTGAAAAAGAGCCGACAGAGAGAGAGAGAGAGAGAGAGAGAGAGAGAGAGAGAAATTGAGAAACGATAGAGAAGGATAGAGACGTGCATGATCAATTTCTACTACAGAAACTGTTCATTAGTTTATACGCCACTAGATGGCGCTAGAAATCAATTTTAACTCAAAGGGGACCAGTGCGCAGACCCTGATGCAAGTCCTGTCTTACAAGGCTAGGGTCACCTTATTAGAATACAATTTTTTTATGACGGGGGCGATTAGGTTAGAACCCACATACAATTGCACCAAGGGGGCCACGATAGGGGCCAAGGCCCAAGAGCTAGTTTCTGCATTTATATAAAAGGTTAGGGCCCCATATCATTACCAACCAGGGGGCCGCGACAGGGGGCGAAGGCCCGAGAACAAGTTTTGAAGACCTACATGGAAGTTTCTATACTTGTCTTACAAGAACCTCTTTACTATTAAAAACAACACGAGAGTGCTATTAATTATTTTTTTCTTTGTTATTAGGTTTAAGTATTGTTCCAAAGTTTAATCTAGAAACTGTGTTCTTTAACACGCTTAACCGCTTAAGTTGCTTGTTTTAAAAAAATATGTTATTAATGAACATTTTCTTTGGGTGTTCATAAATAGTTGTTGGTGTAGAGACTAGTTTGTGATTGGGCGAGTGTCCCGTGGTGTTACCTAACCTTTCTTTCTCTTTTTGTTAAGAGTAGGAATCTAAGGCCGACTCTGGACTTCTCTCTTTACCAGAGTAGGTAAGTTAATCCAGTAATTTTATCGAGAACTGGGTCCATCACTTGAGATTGAGCTAGCACTAAAATCGGAGATTTTACCAAGCCGGGTATAATCTTGCAGTTTCACTGTAAGAAAAGTGGCGCCCAATTTAGCTCTTCAGTTAACTGTTAATGTTTTTTCCTTTTTATTGGGAATTGTTTAGCAAAAAGGTACACCACAATACAAACAAACACAAAATATTTAAATTATAAGTACAAAGGGGCACTGGTAAAGTTTTTGTATTTATTATTATATTTTTGTTGGGTGTCGAGGGTATTACAAATTCGTGTGATTTATATTTGGGTGTTTATTTAGATTGTCAATATTAAGCGGTGCTTTTTGTTTGTTACTGTTTTATTATAACTATGCATTTTTTTTTATTTCCACACAGGTTTCTTTATTTTTTAACCAATATGGACATTAATCGATTACATTTACATGAACTTAAATACGCGTTAAGCATTCGTGGGGGCACATTAGCTCGTACAATTGACGACACCCGAGCAGCCTTGCGACAACTGTTAAAAATCTCTGCAAGTGATGAGTTAACTGCTGGTTCCAGCTTAATTACTAAATTAACTTCGAAAATTGAGTCATTTGAAGATGTTGCGGGGGGAGGCGTGTATTTAAGTATTCTCGCTACGTTAGCCCACGCTGACCAACGTTTATATCGAACGCCCACATTGTGTGATATCTCTTCAGATGAACTCGCTCGCCTTAAAGAATCACAACATTCTCTCCGGACCCTTCGCGAACAATTAGACCTCAAAGCCTTCAAGTTCAATCAAAATTTACATATATCTGCCATGACATACATCATCCTAGTACATCGAGTCCAATAAAATCGCAACCATCGAGGCTTTCTGTTAATGCTACACCAGTTTTTAAATGGTGACTTAAATTTACCGGGGATGGGTTACTTTGAACTCATTCCTCGATACTGTTGAACGTAAGGCTAAAGCTCGCGGGGTTGATAAGGTAATTTTATTCGAAACTGCTTACGATCTATTCGATGGTCAAGCACGAATTCTTCTCGTGTCAATGACTGGGATGAATTAACTGAACTACTACGACAGACGTTTTTATCTCCTCATTACGACGACGACCTTTTAGATGAAATTAAAACTAGAACTCAAGGACCTTCCGAAAAAAATGACATTCATTTTTCTTTAATGTAGAGTATGTTTGCTCGACTTAGTAGACCGCCTTCTGAGGCTGAGCAAGTGCCTATTATCAGACGCAATTTAGCGCCTTTTTACTTACGTAAATTAGGTTCTACCTTTCCTACAACCGTACAAAGTTTGCTACAGGAATGTAAAAAGTACGATGTGGTTAAATACGAGATTAGTAGTGTAAATAACATTCGAAATCAATCGTCTATTCCTATTTTAGAACCAGAATTTGCTTACCAATCACCGCGTAGACCATTCCATCGTGTACCTGTCTACGAAGTTGGTACTTCGCCTTGTTGGAATTGCCAGCGTCTAGGTCATTCTAGCAAATCTTGTCCAGAACCAAAACAGCTTATCTGTTATCGCTGCGGTCAACGAGATTTCACTACTCGAAATTGCACGAATTGTTCGGGAATCGGGGAACTCGTTCAATCGTCGCGAGTCTCTTGATCAATCAAAGACGATCTTCGCATCTTCATTTCCTGTTAAAACCACTTTAGATTTTGTTATCCAACACGTGTCCCAAGACAACCGTCCTTATGTCAACATTCAAATTCATGGAATTTCCTTGTTGGGTTTGTTAGATTCGGGAGCTTCTCGATCTTTAGTGGGTAATAAAACCTTTCAATTATTACAAAAATGAAATTTACTATTTGTCAGTCAACCGACTTGTTGCACTACCGCTAACGGTGTTGACAGTTCAATGCTGGGGTATATCAGTACTTCTATCACTCTTAAACATAAAACTATAATAGTCGATCTTTTGTCATGCCTGAATTAACGCAAGATCTTATTTTGGGTATAGATTTTTGGGACCGAATGGCATTATCCCAAATATTACAGATGATGTTTGGCATTTTGCTTCTGAACCTGTCCCTACATACGTAGCTGGAGTTAGTGTACGTTCTGTTCTTTCTCTCTTGCAACAACAACTAGATACACTATTGGACAATAAATTCGCAACCATGGATCAAACCCTGGGTCTCACTACAGTTGGCGAACATAACATCGTCGTACCACCGGACGTTCAACCTATTAAACAGAGATACTATCCGGTTAGTCCTTCCAAACAACAACTTATCAATGCCGAAATCGATAACATGCTCGTTCAAGGAATTATTGAACCGTCACAAAGTGCATGGGCTTCACCAGTCTGCCTTGTTCCAAAAAAAGGTGGTATTTCTCGTTTTTGCGTGGACTACCGCAAACTAAATTCTGTAACTGTCGAAGACGCTTATCCTCTTCCATATATTATTACTACCATCCTAGATCAGCGTCGAGATGCTCACTATCTAAGTTCTTTAGATGTCAAATCTGCATACTGGCAGGTAGGGGTTGCTGAATCTTTTCGTTCGTATACAGCATTTACTGTACCGGGACGCAGGTTGTTTCAATTTCGACGCATGCCTTTTGGCTTAACTAATGCACCGGCGACATGGCAGCGCATTATCAACAACATCTTAGGCTCTGATCTCCAACCAAACGTCCTAGTATATTTGGGCGATGTGGTTATCGTGTCAAAAGATTTTGAGGACCACCTTCAAGTCGTTTCCACTGTTTTTGACCGATTGTACGCCGCGGGTATCGTAGTTAACCGAGACAAGTGTACCTTTTGCCGACCTGAACTGAAATATTTAGGTTATGTCGTTGACTTTTGGACTGCACCCAAATCTTTCTAAGGTGCAGGCTATTCTGAACATGTTGGCACCTTCCAATGTCAAGGAAGTTCGTCGCTATTTGGGAACTTGTAGTTGGTACCGACTCTTCATTCCTGACTTTGCTACTGTAGTATCACCTCTTACTCGTTTATTGCGAAAATCTGTCAAATTTGAATGGACTTCCGAATACGGCACCCGTTTTTCATTGTCCTGACTTTACGAATCGATTTGTTTTACAAGCCGACGCTTCAGCTTATGGGTTGGGCGCTGTGTTGACACAAACATTTAGCGATGGTGAACGCGTTGTCTGTTATCTCTCGCGTTCCTTAACTAGTCAAGAGAGGAACTACAGTACTAACGAGCGCGAATGCTTAGCGGTCATTTGGAGTGTGGAACAACTGCGACACTATTTAGAGGGGGTACACTTTACCGTGGTTACGGATCATCAGTCGTTGATGTGGATTCACTCGTTGAAAGATCCACAAGAACGCTTAGCTCGTTGGACTTTGAGACTTCAGCCTTACAACTTTACCGTAATTCATCGTAAGGGAAAAGAACATCTCGTTCCCGATACACTGTCTCGCTCAGTCCCGGACGTAGCCGATCTCGCTGACACTTCTACCTTCGTCAATGTGAATGATTTTCGAAACACCTCTGATAACTGGTATCTACATATGTTTCAACGCTTAGAATTATCTCCGCACAAATATCCTGGTTGGTTAGTCAAGGAAGAGTTACTGTATAAGCATATTCACTCTCGCGTTACTTCCCAAAACCATGAACATTGGAAACTGATCGTACTAAAAGATTTTCGTCGAGTCGTTCTGAACGACCATCACGACAATGTCACTTCCGGCCATTTAGGAACCTACAAAACCTATGGGCGTATTCATCAGCACTTCTATTGGCCTAAAATGCTATCCAATGTTAAGAAATGTATTTTCCGATGTAGCGCTTGCGGTCAACATAAAACCGAACAATCGAAGCCTGCTGGTTTGATGGGATCCCGTCCAAAAGTTTACGAACCATGGCAAATGATCAGCCTAGATTTCATCGGACCTTTACCTCGATCTAGTCAAGGTTACACCCATATTTTAGTTGTGAGCGATTACTTTAGTAAGTTTGTCTTGCTCTTTCCCATTCGCACTGCTAATGCCAAAACCCTGTGCAAATGTGTAGAAGAATCTGTGTTTCTTGCTGTTCGGTGTTCCGCAATTCCTCATTTGTGACAACGGAGTTCAAATGACAAGTCGTTTGTTCCCGAATCTCTGCGAAAAATACCGAGTTAAGATTCTTTTTACATCACTGTATAATCCGCGTTCTGATCCAGCCGCACGGGTTAATAGAGTAGTCAAACAACTCATTTCGACTTACATCAAAGACAACCATCGTTTGTGGGACGTTAATCTGCAAGCTATCGCATGTGCTATTCGCACGGCTAAACACGAAACCACCGGACTTACTCCTTACCAAGTTAACTTTGGCAAAGAACACCGTATTCGGGGAGACAGTTTTGATTTTGAAGTGAATATCGATCCCTCAGATACCAAATTGTCTGTGGAAACGCGTAGAGATCATCTTCAGGAATCGTACGCTCGTGTAGTTGAAAAACTTAAATTAGTTCACGAACGAGGCTAACATTATAATCTATGAAGTCGTCATGCCACCTATACAGTAGGACAGATGGTCTGGCGTCAGAACCAATCCAACCGATACTTCAAAATAATTCTCTGCTAAACTCGCGCCACGATACTTAGGTCCCTTTCGCATTAAAAGAAAGCAAGGTTATCTGCGCTATGAGCTAGAGGACGAAAAGGGAAAGAATGCGGAAATTTGGCATGTACAACATTTAAAGCCGTAATTTTTTTCCTATCAAACTATTAGAGTGTTTCTTCCACGATAGCCTGGCTTACTACTCATCCACAACCTTCCTATTTTCTTTTGTTGTAGTTAATCGTCGGAAGTTTTCCTCCTATCGATGGAGAGGGGGGATGTTACATTTTTATTTCTTCACAGTGTAAAAGCAGCCTTAATTTAAATTTCAACCGCATCCAAACAATGCATTATGTTTAACATACGATACCTGTTTCTTATCGCGGGCACTTGCTGTTCGAATTTAATATACGCTGCACCTCGAAGTCGAACCGTTCTTTGGTTATTCGTGCAATTATACCTACCAGTTTATTATTGTAATATTTGTAATAACGGAAACTACCGGATCAAACAATAATTAAACAAATAAAAGTGATATGGATGACTACATAATTGCATAAACGTCCGTCACTTTTTTCCTTTTAAGGGATTGCTTGGTAAATCGCCATATCCAAGAACGTATGTATAATAATTCTTTTTCATTAATATCACTTACAATATTCTAATGCTTGTAGGGTTCTTCTATTTGGTTTCTCCTCGTATTGGTCTTTCTATTAGGGGATGCGCCTGCACCCTTATTTTTGGTTTCTGGGTGACTACAGTGGATTCATTAAATAATTAAATAAATTAAAAATACCTACGCCATATAATTGTTTCTACATCTGCAACGTCGAGGACAGTGGCCGCTAAGACATAATTTTCAACTCTAATCTTTTGCGATACACCTGGTGCGTCTATGTCACGAGGATTTATCACCATTTAACGCAGATAAGTGATACTAATAACTGTTTTTTTTGTGATTTACACCACCGCTAAATTAACTTTTAGAAGCTTTTTTATATTCATTAATTACATGTTGCTACAATTGTTAAGGGGGGTTATTACGCTATGGCATATAATGTAAGATAAGAAAAGAATGCATGGTACGATTTGTGTAAGATCTTTTTTTTGCGATCGCTAGAAAAAGGTTATTGTTCCAAAGTTTAATCTAGGAAATGTGTTCTTTAACACGCTTAAGTTGCTTGTTTTAAAAAATATGCTATTGATGAACTTTTTCTTTGGGTGTTAATAAATAGTTATGTTGTTGGTGAGACTAGTTTGTGAGTGGGCGAGTGTCTCGCGGTGTTACCTAACCTTTCTTTTTTTGTTAGGAGTAGGAACCTAAGGCCGACTCTGGACTTCTCTCTTTACCAGAATAGGTATCCAAATAATATTTTCAAAGAGAGTAGCGCATCCGGTTTTTTTTTGGGGTAAGTTAATCCAGCGATTTTATTGAGAACTGGGTCCACCCCATGAGATTGAGCTAGCACTAAAATTGGAGATTTTACCAAGCCGGTTATAATCTTGCAGTTTCACTGTAAGACACCGCATCTTAGTTGAAAACCATTGATCTGTATACTAATGTAACTGGAAGGGATACGTACTAATATAAAACTGAGGCAAATAAATGTTTATGCAACACGCAATACTGTGGGCTCGCTCTCTCTCTCTCTCTCATACACTATACTCAGGTATATGGAATAATAGTCATCTGATATTTAAAAAATTACTTTTTTATTGTTTTTCTTAAGGAATGTATTTACAGCTGTACTCAGCAAACAAGATAGTTGGAGAGGGGATACCGGCGCAATAGTAGCTTGTAAGGTACAATCCGAAAAAAATATTTGGGCGCTTAATTTAAATGTGTATTGTTGGATACACACAAATGTATTGTGTGCTGCATAACCAGTGTCACTAATATTTTCTTGACAAAATCACAAAACGGTGAGCCAAGAATTTGAGGTTAGGATATATGTTTTGCTGATTTTTTTAAAGAAATATTTAACTTCGAAAAATTGGAAAGTAAGTGTTTAATGTGATCATAAATAAAGATATTTACTTTTTAATTTTATAGGCAAAGAAATAGGATATATCGAAAATGCAAATCTGGAAGAAAATACAAATGGTAATTAAGCATTCCTTAAAAATTTATTAAGTTACAATTGTTTAACAAGCACATTTTATTTATTAAATTAATTACTTATTGTGTAGGATATTATTGGATAGTGGTTAATAATTTCTTTTGTAATGTATTCTAGATACATCAAGTGAAGTATTACTGTGAAACTCTTAATAAAAATCAAGGATATTGTTTTAGTGCGTTACAAATTGAGAATAAATGGAACACTTTAGAAAGAACTTTCAAGAAGAAAACAGAAAATAACAATAAAACCGGCAGAGCACATGCAATACGTCCTTACGAAGTAAGTTTTTGTAAGTTGAAGTACAATCATATCAATTGATATTTTGTAGAGAATTAAGTGAATACATGCTACGAAAGTCGTCTGTTATACCAGAATTCTTACTTGGATTGAATGAACAGAAATTATTAATACAAGTAGATAGTGCACAAGCATAGCAGTTCTAGTCCTAGCCCACAAATGGTGGAAAATAATTCTTCGAATAGTGAAACAACATTAAATACCAGAAGAAAGAACTAAGGAATTAAAAAGGAAAAATTATTCAACAATTTAATGTAATGAATATTAATTATAAAACATTCATAATAAATTACATATTTCATTTCTTAAATGCTTTCCATCGCAATGATATGGAGGCAAACATAACACTGTATGTCCATGTTTTTTTAAAATTTCATCCACATAAAATGTTTTAGTTAAACTGTCTAACAATTCGGCTATCCGCATATCCCCAGTTTCATTCTTTACTTTCAAGCTTTCCTGCTTTCTTTTGGCTTGGGTTTGGGGTTTGTTAATTTGAACACTGTGGTACGGTGCATTATCCACAACAACTATCCTTTTTGGAGGCAAATTTGGGATCAACTGTTTTTCGATTCACTGCATAAAATTCTGATGATTCATGTCATCGTGGTAATCCCCTGATTTACTCTTAGACTTGAAAATTAACAACGGGTTGTTTACAAATTGGTATGCACCACCTGCGGGTACAAAAATGTACCGCTGACCAGAACGATCAGCTTTGTATATACCTGGTTGGTCCTTTGACTGCCAGGATTTACTCACCCCACAAGATGGATGAATAAAAGTTTTCTCTGCACTTTCGTAAATAACGAGAACGCCAAGCTACGATATCATTGCGTTCCATGAGCAATTTTCGCCGGTTTTCACATTTCTTAAATTTGAAGCAAATTTTTAAAAGATTTCTTCCAATAGTTTCTTGTCCACCAATATAATTGATCTTGTCTTGCATCTTAATCACTAAGATTTTTAACGTCGGCACTTGCTTGTCAACCGTGAACACCTCTCGCACTGTTCTTAAGATTCCTAAATCACACTCATCCATTACTATTTTGTTGGATCCTCCACTTCTCCTTTTTTTCGAAGGTGAATCGAGTAAATCACCATCAGCCACAGCAGCTTCTTTTCTGATCCTCAAAATAGCAGCAACTGATTTCCCAACAGCAGCCGCTGCAAGTTCGGTTGCCATGACCAAAGGGAATGCCCATTCCCAGCAGCTTTTTTTGTCTATCAAAGAACTGTGTAACATCTTTGATAATGTTTCGAGCCTCAGAATGTATAGTTTTCTTCGTAGTTCCACCCATAATAGGGATAACCTTAAAACATAAAAATTACATTTTTATAAAAATTCTTGTACATACCTTTATTTCACAAATAAAACAACCAGTCTTAAAAAAAACTGATTTTAACAAACAAGAGTAACACAATAAAAGGATTAAGTAATAAAACGCACGCGGAAAAATGTCAGCTGTAAACTGTAATAATTTACTTTTAACTGTGAATGTGCCACTTTATAATTCTCAAATATGATTGGACAAATAATTTGCCGCGTCAAAAATTTCAAATATATTATTTCAGTTGACGTATTTTCCGGCAGGGCAGTTTGTACCACGGTCACGAACGTAAGCCCCTACCTCGCTTAAGAGCATTGCGATTTTTATTGCACTCTAAAGCAACTTCTCAAAAAAGAACCTAACGTTTTTACGTCTTCGCGCCGCGTACCGTAGTCTTCGCCGTTTCTACGTTAGGATTGTCACTTCTTCGGCATACAATCGACACAAAGAAGCGGATCCCATCCAGGAGAGAAGCTACAACCAGCCGGAATCCGATCCATCTACAAGGAATCAACGGGAACAGCAGCAGGAACCACAACAGGGTATTGGTTAATAAAGATATTAAAATAATTTTGTTTTTTTTTGTGTTAATTAATACTAACAAAGCCCTCCATTCTATCAGACTCTCAACTTCCAAGCCTTAATCCCGCGGGGTGTGAGGCTGCACCTCGGTGAGAGTCCGCTCTTTCTTTCTATAGTATCGTAATTTCTGACCCTAATTTCAATTAACCTCACTAACCGGCATGGTGAAACATGGCAAACCGGGCCTCCGGGCTACGGTCGTCGCTTTACCTTCTCCGCCACCTAGACTCGTTACACCACCTCCTTCTCTAACCTTTGCAACTGTCGCCGCATCCCAATCCAAATTAGAGAGGGCATCTTCTATGTCCTCTATAGCCTCTTCCTACATCCCGCCCACCGCTAAACCCGCTCACCCTATTACTACACCCTCAACTTCCGTCTCCGGTTCGGCACCAAACCCCACCGCTTGACCCGTACCTAAACCTTCCGCTCCCGCTTCCCGTTATTGCATTCGCAATATTCCCGCGCGTTTCAACACGCAGAAATCCTTTTTCCAAGCCCTCGTTCCTCTCCGTCTTCCGTGGCTGAACGTAAAGCTCAACCACAACCACACCTGTCTCCTTGAAACGAGCGAGGCCCTGCCTGCTGCATATAATGCAGCGTCACCTCGGTGAGCCTGCATTGACACTGACGCAGCTGCCGGGTCCCCGAACATCCGCACAATACATTAACCCAACCCTAAACTTATGTCCTTTTCCTGCGTCATTCGAGGCGTAGATAAGGATATCCTTCCGGAGGAAATCCGAGCTTCCGTTGACCTACCCCGGGTCACGAAAGCGATCCGGATCATCTCCAAATCCACCAACGCTCCTACCTCCTTTATACGCCTTATCACCCCTTCCCAATCCACCCTCAACCACCTCCTAACCAACGGTGTTTACCTTTTCGGTAGGCACTACGCTTGCGAGCAATCCCTAATCCCAATCCTACCCTGAAATATTGCTCCACTTGCACGCAGGTGGGGGATATTTCCGACGAGTGTCCCACCCGTACTCTCCGTTGCCCTACCTGTGGTGAAAGCCACAAAGCCTCTTCCTGTACACGCATGACTACGCCAAAGTGTAACAATTGCGGTGGACCTCACGCAACGTACTCCTTTTTCTGCGCGACTCGTCGTGCGATCCCTACCACAACGGCAGCGACGCCATTCCCAAACCACTTCCTCCTTCACGTCAGACACCGAGGATGATGATAAACCCAAACCTCCGGTTTCCATATCCGACTTCATCGCCTCCCTTACCCTCACCCTGATACAACTGTTTCCTGGGCGTAGGGCCGATATAGCGAAAGCTGTCGACTATACGTCCAGGGAATATTTGAAACGCCGTACTAGGGTCAACTTTGTTGGCAATAGTGTAGCAATCACCACTCACAACATCCGATCCTAATCCTATACCTAACCCCTCACCTAATCCCTCTCCTTCACCCTAAGTACAATGGATTTAATAATAGGTACAATCAATGCGAGGGGTGTCCGCCGGAAGCGCCCCCTCATTAAAAATCTATTAGCCACAAACCAAATCCAAGTCCTAGCAATCACCGAAACAAAACTAACCACCCGATGTACCCTTGACTTTGCCTCCTGTAATTCTTTCCTTCAATTTAGCTCCCACAATAATTTGCGAGGCACAGCCCTCATAATAAAAAATCATTTCCTGGCACCCCTTATGTTCTTCCGCCGCACCTGCAGCATCTCGAATGTGTTGCTGCAACGGTGCACTTTCCCCTTCCCGTCGCCCTTTTCTGTTATTGCAATCCTCCCGAAAAAGCTATTTCTAACGACTTACTTGACCACATCTCCACACTGCTATCCTCCTAGGAGATCTTAATGCCCGCCATATCCAATTTGGAGATTCCACAACCAATAGAAACGGTAGCCGCCTAGCCCACAATATCCTCACTCTACCACTGCTCCGAATAAGGAACACCAATCCCACCTTCATTAATCATCAAGGTGCCTCTATAATCGATCACATTATATGCACCGAGTCACTAATACAACATATGTCCTCCGATTGCCACCTAGGTGAAACCATCACTTCGGATCACCTGCCTCCTCTAGTTAAAACATCCCTCGGCGCCGTCCCTCCCTCTCCTCCCACCCACATTATTCGTAGAGGCTTCCAAAACGCCGATTGGAATGTATTTGGCGAATACATCTCCAATAACCTTCAGGCTTACGATATTCACACCCCCAACGATGTCGAGAGAGCGGTCACCGACTTAACTTCCGTTATCGCGGAAGCAGTCGAAGCCTCAATCCCCTTAAAATCAATAGATATCTCCCGAAAACCTCTCCCATAATACATCGTAACCTTGATCAAAGGGAAGAGACAAGTATATCGCGAATTTCTGAGTTCAAGGGACACCACTCTCAACACCAAATATAACCGATTAAACGCCCTAATTCGGCGTGAAACTAATACCTACACCGAAAGAAAATGGGTCCAGGCCACCTCCAATCTCAATTATAGAGATGGCAAGAAATTCTGACACAGCTTCAATATTCTCACCAAAAGGAAAACCAAACCCAAGTCCCACCTAACCAATCCTCTGGGTAATCTAATCTCCACCGATCAAGACAAAGCCGAAATTTTTCGCCACCACCTCCAATCTGTCTATACTTCACCTAACGATCTCTCGTTCGACGACGACTTTAAAAATCGTCTAGAACAAGACCTTGAGGATTTCAAAAACTCAGAATTACCCGAGAAAATTCTGAATGAGAATGACCCGTTCTTCTGCCCAATTACTCCAACTCAAACCCTCAAGTATTTCCAAAAAGGCAAAATATCCGCTCCCGACAGGACGGCCTCAACCGACTCATATTGAGACACCTGCCACCTCCTGCTATCAGACGCCTAACACGCATATATAACAAATGCCTCTCCCTCTCTTCCCGACGTAGTGGACATCCGCCTCGACCGTCATGATTCCCAAAAACTCAGACCTGACAGATCCCTCATCGTACAGACCAATCTCCTTCCTCAGCTGCCTAGGGAAATGCTGAGAGCAGATCCTAGCCCGAAGGCTGGGAGATCACATAGAATCCAATAACCTATTACCCGACAGCCAATTCGGCTTCCGACCCAATAGAACCTGCATTTAACCACTGTTACTGTAACCTTGCCGTGTTCTTAGACATAAAGCAGGCCTTTGACAGTCTGGCATGGGTGTCTAGTTCACAAAATCCGAGACTTAGGTATCCCCCGAGCTCACGAAGCTCCTACTGTCGTATCTAACAGGTAGGACGGTACAAGTCCGAGTGGGTTCATCCCTCTCAGAAAGTTTCACCCCTCAAGCAGGCGTACCCCAGGGTTCTGCCTTGGCACCTATCCTATACCTCATTTTCGCCAATGATATCACCAACGTAACCACACCCGGAATATCCTTGGCGCAGTTCGCCGACGACCCTGCCTTAAGGGCAGCCAATCGGTCAACGAAAAACGCATCCAACAGTTTGTCCAGAACCCTATAGAACTTCTCCAATTGGACCAACCAATGGAGAGTCTCCATAAACCCTACCAAAACCCAAGCCATTCTATTCCGGCACCCTCATTATACCCGACACAAATTACTCTCCAAGGACGAGGTAACCATTTCTCTGCAAGGGGATCGGTTGCCTATTCACGAGGAAGTAACGTACCTAGGAATCACATTCGCCAAAAACCTTAGATGGAACGCTGATCTGAAAAAAACCCTAAACAAAATGCGAAACCGATCCAACCTCCTGGGCGCCCTTAGGGGACGCATAGGGGGATGTCAACCCGAAACCCTTCAACACACCTATAAAACCTTTATACGGCCCGTAATAGATTACCGTGCTCCATTGTACGCTACCCTAAAACCCAAAGACCTAAAATCCATAGCCTCATGTGAACGCCGAGTCCTACGGAGAATACCGGTTACATTATAGAACTCCCAATGAAATCACCATTCAACACGCTAACATCACACCTATCACCCAACGGCTCCAAAAACTTCAATCAAACTACACCCAACGTAGGATATTCGGCGCCACAGAAGCTACCAAAAACGTCCTCCGCATTCCATATACGCCCCTAACCCACATCCAATACCCAAGAACCCACAGGAGAAAACCCAAAAATAAATTCAAGCACCCTCCAACTATCCTGACCCAAAATCTCGTAAACCTCCCCGAGGAATTCGACCTCCTAGATGATATCCCTTACGCCCTTAGATAAAATCGAAGACGACCACAGCAACGACCAAGGGATCGATAACACACACCACACTCACACGCCTCATTTACACACTACATGTACACACCACACATACACACGCAATCCAAACAAAAAATAATATACTAATAATTGTTTTTTTTTGCAACCATCAAACATTATACACTACATTGTATGCACTAATACAATATACACAACTATATAACCCCACTAACAATAAGCAGTCTAATAAGTATGCTAACAAAAAAAAAAAATATATATATATATATATATATATATATATATATATATATATATATATATTTTCAGACTATCTTGTTTGCGGAGTTGAGCTTGTATGAACAAATTTTCTCAATATTTTAATGAATTTAAGCATAAATTAAACGCTGTGACTATCCACACGCAAAAATTATAACCTTAAACTGTCTAAAGATGGAAATAAAAAGGAAAAAAAAATCTACGGTAACCTGGGATTCTCTCAATGGACTGTAGCGTAACGTAGCTTGGATCCTAGGTTACTGTAGATTTTAGATTCCCTTTTTATTTCCATTTTTTTAAACAGATTTAGGTTAACTTTGCGTGCGGATAGTCACAGCCTAAATCAAAAGCTCCTTTATGTGCACAAATTTAGAATATATTGATTTTCAGGTATTTATTAGGTTTTTAGTAAGTAACCTATTTTGCACTATAAAGACCACAAGCATAATGAAATTTCTATATTTTTTTTGCGATTAACAGAAATTTTCGACACAGACAACAAATGTAACATTAGTCCGTTTCGATTTCCTCATTACCAGAGCTGTTTATTTTATTCAGATTTACTATACGTTGTATCCACCATTTACTATATGGTTTATATGCCATAATTTTATACTTCTGTAATGTTACAATAAACGATTTGATGATTCATTTATTATTTCGTGGCCACTTTTTTTCTAGTTAGCCGTAAGATATAATCTGAACGGTGGTAGTATCATATGGTAAAAACACTGGGTGACCGGCTTCCACAGAAGTCGGATGTTGTTTTTTTTTTTTACCATATTAAAAAACATCTGGCCATCTTCCTTACAACTTCGAAGCAAAATTTTTCTAGACCTGTCTTTGTACATCTCTCAAAAATTAAGTCTTTATTGCAAATTAACTATCAAAACATATTTAGTATAAATGTGTGCAACATCGGACATGTTCGTTGCCATGTGATGTCGATTGCATTATTTTTAAAATATTGAATTATTTCTTCATATATACCTTGTGCATAGAATGTGATTTATTTAAAAAATATTGTTTAAGATACGTGTTACACTTTTAATTATATTTTTGTTCATTTGTCATACTTTTTTGCCTCGTTTGTCCTGATTTGTTATGTTGAATTCTGGTTACCCCATTTAAAAATAATGTATAAATGAAATTAATAAATACTGACATTAACATTTAAAAACATAAGTAGTTGTATTTACTACTAAATTTTAAAGTAGTACATGAATTAGCTAAAACAATATGTACACTCTTTATACAAAAAATATAAAACCTATTTTACACACATTTACCTTTTATAAAAAGTATGAGCTAAGACTGTATTTGACACTAAATATATTTTCCCTTTCGTATAATTTTATTCATTAAAATTTTACAAATATAAAAGAAAAAGCTTAAAAATGACCATTTATTTTATAACAATGAATAACTTAAGATGTATAATGATCAGACTATAGATATAAAAAAAATTTAATGTGTCTTTTTCCCAGGTTTAGCTAAACTTTCATATTTACTTTTACTACGGAACCATAGTGAAAATGGAATTGCTAATGAAGGTAAAGTCATAACAGCAAAAGCCAACCAATCTAGCACATGTGATGAAAATTTCTTGTCATAATCTCTGAATGCAATGATCGCACCTTCTCCTGGCTCACTACTAACTGATACTTGTACCTATAATAGTTATCCAATAAAAATGAAAAAAATATGTATGTTAATTTACCTCAGAATCATCTTCAGCTACATCATATGTTACTTGTGCTCCTGTAAAGTTAAAGTAACCATATTTGGTTGGCCTGACAACGACTACGTGTGTAAAATTGCTTTGTGGAGGGATCCTTACAATTCTTGTGCTTAACTGTCCACCGACAACAGTAAACGCTTCTGGATGGAAACCATTATCAACTAAATGAACATTTACAGCTGCTGAGCTACCAATGTTGAATATTGTGTACTTGATTAAGATGTCCATATTTTCTACCAAGTATTTATTCAAAATATGTTTTGATACTAATAATCTAGGTCCCGATTCTTCTTCATTATTATTTGAATTGACTCCAATAAAAAATACTAATAAAATAACTAAACTTTTAATTTCCATTGTAAATATTTGTAATTTATACACTTAAGAACAATAATTTTACAATTTATGTTAAAAACTGATGCACATGCTGCTACGGACAAGAGTGTAATTTAGAACACCGATACACACATGCATAATCACCTCTAAAGTAAAATTTGAGGTTCCAACTCATGTGCCAACACGACGTTGTCAATTTTGTTTACGCAGGCATACCAATAGAAGAATTTCATAACTTATGTGATAATAACATTGATAATGATTTTTTACTCAATGATAATATTCAATCAATCAAAAATTTATATATTTATCCGCAATCAGGAATGTCTGAACATTTGTTCAGCCATCTGCCCTCGAAATTCTTATAATAACCAATCAGTTGGTAGTACACCTGGATATACAGTGTGATCTTAAATTCTACTTAGGGCCTATCTTCTTTCCTCCGAGTAAAGCAGCTGTTAAGTAACCCTAAGATATTTCTGGCAGATTGTTTTAATACATATTTTTACCACATGTTTGCGAAATGTTTTATTATACCAATAAGGTAGGTAGAAAAATTCTGTTATATACAAGTTCTCTAAAGAAATTATTTTTGAATTAAAAAACATATTTAACAATTAATTAACGTTTTCCAAAAAAAATTTTCGTAATTATGGATAATTATATTGATGAATACTTTAAAGGTTGACTGGGAGGCACAAGCAGATGAACTTAATTAAATTAAAAAGCATATTTAACAATTAATTAACGGTTTCCAGAAATAACACATAACAAACAGATGAATTACTGGGCCAAGGTCCTCTCACTGTTTAACTAATAATGGAAATATAATTAATTTGATATGATTCATTATAGGTATAATGGATATGTAACAATCCCAATAAATAAAAGACACTCACATCTTGTTACAAAATTCACCTCCATGTCAGATCGGCCATATACATTATAGTAAAACTAAATAAAAAATATGAAATGCAAATAATACTCACATATGCCCCAACAAGCGCCGCAGATAACGAAGAAATAAAAAAAACTCTTTGGAGACATAACACTTGCACAACAGCAAGAGAAATCTCACTATAAAATTGTTACCGGAGATTTTAACGCCAAAATATGCCGAAAAGCCCTAATTGACACCAGTGACTATATAGGCAATTTTGGATTGGGCATACGAAATAGTAGAGGAGATACATTGGAACACTTCTGCAATCGTTAGAATATGTTTTGCCTCAACACATTTTACAAAAAACAAATCCAACGAAAATGGACCTGGAGAAGTTCAGACGGCAAACAAAGAATGAGATAGGCTACACACTTTCTAACAACCGAAACATATGCCGAAATGTAAGGATGCTAAATCAGATTAATACCGGTAGTGATCATAGACCGGTGAGAGGAAGATTTCTATTTGAACTGAGATTAGAAAGAAAGAAACTTACCAATGTTAAGATATTTCCAACAGCAGATGAATTATATAGAGCGAGAGAGGACTATGAAAGAGAATTAGATAAGAGAATACAGCACCTGGACAGACATAGCATCGACACAAGGACTGAGGGCATTACACAAAGCATACGAATAGCGACAAAAAGATATGCTCACAGAGAAAGATGCGAAATGACTCCAGACTTAGCCAAAACACCTTAAAAATAATAGAACAAAGAAGAAGAAGATGCGACAAAGGCAGCGACGAGTATAAAGAACTAAATAAAAAGGTAAAGAAACAAATGGGAACAGACAGAACATACAAATAAAAGACGTTATCGAGAAAAACACGGAACGAAGGTATTACGATCTAAATTATCACGGGGGAAGGTCAGAATAACAAAAATCCGAACCTGTACACAACAACTATGCCGAAGCATCCTACTGTATCCAAAAACATTACGAATGTAGCTTCAGAAGAATTACCTGAAATAGAAAAATCATTAAACCAAATGAAAAACAAAAAGGCCCCTGGTGAAGATTCTATCACAAGCGAAATGTTGAAAATGTGTGGTGCTACAATTAAACATACACTAAAAGTCCTTTTAAATCACAGTCATATAGAAGGGAGAATAACAGGTGCTCGGAAAAATGCAGAAGTGATCTTGCTATTCAAGAAAGGAAATAACACGGACATAGAAAACTATCGCCCTATCAGCGTCCTCTCTCACCTCTATACGGTTTTCTCAAGCATAATAATAATCAGATGTGATTCTCATTAGCAGCTATCTTGTGTAACTAAAATCTATGATGGAACAACTTACCAGCGTTTTTCAGCAGATTAGTTTAAATATGAACTATAAAAAAACAAGAATTATAAGTGAAAATGAAGAAACTATTTTTATTCAGGATCACAAAGTAGAATTTGTACAAAAATATATTTACTTAGGGCATACTATTATGCTCAGAAAACCAAACCAATCCTTAGAAGATAAGATAAGAATCGCTTTAACTTGGACAGCATTTGGAAAACTGCGACACACATTGGCAAACAAACATATTCCAATCAACCTGAAGAGAAAAGTCTACGATAGCTGTATTCTGCCAGTGGTCACGTATGGAATGGAAACCATGATACTAACTCAGAGAAATTCGGAGAAACTAAAAGTAACGTAAAAGAGAAAAGAAAAAACAATGCTTGTTGTAAACATTCGCGATAAAGTCACAAACATTGAATAAGACGCAGGACGAAGACAACCGATGTTGTAGAGAAATTTGCACGTCTGAAGTGGCAATGGGACATACTGTACGTCAGAATCAGACACGTGGACATCCAGGATGGCAAGTTGGAGACCGAGACAAACAAAACGAAGCGTCGGTAGACCTCAGAAAAGGTGGCTCGACGATATTAAGAAGATTGCGGGCAAACATTGGATAAGGCAGGCGCAGGATCGAGAAACATGGAAAAGTATAGGAGAGGCCTTTATCCAGGAGTAGACGAATCAAGACTGAGGAAGAATATACGGGTAATCCAATGGAATTTTATCTGAACTAAGAATTTCGCAAACGGTACCGATTTAGAAAAGCAATTGTCAATGTTATAATTTTTCCCATAGTTTAAACTAATCTTTTTTCACAAAGTAACCGTCAATTATAAAATGGTAATTATTTACAATCCGGGTGCACGCTGGATTCACTTCAATTTTTTTGTGTGATAGACAGTACTCTAAAATGACAAAATAGCATTAACAAATAACGCGGAAATCTTTTGTTTATTTATTATTGGAATAAAAATAACAAATGATAGAACTTTATCCATCGTACACGAGATGGTGTATTAAAAAATGTACGATTTAATATCAATATATGATATACATTGCGCATGCGCGTAAAATATTTCCTCCGATTGTTTTGTGTTGTCGCAGATGTACTTGGGTGTACATCTGCGATGTTGTATAAATTGAACTGTATTGTTTTATTATTAACCGAGCTAGTAGTGGTGACACGACCTGCATTGCATTCGGGAGGTAATGGGTTCGATTCCCGTTACCGTCTACCCTGTATGAGGTTTTTTCAGGGGGTTTTCCTCGTACTCATGTAGCGACATGGTCACTGCGTATATGCACACCATGTGCGGCTACTTAGGCGAATGCTGGGGTAGTATTTTCCCCCTCAGTCAGAGCCCTAACCCCCGTTCCTTCCGATCCTATCCTGACCACACTCATCCTTAATCCCACCATGCATATAAACGTAATGTATGTATGTATGCTGGGATCCATGATTACGGCTGAAGGAGCTTGGAAGCTCAAGCAGCCCGCCCTCTCCCTTGGGAGGGAATGAAATACGTGGCCTTTTCCTTTTTTTTATTATAAAATTTTTATGTACATATGAAGTACATTGAAGTTTAGCGCTTTATAAACAATTGCATTGCGTATTATTGTAATTAATATAGTATTTTGCGTATTAATTACTTTAAAGTTAATCATACAATATTCTGTAGGGTAGGTGACCAAACATGCACATTTGATCACGGTACAAGAATTACGTGAATAATAGTGGAGCTTGTCAATTTACATGTGGTAAGTTATCGTTTACCTGGATCTTTCTTTTACTAGGTTATCGTAAATTTCAATCTGTCTTTTACTAGATTGCCATAATTTGCTACTACGTTCTCAGGATACTGCTGTTTCCGTTTCTTTTTTTTATCTGGATTACCACAATGTTTAAATCATTTCTTTAATAAAAGGTTACTTCTTTGTATGATTTCAGACTACCCCTTCTGTTTTAAAAATTCGTTTATGAATGGTATTACGTATTTCGCCACCTATTGTACAATAGCTACAGGTTCAGAACTTTCCTTTAAATTTTTATCGTTAAATTTTCTTATCGCGAAATACAATGCTACCCAGGTTATAAAGTTTTACGTAATTCTTTTCAACATAGTGATAGAAAGAAATATATAGTGTTTTTATATGTACCGGGTGGGTAGTACACCCGTTCCATAGCACTATAAAATGTTTGATTTTGATACACGAAATCTAGATTTTGGTTGAAGATGAAGGAGGGTCTGAACATTCGCTTGAAAGGTGACTGCTTTAGAAAGGCATTAACGCCGGCTTTTTTATAAATTTTTGGAAAAATACTGTTTTTCTAAGAAGAAACGTGGAAGACTGACAGAATGCCGTATCTTACAAATTTTCCTGGCGTTATTGCTTAGGTATTAACGTTATAAACTTATAATATTTTTGGGAATTGTTTTAAACGCATTTATAGATGTTATCATGGAAAAACGACTCCAATTTGTGTTGATGGTAAACACATCTAACGCACTTCAGTTCATTATTATTTTGGCGGCCGGTTATAAATGATCATTAGCCTGTAAGGGTTTTATAGCAAGTAACAATAGAAACTTTTCATTGTTACCGAAAATCATTTACATAAATTCGAGTTTACTTTTTTAAACATTTACTATAGTAAATGCATAAATGCATAACTTTAAATACTTCGTTCCGAAATAAAATTTATATACTGTCTAGCCTTAAAAAAACCCTAATCCGTTTTCTTGAAACGTTATGGACTATAGTAACAATTCTTGGTTCAATTAAAGTTAAGACTGCAAATACCACAATGAAAACGTCTGAATTTGTTCATGGACGGCTCAATCAAAATGGAAATATATAAATGTCCAGGTTGTTTCAAAGATTTCAATCGTGTTGTACATGGAAACTTTTCTAGAAAAGCATATATATATATATATATATATATATATATATATACAGTAGAACCTCGATTATCCGGATTACGTGTTGGAATGCGCTTTATGATTTGCGCAAGTTTCATTCATTCAACAAGTTCCGTGTAAAATATGAGTCAGTAGTCGTTCAAACTCAATACGCGTTGGACGTTTGCTTCTTGTGTTTAAATTAAATAAATTGGACACAATTTAAATATTCATTTTTTAAATTACCGATATGTCAACAAAAAGAAAACGTGTTGTACTTTCAATAAAAGACAAATTAGATATAATCAATGCTTTGAATCGAGGTGAATCGGGACGATCTCTGTCTAATAAATATGGTGTCGGAACGTCAACGATCTCGGATATAAAAAAACAAAGTGAAAAAATCTTAAAATTTACTAACTGTTTGATGACAGAAAATGGAAGCTTAGAGCGTAAAGTTATGAAAAAATCAGGAAATGAAGAAGTTGAAGAGTGTATTTTCATGTGGTTCATACAAAGACGTTCATCTGGACAGCCAATATCTGGTCCATTACTGTGTGAAAAGGCAATATTTTTTAATACAAGATTAAATGGAGATCCCACATTCAAAGCAAGCTCGGGCTGGCTTGAAAAATTCAAAAGACGACATGGTATCAGGGAACTTGAAATTCATGGGGAAAAGCTTTCTGCCGACATACCTTCAGCAAACACGTTCATTGACACGTTGAACATTTTTGTGGAGAGGGAAGGATTCGACGAAGAATTTATTTATAATGCTGACGAGACCGGTTTGAATTGGAAGAAACTACCCAATAAATCTTTAGCATCAAGACGTGAAATACTGCTCCAGGGTACAAAATTAGTAAAGGACGTGTCACCATAATGGTGTGTGCCAATTCAACAGGTAGACATAGACTTCCACTGTTTGTCATTGGGAAATCAAAGAACCCAAGATGCTTTAAAAATATCAATAGTCTTCCGGTTGAATATGATCATCAGAAAAAGCCTGGATGAATGGTGAAATTTTAAACGATGGTATGAAAAACAGTTTATTCAAAGTTAAAACATCAAAACTCCATAGATAAACGGGAAAAACTTTATTATTACTAGACAATCCCCCACCCATCTATTGAATGTTTAAACCAGATCGATGAAATGTTTACAGTAAAATTTCTTCCACCAAATGTCAATCTGTAATACAACCGATGGATCAGTAATAGAAACATTCAAACGTTTATATAGAAAACAGATGCTTCGACGATTATTACTAGCAGACGAAAATAATGATGAATGGGTTATCAACTTCCACAAGAAATTAAATTTAAAAATTGTTGCTTTAGTAATGATAGAAAGTGATATAAAGACATCCGGGAAACAATAGGTCAAATTTCAATATGTGCTGCTTGCGACGAAAAGATGTAACCGAATGGTTAAATTATGAAAATCCTGGATTTCAAATTTTGAATGATGAGGAAATAAAGAAATATCTGTCTCAGAAGAACGTGATCAAGAAGACGATGAAGAATTTGCGAGGAAGAAATATTGGTCCAACACATTCTGAACTTTTCAATGCTTAGATGTCGCCATGAAATGGTTTGAGAGTCAAGAAGAGTGTAATTCAGGACAACTAATATGTCTTAAAAGTATTCTGATTTGGCAGCTTCAAAAAGAAAAGCTAGCTTTAAGCAAAATCGATTTGATTTCTTTAATAAAAATAATTTACATATATTAAAGCTACTTATGTATAAATCAAAATAAAAAATATTCATACTGAGTGTACTCGTTTTTCCTTTAATTATTTTTTTCGCTTATCCGGTTTTCTTATCCGGACTACCTTCATCTTTAGTCCGGATAATCAGGTTCTACTTTTGTTTTTTTTTTTTTTTTTTTTTTTTTTTTTTTTTTTTTTTTTTTTTTTTTTTTTTTTTTTTTTTTTTTTTTTTTTTTAAAAAATATTTTAATATTTTTTTTTTTATATAAAATATTTTAATATTTTTTAATTTTTTTAATAATTTTTTTTTATTTTTTTTTAAAATTTATAATTTTTTTTTTTTATATTTTAATTTTTTATTTTTTTTTATTTTAATTTATTTTATATTAATATATATTATTAAATTATTATAATTTTAATATTTTTATAAAATTTTTTTTTTATTTATTTAATTTATAAATATAAAATATTTTATTTTTTAAATTTTTAATATTTTTTTATTTTATATTTAAAATATTTTTTTATTTTTTTTTTTTAAAAATATATTTAAAAATATATTTTTTTAATTTTTAATTTTTAATTTATTTATTTTTTATAAAAATTATTATTTTTATTATTTTTTTTTTTTAAAAAATTTTTTTTTTTTTTTTATAAATTTATTTTTTTTTTTAATTTTTTTTTTATTTTTTTTTTTTTAAATTTTTTTAAATTTTTATTTTTTTTATATTATTTTTATAATTATAAAATTTATTTTATTTATTTTAATTTTTTTTTTTAAAATTTTATATATATTTTATTATTATTTATATATTATTTTAATAAATATTATTTTTTTTTTATATTTTTTTTTATAAATATTTTTTTATATTTTTTATTTATATATATATATATTTTATATATTTATTATTTTGTTTTAAAAATATATTGTTTTTTTATATATATTTATTTTATATATTTTATAATTTATAAAAATTTTTTAATATATTATTTTATATATAATAATATAGTTATATTATATATATTTTTATTATATATATATTATATTTAAATTAATTTTTTTTATATTAAAATAATATATATATTTTTTTATATATATTATTTTATTATTTTTTTTTTTATATAAAATTTTTTTTTTATTTTATTTAATAATTTTTAAATAAAAAATTTATTATTATATTATATATATTTATATATATATTTTTTTTTTATTATTATTTTTTATATTTTTTTATATAAATATATATATTATATATATATATTTATATTTTTTTATTATAAAAAATTTTATATTTTTATATATTTTTAAAAAATATATAAATATTTTTAATATATATTATATAAATATATTAATATATATTTTTAAATATATTTTTTTATATTTTAAAATATATAATATTTTTATATTAAAAATTTTAAAATTTATAAATTATAATATTTTTAATATATATAATATATATATTATAATATATATATATTATAATATATATAAATATATATATTATAATATATATTATAATAAAAATTATTATTATATTATAATATTATATTTTTATATATTATTTTTTTATTATATTTATATTTTATATATATTTTTTATTTTAAAATAAATATTTAATTTTTTTAAAATTATTTTTTATTATTTATATTTTTTTTTATATTATATTTTATATTTATTTTTAATATTATATATATTTATTATTTATATTTTTATATGTTATTTGTATATTTTTATTTTTTTATATTTTTATATTTTATTTTTTTTTTTTTTTTTTTTTATTATTTTTATTTTTTTTTTATTTTTTTTTATATTTATTTATAATTTAATTATAAATTAATTATCCTCTAAAAATTTATTCTAATAAACACAAAGACATATAAAGATAATGACAAGTGTTTTATAATAAAGATTTATTTAATTAATTTAACCTGTTAACATGTGCCAAGGTTATTTTATTTTATGGAATCGGCCTTGGATTTTTTAAGTTAACATGTATCATATACGTAAAATTTTTGCGACGCGAGATTTCAGAAGGCTGTTTCGGCGATCCTCAATGAGCATAACCGAAATTGTAAGACAGGTGTAGGTGTCCAACTTGTTCTCGGTCTTTGCCCTTGTCGTGATCCAACTTGTTCGTAGGCCTTCGTGTATTGTCATGGTATTGCCGGAAAATTTGAATTTGTATTATAATACTAAGAGCCTAATGCTAACTTAAGACAGATGTATGCTGCCAACTTGCTCTCGGGCTTTGTACCTTGTCGAGGCAATGGCAAAAATTTGAATTTGTATTTAAGTCTTTGCAGGTTATGGCTGGAAATATGAATCTGTATTTTGGTAAGGGTGTAATGCTAACTTGTAAGACGGATGTAGCAACTTACTTTCAGGCTCACGCCCTCGACCAAAAATTTAATTATATATATATATATATATATATATATATATATATATATATATATAATTATTATAATAATATATTTTCGAACTAAGCATTCCTTCAATTTTGTTAATAAAGTTGTTCTTCCTAACGGTGTTTGAACCTGCACTAACAAGGCTGCAGTTAATGCGAAAGTGCGGTTAGATGGGTAGATACAATAAGTGTGAGATTGGCTTTCTTTTGCACTCTGTGCGTTCAATCATACTGCTATTTTTTGAATTGTGAGCTGATTTTGTATGATTAAGTTAAATCAATTTCGTATTTAATTGATTTGATTAATTTGATTTGAGTAATTGATTTGTATGTTTGAGAAAGAGACGAGGGAGAGACGAACACGATCAACCTCTATTACAGAAAACATTCATTAGTCTTTACATCACTATATGGCAGCACAAACCACCCTAATTAGTCCTAGAAATATATCGTTAGGTGGCGCCGCCTCTATTACAGAAAACATTCGCTAGTTTACAAATATACCACTAGATGGTGCCACAAACAAAACCCTGATTAGTGCTATAAATATAACGCTAGATGAAGCCACCTTTATTACAGAAAATATTAATTAGCCCATACAAAACTAGCTGACGATACAAATTCAAATTTCCCAACGACAGGAGGGCGCAGGCCCTAACACAGGTTCCTATGTTTTGTCTTATAAGCTAGCAATAGGCCCCTTATTAGAATACAAGTACAAATTTCTCGCAATAAGTAATCAGAATGTAAACACTTAAATACAAATCCAAATTTCCCGCCCAGGGGCCAGGGGCTAAGAGCCGGAAGTAAGTAAGTTGCGAAGCCCTACGTCTGTCTTATAAGTTAGCATTAGACCTTCTTATTATTATAATACAAGTTCAGATTTCCCCTCGTAGATGTCGTCACAAACAAATTCAAATTTTTGGTCGAGGGGCGAGGGCCTGAAAGTAAGTTGCAAAGCCCTAAATCTGCCTTACAAGTTAGCATTATACCCCTTATTATAATACAGATTCATATTTCCAGCTATAACCTGCAGAGACTTAAATACAAATACAAATTCAAATTTTCCGGCAAGGGTACCACGACAATACACGAAGGCTTACGAACAAGTTGCGATCACAAGGGGCAAAGACCCGAGAACAAGTTGCGACACCCTACACCTGTCTTACAATCTCGGTTATGCTCGGGGAGGGTTGGAGTGGGATCGCCGAAACAGCCTTCGCCGAAATCCTCGCGTCGCGAAATTTTACACATATGATACATGTTAACTTAAAAAAAATCCAAGGCCGACCGCTTCTATAAAATAAAAATAACCTTGGCACATGTTAACAGGTTAAATTAATTAAATAAAATCTTTTATTACAAAACACTTGTCATTATCTTTACATGTCTTTGTGCTTATTAGAATACAATTTTTATGACAGAGGATAATTTTGCAACCTCTTTATAATAAATCCTATTACAAAAATCACACTGTAAAACTAGAAAATGTTAATTGATTGCTTATTAATTAGGTACTCGTTTATTTAAAGCAATTTGTATGTACATGTACAATATAAAAACACAGTTTGAAGACTTTAACTAACTCAAATACACGTATTTATAGCACACCTCCAAGGTCAAATTAAACCACTAAAAAATCACAAGGCTAGCTTCAAAGTCTGGCCTATGGCTAACTTCAAGATCGGTTGAAGATGACTCTTTTCTCAAGATAAAATAAGTATGTTGTAAATAAAATTCGTATATAGGTAGAGTTCGTAACTGACAAATAGGGAGTAAAAGAATTGTAATAAATTTAATAACAATTATGCAACCTCTTTTATATGAAAAATAAAAACCACATTGTAAAAACAAGAAAACAGTTATCCTCGGTTGTATGCTATTTAAACCTATGTTAGATAGACCTTTGTTAGCTTTCAAATTCATGGCTGACCGCTTCTATAAATATCAATAACCTTGATAAATGTTAACTTAAAAAAAATTCCAAGGTCAACCGCTTCTACAAAATATACATAACCTTGATATATGTTAACTTAAAAAAAATTCCAAGGCTGACCGCTTCAATAAAATAAAAATAACTTTGGCACATGTTAACAGGTTAAATTAATTAAATAAAATCTTTTATTATAAAACACTTGTCATTATCTTTATATGTCTTTGTTCTTTATTAGAATACAATTTTTATGACAGAGGATAATTATGCAACCTCTTTATAATAAATCCTATTATAAAACTCACATTGTAAAACTAGAAAATGTTAATTGATTGCTTACTTAATTAGGTACTCGTTTATTTAAAGCAATTTGTATGTACATATACAATATAAAAACACAGTTTGAAGAATGTTATTTATCCATAACACTTAGGTGATATTTTTGTTTGTACACAGTATAAAAAACTGATGAAGTCTAGCTTTTACACGATCAAAGTGAAAATCATTTTTTTAAGCATGTTATCGTCGTTTTTTTTTTAATGTAAATTTATAAGTACAATATAAATGCTAAATACGAGTTGCAGTAATCAGGTTTCATGTATTACTATCTAAATTAGTTAATAAAGGAAAGCAATAGCTAGTTTATATCCAGCCATTCATAAGTAGAAAACGTGTTTAGTGAGCTGTATAAAAATATTTCAGTTCAACATATGGTTATTATTAGAACAGTTGAAAGAAAAACACATCTGAAGGTATGCGTATTATTTTTTAATATATGTTTTACTTGCTATTGCTAACAAAAATGTCGATAAAGATTTTTAAAATGTATTATAACTCTTATAGAATGACGTCATAAAATCAGATCCACAATAGCTGGTACGTATTCGTGGATTTTAAACTTGTAGTTATTGTTAATTCGCGTATAATAATAAACCATTAAAACTTTTTGCCTTTTATTTCCATTATATCAATTTGATATTTTTAAAACATGTTAATTTAATTTAACTCTACGTTATATATAAATAATGATTACTTTCTAGTCCTTTTAATGAGGTTTTGATATCTGTTAATGAACACGTTTCTATGAAACAATTTTGTGTGTATGTAATTGAACATGCAAATAAAACAGACATAATTTTCCGAATGTATAGGTGATGACTGTTCAGAAAGAGAATCTGCCTCTATAAAAAGCATCATTGCATTAGGGTAGAAATTATTTATTATTTCACATAATATTTAATTTAGATTTTAATGTATTCAGTTTTGAACTGTAAGCTGGTGCATGATTTATTGATTTTGGTTGATTGATTGAAATTGATCTGATTGATTTTATCATGATTTCTTTGAGATTGATTGATTAATTAATTAATTGATTTGTTTGTGTGTGAGAAAGAGCCGAAAGAGAGAGAGAGAAACGGATATGAGAGAGAGAGAGAGAGAGAGAGAGAGAGAGAGAGAGAGAGAGAGAGAGAGAGAAAGAGAGACGTGCATGATCAACTTCTATTACAGAAAATGTTCATTAGTCTATACGCCACTAGATGGCACTAAAAATCAATTTTAACTCAAAGGGGCCGGGGCGCAGACCCTGATACAAGTCCTGTCTTACAAGGCTAGGGCCACCTTATTAGAATACAATTTTTTTATGACAGGGGGTGGAGGCCTACAACTGTAAGATTAGGTTAGAACCCACATACAATTGCACCAAGGGGGCCAAGGCCCAAGAGCTAGTTTCTACACTTGTCTTATAAGGTTAGGGCCCCATACCATTTCCAACCAGGGGCCGCGACAGGGGCGATGGCCCGAGAAGAAGTTTTGAAGATCTACACGTATCTTACAAGTTAGCATTAGGGGCTCTTATTAGAATACAGCTTCAAATTTCCAATCAGAATGCAGAGACTTAGTCCTCCAATCAGAGCGGCTGAGTGGTGGGGCTAAGGACCAATCCGAAGCCAGAGACGCGGGTGCACCCACGACCAATCGGTTAAAAGTGGGGCGTGGCCTAGTTTTAATCCCTCCAATCAGAACACTGCATGTACGCGCAATTGCCTATCGTCCAAGGGGTATACAGCCAAAAAGACTCGTAATACAACCAAATTAGAGGCTTAACTCCGCCCAAGAGTTGAAAATGGCCCCCGAAAAGAAGCCGACCCCACCCTCAAAATATACGCCTCCCACGTGGGCGACCTTGTGACGTCATAATCCAAGATGGCGGAAGATGTCCCAGGGGGCAGGGCTTGTGACGTCAAAATCCAAGATGGCGGAGTTCGATTCCGTTAAGAAACATTTCAATTTCCGAAGTTTCGAAATTATTAAAGAAAAAACAAAAATCGTCGATTTCTAAAAACCCAATATTTCCATAATTATAAAAGATATGAAAAAAAGTTTTAATCAAAGTCACTTAATTCGATGAGGCACACTCAAAAATGATGTCAAAATAAAATTCAAGATGGCGGTTTCCAAGATATTAATAGCAACTTTCTTATTTTAAATGGGCGCCATATTGGATTTTTACACAATTAAGTGGAATTTTTTTTCTTTTTTCAACGATGTATAACAACCTATGTACGAATAAAAATTATGGGAAATATTAATTGTTTTCGTTTTAAATCAAGCAGCCATGATAATAATAAATAAAAGTCCAGAGGCGTTAAATCTGCGGATCTGGCTGGCCACTGATTAGGTCTATTGGTGGCAATTACTCTATTATCAAAAGGGTCATTTAAATATCGGATAACATTGCCAGCATTATGTGTGGGAGCGCCACCCTGCTGGTACCATATTTGAACATTTTGTGCCAAAGGTAGATCATCTAATAAATCTTCAAGATATGTTTGCAGAGTTTCCATGTAACGCTGCGCTGTTAAGGTTCCATAAAAAATTATAGGACCAACTAAACGATTTCCCAATATGCCACAAAAAGCATTAAAGCCAAAACTAACCTGGTTGCGCCGTGGAACCACTATGTGTGGACGGATTTTCCTGTGCCCAATGGTGCTCATTATGGCGATTAAATAATCCACAATTGGAGAAGTAGGATTCGTCAGTCCATAAAACTTCATTTATAAAATCACCATTTTCTGCAATTTTATTTAAAAACCATCTACAAAATGCTGCAGTACGGATATTACATATTATAAAGTCTGCGCAAAGTGTAATTTATATCCGTGGAAATTGTGTTTTTTTTTAGTTCTCGATGATTTACTCTCAGACACATTAACTTGAGCTTCAATTTCTCGAGTTGAAATACCCGGATTTGCTTGCACACAAGCTAAAGGTAATTGCTCATCTTCAGTAACCACGTTTATGTTCCTATTGGGCTTTTTAAGACATCCATAATGCTGCATATTTGAATCTAACCTTGCAAATATTTTCATGTACGGTTGCCTACGCTCTGGAAAATTCGTTAGATATTCTTGAGCAGCAAGACGGGAGTTTTTGTAACACTTTATGTATGTATAAAACATATATTGTTCATTTGTTGGAAAGGTCGCCATTAGAAATAATGAAAGAAAAAACAATTATTATAAATTTATCACTTAATAATACAACAGAGCAATACTAATTATTTACACAATCAATAAACTAATACAACTTGACAGTTAGTCGTATTATAATAAATTTTGTTTTATTGTTAATCATGGCTACTTGATTTAAAATGAAAGCAATTGATATTTCCCATAATTTTTTATTCGTACATAGGTTGTTGAAAAAAGAAAAAAAATTCCATTTAATTGTGTAAAAATCCAATATGGCGTCCATTTAAAATAAGAAAGTTGCTATTAATATCTTGAAAACCACCGTCTTGAATTTAATTTTGACATCATTTTTAATTGTGCCTCATAGAAGTAAGTAACTTTGATCTGAAACTTTTTTTCATATCTTTTATAATTACGGAGATATTTGAGTTTTTAGAAATCGCCGATTTGGGTTTTATTTAAATAATTTCGAAACTATTCGGAAATTGAACTGTTTCACAAAGGAATCGAACTCGGCCCAAAAAATGGCACAATATTGCCCATTTAACCAAATCTCTATCTTTAATAATAAGAAAGATATTATCCTACTCTATTTAGGACACCCTGTATATATATATATATATATATATATATATATATATATATATATATACAGGGTCCGGCAACAAGAGCGCCTTCTTCTATATCTTCCGTTTCATATAAGCTAGATTAATAAAATTTGGGATAGGGTTATAGTTTAGTTGTATGCATATTTTAAAATTATTCACGTATATACAGGTTGTTTATTTAAAGATGACCAAACCATACCTAATAAAAAAAATTTTAACGGAACACCCTGTATATGATTACTTTTTTTAATTCTACACATTGTTCCTAACAAATTCGCAATATATTTCCCTATCCCTAAATGTAGCCGTTTTTGAGTTAAGTCGATTTTTATAAAAAAAATTGAAATTACAGAGATAGCTTTGAAAATGTACCTCCTTAACCGTTGAAAAACAAAAGTTATCTAATTTCTATCAGAACAAGTACACAGATAGAGCTTTCTTATAATGCAAAGAAAATGTCATAATTGCATACCGGGTGTTTACAATTGACTTGCCAATCAGACATTATTCCAACTAGTAAAAGTTTACTTTTTCTAATAGAACACCCTGTATATTATTCCGTTTTTGGTTTTTACATATTAACCCTTATCAATTCGATATACAATTCCCTATCCCTAAATATACCCGTTTCCGAATTATTTTCAATTTTTCAAAATGTATAAGATTATTGGAACATTTGTTTAAATCCATGGCCTCGTATAAATAGAAAAAAAAACAGTGGAAAACAATTGTATTGTAAATTAAAAAACGTAACAGAAACTAACACACTATAATTATTTCTAAAAATACAAAACTAATAAAATAAAAAAAATAATAATTTAAGGCTAATCATTAGCGATAATGATTTATAATAATTGTTCAAAATGTTGTCCGTTTTCTCGGATGCAGACCTGAAGTCGATCTTTAAAAGATTATTCAACTCTACGCAACAACTCAGGAGTAATGCTATGAAAAGCCTGTGTTATACGATTATGCATATCTTCGGCAGTGGTTGGTGGTTCCCTATAGACAATATTTTTTATGTATCCCCATAAAAAGAAATCTATTCTTGTCAGATCAGAGGACCTAGCTGGCCACCTCACAGGTCCATTTCGCCCAATCCATTTATTTGGATAGACTCTATTGAGATAATCTCTTACATTTGCAGAGTAGAGAGCAGGAGCGCCACCCTGTTGATCCCACATTGTGGCTCTAATATCAAGGGTAATATTTTCTAATAAGCCCGGTAAATCGTTACGCAAAAAGTTAAGGTACTTCTCACCATTCAAGTGTCCACCAAAAAAGAATGGACCGATGACATAATCCCCAACGATGGCACCACAGACACTTAAAGACCACTTATGTTGATTATCAACTTGTCTTAATAAATGTGGATTTTCTGAGGAATAATAATGAAAATTATGTGTATTAACAAATCCATTCTTATGAAATGTTGATTCGTCTGTCCATAAAATATTATAAAAAAAATTTGGGTTTTGAGTAATTTTTTTCTCTGGCCCAGTTACAAAATCTTACTCGATGATCGAAGTCTGCATCGCTCAATTCTTGGTGTAACTGAATATGATAGGGATGTAAGCGATTCTTCTTTAAAAGACGGCCTACTGATCTCTCACTTATACCAACTATTTCACTTATGTCCTTTTGGCTTCTGTGATGATCTTCTTCGATGGCGAGAAGAACCCTCAATTCACTATCTTCATTTGTAGAAGGTTTAACACGTTCATGTTTGGAGTAATTGGCACATGAAATTGCAATAAATCTACTCATAACTTTCTGAAACGATCTTGCGTTTGGATGTCTTCTATCTGCATATCTTTCATCATAAGTTCTGCTGGCCAATAAACTGTTTCTTTCTGCAGCACCCAACACGAATATCATATCAACTAACTTATTTTGTGTAAATTCATTTTATAAAAATCTTGATTACTAACAATAACACTCGTAAATGGTTAACTACAGTTTTATTTATTTACGTCAAACATTCAATTTTTATAAGAAACACACTTGATTTTAGAATTTTACTTGAAATTGAAGTAAATATTTGTCAAATTCCTGTTAACATGCAATGCCTCCAGTACAAAAATTGTAATTAGTCTTTTATCATAATATATTAGTTTCTGTTGCGTTTTTTAATGTATAATACAATTGTTTTATGATGTTATTTTGTATCTATACGAGGCCATAGATTTAAAAATGTCTCAATAATCTTATACGTTTTGAAAAATTGAAAATAATTCGGAAACGGCTATATTTACGGATAGGGAGTTGTATGGCGAACTGATAAGGGTTAATATGTAGAAACCAAAAATGTAATAATGTACAGGGTGTTTTATTTGAAAAAGTACACTTTTACTAATTCGAATAATGGTTGATTGGCAAGCCAATTATAAGCACCCTGTATGCAATTATGTCATTTTCTTCACATTAAAAGGAAGCTCTATCTGTGTACTTATTCTCATATAAATTAGATAACTTTTATTTTTCAACAGTTAAGGAGGTACATTTTTAAAGCAAACTCTGTAATTTCAATTTTATTTTAGAAAAATCGAAATAACTCAAAAACGGCTATATTTAGGGATAGGGAAATATATTGCGAATTTGTTAGGAACAACTTGTAGAATTCAAAAAAGTAATAATATACAGGGTGTTCCATTTAAATTTTTTTATAATAATTTGGTCCTCTTTAAATAAACAACCTGTATTCGCGTGAATAATTTTAAAATATGCACACAACTAAACTAAAACTGCATTCCAAATTTTATTAATCTAGCTTATATAAAACGGAAGATATATATATATATATATATATATATATATATAAAATATATATATATATATATATATATATATATATATATATATATATATATATATATATATAAACAAACAACAATGGTGACCACTTATGTTGGGTCAGGCAGGAACGACTAAGGAGAGAAACTCTTTCCTTGATCTGCGCATGCACTTAAAAATTTTCAGTATATATGTCTAGTGTAGATTATATTCTAATCTAATAAGATAAACAAAATTACTGTAACCTAACAGTATTAGATTAAAAATTAGATTAGATAAAAAAAACTACTCTAACCTAAATAAAAAAAAGTTCCATTAACTGGGAATCGAACCCACACTGAAGGCGATTTAAGCGACCATTCTACCACTAGTCCAAACATGCTTTGCCAGTTTAACATTGAAAATGCTATTTGAATACCACTTCCATTAAACCAAGTGTTTAATGCATGTGTAGATCAAGGAACCAGTTCCTCTCCCTAGTCACTTCTGGACCAGGCTGCATACATACAGATGTTATGAAACGAATAAATTATTGTTACATCCACCATGAATGGCCATCAGTATCTCAAGAAGTTCAAGCTAAACCCTTTGCTACTTAGTAGGTATTTGCATATATGCAGTGGCCACATCAGAAAGTTTATTCTTTTGCTGACATATTTTTTCATATACAACAAAAATTGTTTGATATTAACATTTATTTATGTAACATTTCTTACTGAAGAAGGTGTAATAGCTGTTGTAAATATATTTTAAAATTGGGATTTACACAAAAATTAAGTGGTTTAAGTTTAAGAATTAGGTTCTTCAGTAGAATATAACAAAGCATTTTTCTTTATGGATATACTTAACTTTCAAGTTACATTTTACAATACTATTTCTTGTTTTAATAAAATTACAATTTGTAAATTTTTTTATACATCAAATAGATACGTAACTTGTTGATTTTATAAAAATTTGACAGTGTAAAAAATGTTCTTTTTTATAATCAAAAAAGCAAAAACAGCATTTAAATTTTTTTAAAAAATGTATTTATAATACATATACAAATTGTGCCATTAAAACTAAAATAACAGTTTTAGAAAATAACAAATACGAATTGCAAAAATAGTTTTAGGAAAAAATTTCTAAAAATTAAATTTGTCAATACAGTACCAAAATGATCGTAAGTATTCAAATTTGGGATGGGCTACAGTACTATTTGTACTTCTGGTTAAAACTCGACAGAGGACTAGAAGTTACAGTCACATATAACTGTTATTGATGCCCTAGCACAAATAGCACTTAAAATATATTTTGTTGTCATATAGAGGGAGTCAAAAGTGTATAGTGGGTAAGATTATTAATCTTGTACATAATAGCTTGTGAACACGGCTCTAACAATTACTAACGAGATCATTGACTATTTATACAACATAACACCTAATAACAGTAGTAACATTTTCACAGAGGCTCATAATTTATGTCCACATACTCACAAAATATTCCCAATTATAAATAGTAATTACAAGGGAATTGTCAATTGTGAGTGATTATATTTTTGTTTAAGGGACAAAGTGCAAATATCTATATCAAACATATAAAAAAAAACTACGTTGGTCTATCTAAAAACTACATTAAAAATTACTTCAACAATTTCACCTAATCATTTATGATCGCAAAAAATACACAACCAGTTGTTAACTATAAATGACTTGCGTGACATGATAATGTGTAACAAATTTAAATACAGGGCAATAATTGTAGCAGGTAATGATTTAAGCAACAAAAAATTAATGTTTCAAAAAACTTTTGTTAAGGTCAATTTTAAAATATTCACAAATTTTTACAAAACTAATATCAATTATAATTCCACAATAATTAAAATGAGTATTAAACAATTAACAAATTTTGCTAGTGATACATATCATGCATTTGCCAATAATTTGAATTCAAAGATAGACTATAATAGAACTAGTTCAGTTTAGGCACTAATTTTATATGAAAAAGTGTAACTAAAATTTTGAATTTTAAAATTGAGCTATTTCTAAACACATACAAATAAGTAATTAAGTTTTAAGAAAACAAATATATACAATTAATAATGAAAATATACAATAATGAATTGAAGTGATGCAATTACATTCATTAGTACAGCGCAAATAAGCAAATATGTAAGATATGTATCTATTGAAACTACATAGTCTTGTAATGTTAATTATATTGTCTTAAAACAAAAATAAGTAGTTTCGACTAAAATAGTTATACCACAAGAATTAAACTAATAACTAGTAGCACCTTAACATGAAAGTTTCAGTGTTCACACCAACGCAACAACAATAAGCAAGAGTGTGGAATTATCTAACAAACTTGAATAGCACAGTTATGAATGTAACAATTCATAATCATTAAGTAGACTATATTCTTTCAATTTAAAATATAGGTACATGTAGGTAAATAGTACTAAGTAAATTATGTATAAACAAGTAGATGGTAAGAAATAGTCCTTAGTTCATCTACTTGAGAAAAGAAATAAAATTGTAACAATCTAACAGAATTGAGTTTATAATTGTGTATCTAGTAATATATTTGACGCCATTGCAGTTATATTTGATCTTTGGAAAAATAAAACTTTACAAAAACATGCACAATTCAGCACTAAGTTAAGATATTTGTGTCGTTGTACTATTACGTATAAGGCAAAAAGATAAATATAACCAAAAGATTTATATGTTGGTAGAAAATGATAAGCATAGCTTTTATTGCTTTTGGCAAAAGTAAATATGTTAATGAAAAGGGAAGAAGAGGAACTATCACAACTGCTTTTTGTTCTTAAATAACTAGGCCCTGCCTATATAGATATAAATATTGACACGAAACATTCAAAATTTCCGTTAATAAATAAAATGGAAATGAACAACCAATTAGTACAAATAAAAATTAAAATCTATTTACAATATTTTACGTAGGTTCATCTACTTAATTAACTTTATACAAAAGATTTACAGCAATTTTATTTACAATCGATTAAAATGTAGAAGATAAAATTCAAAATACACTTAACAACTATTAGAATTTAAAGTAATTTTAACGATAAAATGTATGCCAAATTTTTCAAGACGTCATGTTAAAATATTAAAAATTGTAGCATTATTATTTTATACTCAAATTAATTTAAAATTCAAATATGAGGAAGACAAAACTTATTGCACATTAAATACAACTAACTGTTTGAGGACACTTTGGCAGCTTCGGTAGGAGTTAAAGGACTACTTAGACTGTTTGCACTACGAGGGGTATGACTATTTTGAGCCATTAGTTTTTGTCGCACTTCACGAATTTTCAATTGTAAACTACCTTTATTTGGAAATATATCAACGTGTTGTGCTTGAAAATTAGATGTTGCTTGAGATGATGGAAAAAATGTGTGCTCTTGAAATAATTGCATGACTAACTGACGTCTTTGTTCTAATATCCTTCTATGACCTTTTTCAGCTTCTCTACCCGTTCCTGGTGTTTTTGGCGTTCTCGGTGAACTTGATTCTCCAACTTCAGAAAAATCTGCAGAAGTTAATATTAAATGTACAATTTAGAATGGATACGAGTGGTGATAATCATAAAAATGAGAATTATAAATTTACGTGTATAATAAATATTTTGTACCTTTTATATTTTCTACATTAAAATCGGGACCAAAAAATGTATTTCCTATTATTCTATTTCCAGAAGCAGATGCAGTAGAAGGTAATGGGGTTTCACCTTCACTCTCTTCATCAACTGAAGATCGATGACCTGGTGTAAGATTTCGTTTCTTATGGTAACTAGAAAAAACTCTAGGACTCGACGAAACTGCTATGGCACTAGGAGATTGGCATTCTTCAGGTTTAAACTGAGGTAGAGACGAAAACTTCTTTTCGAAATTCACTTGCTCTAAGACCCTAAAAATAAGAATTAATTACAAAAATTTGTGTTTATTTGTTTTTATTCCAATAAAATTCAAATTAATTAGGTAATTACTATAAATTATATCTTCACACCATTATAATCTAGCTCAATTATCAAACAATTTAAGTATTACACAAGCTATTAGCAATTAAGAAACTTAAAGGTTGTATTGGTGTCCGTATCTATAATGCATGTACGTGCGCATCTAAATTTATGATATCATCAAGGACTCTCCTATTCAATGTTTGAAGGTAATTCATAATTTTTTTTGACATTAAAATAAAACATGTATATATCCTGTAAATTAGTTACTACCTAATCGTTTGTTTTTGTCATATATCAAGCAAATGTGATGTATTTGTTAATATATTATTGATTTTGAATGTTCAGGGTGTTTCAAACTCGACGCCCAATGCCTAGGAAAACCCAAGAAAAAATAATATTAAAAAATCTGAAGTGGGGAATCAAAATCTGAATAAGTAAGCTACATTTTTCTGTAAAAAGTAAAGTTTTAACAGTTACGGAAAAATGAGTAATGACATCATCAAATAAAATTTTCCCAGAAAAGTACCTATATTTGTCGGGTTTTGTAAAACCTATATTTTTCTTGATATTTTTTGTTTAAAAATTTTTTCTTTATCTATTACCGTTTAAAAGATATAAGCCCAAATGTTAAAAAAAAAATAATAACCCAAAAATCGCATTAGCTTGGCAAGATCTATATGAGATTTTCCCAGCCGCTATCAATTTAATCAAGTAAACCATGTGAATTATTTTGTTCACATTTGACAACATAATTGTCTATGATATTTAATTTAATTTAATTCAATTTAGAGCAACTGACACATGCGCATATGGAAAGGAGGCTCAATTTCATTGCTCAAATAGTCGTTCACCAACAAATTGCCGATCATAGAATTTTTCAATATATTCTTTGGATTTTCTTTAAATATCATAGACATTTATGTTGGCAAATGTGAACAAAATAAATCACATAGTTTACTTGATTAAATTGATAGCGGCCGGGAAAATCTCATATACATCTTGTCAAGGTATGTGATTTTTGGGTTATTATTTTTTTTAACATTTGGGCTTATATCTTTTAAACGGTAATAGATAGAGAAAAAATTTTTAAACAAAAAATACAAGAAAACGGACAAATATAGGTACTTTTCTGGGAAAGTTTTATTTGATGACGTCATTACTCATATTTCCGTAACTGTTAAAAATTTACTTTTTACAGGAAAATGGAGATTCCTTATTCGGATTTCGATTCCCCGCTTCAGATTTTTTAATATTATTTTTCGTTGGGATTTCCTAGGCATTGGGTGTCGAGTTTGAAATATCCTGTACATATTAAGATATGTATTAAAATTTTTGTTTGTTTCAATAATAAATATGAGAGGTACATTACAGGTCTTCTGTACACGATCTTTAAGATTTTTTTTTTTGTAATAACTCTAGCTTATTCAAGTGCATTTGAGAGTAAGCTCATAACCTTAGTATGCAGTAATATAGCCGTAACCCTATAAAGATGTGGTAAACAGTCTTCAATGAGAGTAGTCAAGTGATTGAGAAAAAATTCAAAAGCAGAGTTCGCTTCATATGGAAACCCTCAGAAACTTCCAACCATGAAGAAATACTGGTAAGCTTCGACATAGTGAGTCTATTCACATATGTGCCCACTAACAAGGCACTAACTATCATAAAGAGACAGGCTGGACAACAATGAAACGTTAGATAAACACACACAACTCTCGGTAAACACAATAATTGAACTTCTGACAATATGCATTAGAACAACATACAAATGTTTGGGATGGCTCACCCATAGTGAGCAATATCTTGAATAACTAATAAAGTTGAAGTGTAACCTCAGAGGCTTATTTTAAGTATGGACGACGTACCCTACGCTTTAAGCGCTAGTGTAGGTCTCCTATAGTAAGATACATTAACCACAAAAAGTATAAAAAAACAGGATTTTTAAAAAACTAGTGGTGCAATGAATCATTGAGTGAAAGTGTAATAACAATAGGGTTATTTCTGACTGTAATGTTGGGTACCTACCTGCGTTTAATTAATTAATATACATAAAGAAAACAAAATATACAAAGGGTTTGATTTGTAAAAAAAAAACGAATGATTGTAAATTGAATATTTACTTTAAAAAGTGATTTAAAAAAAAATGGTCAACCACCTTGTGCAAGAATTTTTACATCGTTTAATTACCTACCTAACCAACATGTAAACAACAAGTTTATTATAAAGTTCTCCACTTTATTTTCTTATACGCATAATGTAAAAACAAAAATGCGAAGTAAAAACAAAAATGCGAAAATATAGACATGTAAGCTATTCAAATAAATTTATATACAGTCTACGTATTAGATAAAATATTTAAGTTTCTACTATTAGACAATTTGTTTACAATATTTAAATGTTTCTCTTTGAAACTAGCAGTCTCCCATTTCACAGTTTTATACAACTTTACTTTCAAAAATAAATCTATTAAGAACATTTTGTGCAAACAGCAAAGAATCAGTTTCTACTATCCAATTTAGGATATTTCTTTTTGGCGATTACCATAAAAATTTGTTTTAATGTTGCAGCCAGAAATTGTTTGTTTGATTTTTGGATAATTGATATTAAACGTATTGACGCTCAAAGAAGCCATTTACATCGCACTGGATGGATACCAATAATGCGTGAAGAGCTTAGGCGCCGCCAATACACTTGCGTAACAAGTGCAATAAACTGATGCACAACCACGAAAAAGTTACTAAATTGGAATCGGATAGTTGAGTGCTTGAGAAAAAATCAAAAGTAAATGAATTCAACTCACGTGCAAAATCAGTCCTTCACAGGACTAAGCCTGGTGACAGAAGTACAGTTGGCTTCAGAAACGTCGCGCTACAAAAACTGTGGAAATAGGCCAATCAACCCAACTAGTATGAGACAACAGTTACAAAACACTTATAATACAGATTTAGTCGTCACTGGGTTTTTTAGTTTTGGCTTTACATTCCTAAAAGGAATTTAGCCGCCCTTATCAGGCTTCCCATAACTGTATTTCTGGGGAGAATAGCCCCCTTCTTGTTTTTTACACTTTCACTGTTTAACTTCAATTAGCTCGAAACACTATCACTATATCAATATAACCCTGCTTGTGCCCTCGCCATTTGAACTATTTCCTTTTTTTTTTTATCTTTTCTTTCCAGTTTGTGATTTCCATTGTCCTTAAATCTTTTTTGACCTAATCCATCTATCCTCCATTAGTTTCCATCCAATAATCTCTTTAGGGTATCATCCTCTTCTTTTCTGCTTATGTGTCCCAACCATTCTATTCTTCTAGACTTGATGTACTTTATTATGTCCTCACCGTCCATTTATGCAACTATTTCATGATTGTCTACTTTCATTTTCATTGGTCCTAGAATTGTTCTTAATATTTTTCTCTCTGTTCTTCTCATCATAGCATAGGTCATCACTGGACTAATTAATGTTTTATATATTCGCATTTTTGTTCTTATGCTTCCCTTTTCTTTGCATAATATGCTTTTAGACATGCTTGTATTATTTCTCTTATTTCATTTTATTCTTTGTTTTTTTTTATAATTGTGGACCTGAACAGGCTAAATTTGGCCTATCGTGCTACAGCACTCAGGAACACTTAGAAGAGTGGATAGAGGGATAATGAATTGCCAATAGATGCCTATGAACAGCTAACTTAAATTTTCTCATATCATAAGTCAGAGGAAACCAGGAACTAGGGAGATCATTCCAGAGTTTAGAATCCGTGTAGAAAAATGTGGATTGCGCCCGTTCGGTACGACAAGTGGAAATTTGTACTGCATACTGATGATGTGAATGAGCGAACCGAGTGTTTCTCGCAAAGATAGCCCGAGATGGTATCAAAGAATATAATTCAGCAGCACAATAGCCGTTGTAATAACGATAATACAAAGAAAGAACTGAAACCATCCTTCTATGCTCAAGGGACTGTATGTGAGAAGTTTAGGACGCGTCATTTATAAGCCTAATCGCTCTCTTTTGAATACGATCAACGATATCGAGAGCGTATTGGGGAGCACTAACCCAGAGGTGAGAATTATATTCCAGATGAGGTCGAATTTGGGCCTTATACAGCAGAAGGAGTTGTCGAGAGGTAAAGTACTGCTTAGATCTGAACAAAAAGTCTATTTTACGAGCAGCTGTTTTGGTAGCTGACAGAAGATGGTTAACCCATGAGAGATTTGAAGATACAGTCATACCCAACAGAGTAATAGGGTCTGAAAACTTAAGAACTGAGCCATTCATACTTACAACAGGAAATGATCGATCTTTTTTGGCGGACACAAGGCAACACAGAGTTTTGTTAGCATTACATTTAACTAGATTATTGCTTCCCCATTCGAGAATACGTTGAATGTCTTTGTTGATTGAATTTGCCATTTCAGCTTTAATTTCTTGATTTGACATAGAAGGTGGATTATCATTATGAGTACACTGAGATGAACTACAGTGATGAGTGCTATCGTCAGCAAAGCAATGGACGGGGTTAGTTGTTGAAGAAATAAGGTCATTTATGTACAGCAGAAAAAGTGTAGGCGCTATAACGGATCCCTGTGGTACGCCCGCGTTAATGCTAACTTCTTTTGAAAAAAAGCCATCAACTACGACACGTATTCGTCTTTTATCAAGGAAACTACAAACCCAGTTGATGAGCGTATCATTTAACCCAAACGAGGTGAGTTTGGCAAGTAAACACTTATGCCAAATTTGGTCAAATGCCTTTGAGATATCTAAAGCGACTACAACTGTGTCACCGGACTGCTCTACTGTATTGTTCCAAACTTGGGTCAGATATGAAAGAATATCACCTGTTGAACGATTTTGCCTAAACCCATATTGGTGGTCACTAAGGAGTTTGTTAGTTTCAAGGAACGTGAGCAGTTGCTGATTGAGGGCATTTCCTTTTATCGTTGCTGTTAAGTATTAGAATTTATTCACTCGCTTTAGTGTGTATTCATTGATTTTTAAGCTTCTTTTTGTTTGTGCCTTGTCTGCTATATTTGAAGTATTTCGTTTTATTCTCAATGGGGTTTAACATATTTTATTAAATATTAAGTCGTTATTTGAGAATGGTTTTCGGGATATTTTATTTTTGTAACTAATATTTGGCTAAGGGTTGAAAAACATGTGTTTAGGGTTTGAACTGGCAGGTGTACGCTTAAAAACTGCTTTACTGAAGAGGCGTAACGAATCATTGGAAATTTCTAAGCGCACATTCTCGGTGTAAAAACGTCACTAGTTAATAATTAATTACGTCGGAACATGCCGCGGATCAAAAGGCCCCTTTGTTTGGTACTAGGAAATTTGATTTTTGGTGCAGGATTTGTTACGGACGAATGCATATTTTTAAAATTAAGATTTCGTTCAATAATTAATATGAAACTGTTCCAGCGTAATGTTTGTTGTTTTTTTATTACTTTTGATAGACGGGGGTTGATTTTCGGGAGTAAATACAGTTAGTTTGAAATCGGAGGGGAAGGCAGTTGCTGTTGAAAATTTGATTGAGTCCGATTGCTTTGTTTTCATTAGAAACTCCCATTGAAAACCGTTCGGTCTATAAATAGTATGCGTGTGCCTTTTAGAAAAACTAAAACCTTACTTTGTTTTCTTTTTGTGTAAGTTTTATTGAAAGTTTTTCCAAAAATTAATCTACAATTAATCGCCGCGGTGCCGAGTTTTAAACCGCGTATCTTAACTCGTCGTGTTGGTAGTAAAGTGTTTAACTAAGGGAATATATTCAAGTGTAAGTAGGTATTTTTAATGTAATTAAAGCTCACAGCAAACAATTCTACAAGCCTACGTAACGTATTAAAAATCAAACATTCCTTTGCAAAGATTTCCCATTCGCACGCGGGCTCAGTAAGAGGAAATAACTCAAGTACTTGGGTGAATTAGCATTGTTTGTTGTTTATATTTATATTTGTGTAGAGGTGGGCGTGGACGAACAGGTACAGGTTATAAATGTAAATATGCAATTACCGAGTGTTTACATACTCCCGGGTCCAGATGACCATTAAAACACTTCGAATTTTATTTTTATTGTTGTATAAATAAATGTGTAACCCGAGAAAGGGACGCTGTATTTTTCTAACGCTCTCAAACTTATATATCGGTCACAATGTTATGATCTATTTACAACTTACCCTTCTAAAGATTTGTTTAATGAGTTTTTTTTTGTCTTTGATTCAGTCTGGTTCATCCGAGGTATAATTAGAATTGTTTGCCTGCGAACGAATTTCTCTTATATGTAATTTATTGTAATTGTACGTATATATTTTGTGCTTTATTAGTCACTAATGTGTATGTGTAAATTTCTCACATATTTTTTTGTCCTTGCATTTACCCTATTATCACCTGTGCAATTTTACTGTTGTTATATTTTATATGTACCGAAATTTGCCTTAGTGTTTTATTTGCCTATTTACTTAAAGACCGGCATGATTGGTTATATAGGGCCACATGTTTGGTATTACAATTTTTATTCTTATTTATTTGACAACTGTGGGTGTGATTACATATATTTTTTTTGTGTTTATGTGTAGCTAAACTGCTTTTTGTTTATTTTTTTCTTAATGTTAAAATTTTTTACGCACTTTAACCTGATTTAATGGTGTTTTGCTATATGGTATATTTAACCCTTTCATTGTTTTTTTTTGTGTTATTTGATTTATTAATGTACTTGTGCAATTACCTATTAGTGAATAAAGTGGGTTTTCTTGGCGGTTCTTTCCCACAACAGTACATTAACGGGTTGAACCATCCTTGCGCAAAGCTCGTTAATTTTAATTTGAGTAGTTTCATTGTTTACCTGCCTCACATGATACAACACTTAACCTCGTCCAGCCTATCTAATTCAAATAGCACAATGTACCTACCACTACACGGCCAATTGTTTTGATTAGATTTGAAGTTTGCGTGTAATTAAATATCAGACTTTTAAATAAATCCTAATGTTTTAATTATTGTCAGGAAAGTCAATGTAACGCAAGCAATTAATTTGAGTAATAGTAACATTATTGTCAGTAAAGTCAAGATAAATCACTTAGCGATTGTTTTGTTATTGGATTTGCATTATTGTGAATAAGCGTAAATTACACTCTTCAAGATAGGACACCTGGGGGACGCTACAACACTATCAAAAGCTTGTGTAGAGTCCACAAAAATCATGTGTAATGTGATGTTCTACTCGTTACTTTTCTCTATGTTTGTGTATGTGTATAGCATCCATTACAGATTGTCCTTCTGTAAATCCAAATTGGTATTTAGTTAGTTTTAACGTGTCCCTTTAGTTTTTTTTTTTTTTGAAGTATTGTGGAGAATATTTTGTATGCCGCGTTTAGTAGTATAATTTCTCTATAATTACTACATATTTCTTTATCCCTTTTTTTGTGTACTGTCACAACAGTACCTTCCTTCCAGTCTCTTGGTATTTTTTCTGTATTCCAAATCTCTTTAATTATCTCATATAGTTTTCCTTACATACTTTCATCACTATTGTTAAACATTTCTCAGCATATTTGATCTACTCCCGGAGTTTTTCCGTTTTGTCTTGATTTCTTCGTACGTTGGTCTGCTATTTGTATTTCTTCCCTGTTTTCCCCGCCATTTTCTTGTTCTTCTGGTTCCTCGTTCATATCATGCTCTGGTACACACACCAACTTTTGAAAGTGTTCTTTCCATATTTCCTTTATTTTCCTATCACTGTTTTGCGTTATTCCTTTTTCATCTTTTATTCCTCTGCCCTTTTTTTTATTATCTGTTTTATTCTCTTATTTTCCTTCATGTTATTTTTATTAATATCTTTCTCCATGTTTTCCATTATTTTATTCAACCATTCGTTTTTCTTTTGTTTACATATTTTGTTAGCTTCCTTCCTTTTTTCTTTATATTCATTCATGTTTTCTACTACATTCGTTCTTAGCCATTTTATTCTTGCCCTATTTTTTAGCTTTATTGCCTTTTCAGTCCTTATCAAACCACTCTTGCCTTCGTTTTTTGCTTTTGTAACTAACTGTGTCCTGCGCTGCTTTATTTATATCATGTTTTCTCTCTTATTTTCCTTCATGTTATTTTTATTATTATCTTTCTCCATGTTTTCCGTTATTTTATTTAACCATTCGTTTTTCTTTTGTTTACATATTTTGTTAGCTTCCTTTCTTTTTTCTTTATATTCATTCATGTTTTCTACTACATTCGTTCTTAGCCATTTTATTCTTGCCCTATATTTTAGCTTTATTGCCTTCTCAGTCCTTATCAAACCACTCTTGCCTTCGTTTTTTGCTTTTGTAACTAACTGTGTCCTGCGCTGCTTTATTTATATCATGTTTTCTCTCTTATTTTCCTTCATGTTATTTTTATTATTATCTTTCTCCATGTTTTCCAATATTTTATTCAACCATTCGTTTTTCTTTTGTTTACATATTTTGTTAGCTTCCTTTCTTTTTTCTTTATATTCATTCATGTTTTCTACTACATTCGTTCTTAGCCATTTTATTCTTGCCCTATTTTTTAGCTTTATTGCCTTCTCAGTCCTTATCAAACCACTCTTGCCTTCGTTTTTTGCTTTTGTAACTAACTGTCCTGCGCAGCTTTATTTATATCATGTTTTCTCTCTTATTTTCCTTCATGTTATTTTTATTATTATCTTTCTCCATGTTTTCCATTATTTTATTCAACCATTCGTTTTTCTTTTGTTTACATATTTTGTTAGCTTCCTTTCTTTTTTCTTTATATTCATTCATGTTTTCTACTACATTCGTTCTTAGCCATTTTATTCTTGCCCTATTTTTTAGCTTTATTGCCTTCTCAGTCCTTATCAAACCACTCTTGCCTTCGTTTTTTGCTTTTGTAACTAACTGTCCTGCGCAGCTTTATTTATATCATGTTTTCTCTCTTATTTTCCTTCATGTTATTTTTATTATTATCTTTCTCCATGTTTTCCATTAATTTATTCAACCATTCGTTTTTCTTTTGTTTACATATTTTGTTCGCTTCCTTTCTTTTTTCTTTATATTCATTCATGTTTTCTACTACATTCGTTCTTAGCCACTTTATTCTTGCCCTATTTTTTTGCTTTATTGCCTTCTCAATCCTTATCAAACCACTCTTGCCTTCGTTTTTTGCTTTTGTAACTAACTGTGTCCTGCGCTGCTTTATTTATATCATGTTTTCTCTCTTATTTTCCTTCATGTTATTTTTATTATTATCTTTCTTCATGTTTTCCATTATTTTATTCAACCATTCGTTTTTCTTTTGTTTACATATTTTGTTAGCTTCCTTTCTTTTTTCTTTATATTCATTCATGTTTTCTACTACATTCGTTCTTAGCCATTTTATTCTTGCCCTATTTTTTTGCTTTATTGCCTTCTCAGTCCTTATCAAACCACTCTTGCCTTCGTTTTTTGCTTTTGTAACTAACTGTGTCCTGCGCTGCTTTATTTATATCATGTTTTATTTTTGCCCCTTTACTGTCTACAGTTTCTTTTACGTCTGCTTTTCCTGCTTCTTTGTATTTCATTTTTATTTCTTCTTGTGCAAACTTGTCTATATCCCAACGCTTATTTTTTCTTCCTTCTATTTTTTGTTTGTTGAATTTTCGTTTTGTTGTGGCTATCACCATGAATGATCAGTGCCTGCATTTGCACCCCTAAACGTTCTTACGTCCCTTATCGCTGTAGCATTTTTCCTTGTTACCAATACATGGTCTATTTGGTTTCCCTCTGTGTTTCTTCTCCTTGGAATTAGCCACGTTATTTTGTGTATTTTCTTTTGCTTGAATTTTGTACTACTTATTACCATATTTGTTCATTCTGCAAATTCACGATCTATTCCCATTGTCGTTCGTATCATTGTGTACCGTATGTTTTCCTGTGTTCTCTTCCCTGCCTATCTGAGCTTTACAGTCTCACACCACTAATTTCATATCATGTCTCGATACTTCCTCTATTAGCCTTTCTAGTTCTTGGTACAGCTTATCTTTATCATTTTCATTTGCTTGCTCTGTCGGGGCATATACATATATAATTGATAAGTTTGCTGGCTTGGCTTCAATTCTTATGTAAGCTAGTCTTCCATTTATTATTGGCTTAAAACATAATGTTTTTCCTCTTGATTTATTTGCTAAATAAAAGGCAACGTCGTTTGTTCCTTGTTTTTTTTCACCTGAGTATAACATTGTGAAGTCTTTTCTTTTTTGGTTATTTGTCCCTCTCCCTTCCATCTTATCTCTTGAAATGCAGCCACATCTACTTGATATCTTATTATTTCTTTAACACTGGGGTTATGTAAGTATATTACTTAGGTGTTTTTGGGCTTGTGTACCAAAAAACTAAATTTCTATGGTTGTCAGGTTTATCAGGTAAAGTTAAAATAAGGAGTATGAAAATGTAAAGTTTCACGATTATTACACATAATTAAAATACTTATCTTTTGGGTTTTTTAAATCGTATATTTTTCTATCTATATTTTATATAAATTTATACGTTTCGATAGAATTACAACATTTATAACGTATGAATAAGTAATTCTTAAAGAAATTACCATTTATCAAGGACGATAACTGTAATTTGTTATCAGTGTATAAATTTATCTAAAATTTTATAGAAAAATACATTATTTAAAAAACCCAAAAGAAAACCATTTTAATTTAAATAAAGAGAGTGTCACTTGAGTCACAGTTTAATTTAGCCTTTGAATCCCCAAGTCATAGAAAACAACATAAATGCCCATGTGGGATTTTCCTTTAAAATTTTTTGACAACAAAACTAGATTATTTATTTTAGACAACAATGTTTTTATTTTCAATGTCAAATCTACCAAAACTTAAAACTATGTTACTTAATTATTTCAAAGAAAACATAACATTCTTTGATTCTTAAGAAACTGGTTAAATTGCAAGTTTAAAAACAAATAGTTGTTTTATATCGAAAACGTTAGATTTATTAACAAAAGTTCATTTGAATAGTGTTTTATAAATTACTTTAATTATCCTCTTTGTATATCTAAATATTTAAACCTTAAGCATATTTTTTTGGATATGATAACCAATGTTACTATACGCAAGATGAGATTCAAAAAGGCTATGCCTCTCTAGTCTAAAATTTGTGATATTTGTTTAATTTTATGTTACACATGTTTATCCCATTTAAGGTGGTTATCGATCATACTTCTTAGGTACTTTACAATGTTTGATAACTCAATAGTAAGAGTTCCTCAAATTGTTACTGTCATAAGATGGGAGATGTGAAATGTAACTAACCAAGGGTGCAAATAGCTTTTCTAAAATTTATGGTCAAACAATTATTACCACACCACCTGGTGATGAAAAGTGCGTATATTATAGTGCGCGGGGTTAAAAAGTATTAGTATGTGATGCCCGAAACGAAAACAGTGGTACGCAAGTCTTTGTAGCATAAACATGCAAATTTAGTGCTAAGAAAAATTATTATACACACATGTATCACTTTATTTAAAATAAATACAAGAAAAAGCAACCAGTCCATTCTATCATAACATTTTGGTCCTTCTTAGCCGGACAAGAGATTGCAGTGCTCAACTTTAAATATTACCAGTAGACCAGCATGTTTGCCAGCGTTTCTTGCTCAATTCAGAAGTTTCATGGTCTCACAATAATTGGCCGCCTGGAACAAACAAAACGTGAGTGTTATATATGTGATCCTTTTCTATAGTATTTAATCCACTACGTCTCTCTATGCGCTTTGTTGTGAATAAATGCGGTTATTCATTTCTGCTGCATATTGAATTATAACTTTTAATTCTTGCTTGAGCAGCTGTAAATGTTCCATTACACTGAAACAAGAAATGGAAGGTTTAGCACGTGTCAGTGGTAAATTAAACGTAAGGTTACAAATTTTAAGAATTGTGTAAGCAGTATTGATACTATCGACCCGACAAATAAACAGATCGAAGAATTGCATTTGTGTGTAAAACAATATGAAAATTACTTGCATGAATTTAAAAACATTCAAGGAAAAATTGAGAACACCTGTGAAAAACAGGACCTTGAAGAACATTATCAATATAGGGATCAATTTACAAAAATGAATATTCGAAATTATTGGCAAAGGCTAACTCAATTTAAAAAAATGTTAACGATAGTGATCAAACCAATTCAAGTGTAAGTAATAGTTTCAATACTGGTGTCGAATTACCTATTATCAGTTTACCAAAATTTAATGATAATTATAACATATGTTAAATTATAACGACACCTATGAATCACTTATTCACAATAATGATGCAATAACATACAAAATACCATTATTTAAGAGATTCTTTGGAAGCTGACACATTAAAAATTATTCAAGCATTAGAGTTCTCCAGTTCTAATTACATCATTGCGTGGGATCTTCTTTGCAATAGACACAATAATCCGCGTTTATTGGTACATAGTCATGTTAAATCTTTATTTAATTTAGACCCCCTGCAAAGGGCTACTGCTACTGGGATTGGCAATATCATTCATTCAATGGCGAACATATGCGCACTCCCCAGGATTCATGGGACACCCTATTAATATACCTTATTTCAATTAAGTTAGACAAGATAACATTCAGGGAATGGGAAAAACATAAAATTACCAACAACCCTCCTAAACTATCGGATTTAATTTAATTTCTATGAGCTCGTGCCGAATGGTTAGATTTCAAATCTGATGTTAAAGAAAAGGTAAATGGTAAAGCTTCATTAACCGCAACTGAGAGTTGTAATTACTGTAAAAAATCTCACAAGATATACGTGTGTAGTGATTTTTTGAAATTAAGTGTCCCAGAGAGATTAAAGGAAGTTAAAAGTCTAAACCTACGTGAAAATTGCCTCTGGTCGGGGCACAACGCAAACAAATGCAAATAAAAAAACATAATTCCTTATTACATGCTGATTCAGTTGTGCTGGTAGTAAAAAACACTTCTAATGATACCAAAGCTACATCTTCGGCACAAATTCATCGTCCTCACCTGTTCACAACACACAAGTTGTTTTATTAACCATATTGTTACATCCTTTTGATGACAAGGGTAATAAATATTCCATAACAGTTTTGTTAGATTGCGGATCGCAATTGCATTTCATTACAGAAGATCTTTGGCATAAGCTAAATTTAAAACAAGTACCAACAAATATATCGGTACCACTATAGTATGCGGTCTACCACCACAGTGTGATCTACCCCATAACACTGCTACTATAGTATGCGGTCTACCGCTAAGTTGCGATCTATTACATATACCCAATGCTATTTACCGATAATGTTTAAAAAAAAAATTGGGTATGAGCTCCTGTCACCGGGTCTACATAATTTTCCTGATGGTTAACGATTTGATGTCGGTAACCGAGTTGATCCAAATTTGCGTATGCTGGCCACTCGTCGGAATGAATAACCGATGTAAGCAGATAATACATATTCATTGAAATTTTGAAATAAATTAAGGTAAATGTATGTTAATTATACTAACACCAAAGTATTTTTTTGACTTTTTCTTTCCTCACAATTTTTTTCGTTTTTATAGCACTAGACCGCATACTGCAGTAGTAATGTGACGGTAGACCGCATGCTATAGCAGAAAAGTGACGGTAGACCGCATACTATAGTGACACCAATATATCGATAGTTGGAATAAATAATTGTTCCTCACTTATTAACGGAAAATGTAGTCTTAATATCGGTTCTGTTCATAATAAATACCAAAAAAAAAAAGTATATTACATTATCCCCAGAATTACAACAGAACTTCCTCCTGAACCATTGCAGACATCACATTGAGCAGGTCTCTTCTGGAATATATTATCCGATCATACTATTAAGTTAGGTAATGGGTTAGCAATTCATTCGGTTGGCTGGTATTGGGACGCATAAATGAACCTGCAAAAATCAGCTTCAATTGCTATTTTGCAAAACATGCTTCTTTAAACGACAGTTAATGTCCTTCTGGGAAATGGAGGAAACTTCTCATGAATCAAATTTAACACATGATTTACAGCGTGAACAACATTTCAAGCGAAATACATATAGTAATGAGGAAGGGAGAGTTGCAGTAAAAATTTCTTTTAACACTCTCCCTCTCTATTGGGCGATTAAAAAAGAGCACGCCATTAAACGGCTGCTCAATTTAGAAAAACGGTTTGAATCACAACCCATTGCGATATCTTCTTATGTTCAATTTCATATGACTCTTATTGACGATTCTATACAGAATAATGTATGTTACTTCCTCCTTCATCATGGAATCATAAAAAACGATAGCTTGATAACCCAACTTGACGGGTCATTATGCACATCAGGTGCGTCACTAAATGACCTTCAATTTATTGCCCCCCCCCCCACAATAACCGATCTATTTTCTATCGTTGTCAGATTCCGTCAACATGCCTTTGTAGTCATACCTAATCTCGCTAAAATGTATCGACAGATCCTTGATACATCCTGAACATAGACGATTCCAACAAACTAATTGGAGAGACTCTCCAAACAACGCTATTAGCACCTACCACCTAAATACTGTAACATACGGAACTACATTTGCCTCCTACGTAGCTATTAAGCGCTTAAAGCTATTGGCAGAAATTTGCAAAAAGAAAAGTCTTATACAATTATTGAACGAGATTTTTATGTGGACGACCTGATCACAGGAACAAATACAAAAGGTGAATAAATCACCATGGGAAATCACCGAAATATTAAATTAACCTCAATTTCCATTACAAAAGTGGCATTCCAAGAGTCCGCAAGTTTTAGAGGAATTACAACATCCACAAGATAGGCTCAACATTATTCCAATCGGCAACAACTCTGTTAAAACATTAGGTTTTGATGAAACAGTAACGCCGATAAGTTGACCTTTCAAATTTCCAACCCACTCACCGCGAAATAACAGAGCGCAGTGCTGTCGGCTATATCTTAGTTCAAAAATTATGGACATTGCAAGTTGATGATTTGGTCAAAGGATAGGAAGGTTACCATATGAGCCTTTGTACATTGAATAAGTTTTTATTCCTAATTTTACTATGCCAAAATCCATGCCTTTTGTGATGCATCACAAGATGCTTACGCGGCAGTCGTGTACATTCGTAGTATGAACAATAATAATAAAACTAGGCTCTTGTGTTCAAAAACACGAGTATCGTCGTTAAAACAAATCACAATACCGCGTCTAGAATTGTGTAGCGCTTTCACTACTTCTCAATAAGGTCTTGAGTCATTAACAATAGAACTCACACCGTTTTTCTGGACAGATTCGCAAATAGTGTTAGCTTGGCTTAGAACAAATTCTAGATCAGTTCAAACTTTCGTGGGTAACAGAGTCGCTAAAATCCAATCGTTGACAGGAACTCACATCATTTTTCTGGACAGATTCGCAAATAGTGTTAGCTTGGCTTAGAACAAACTCTAGGCCACTTCAAGCATTCGTGGGTAACAGAGTTCAAATGGCAATATGTTCCATCAAAGGAAAATCCTACAGACCTAGCTTTTTGCAGCGTTCTTACGAATGCTTTAATAAACAGCGATCTATGGTGCACGGTCCGAATTGGCTGCAACTTTCAATGGAAAATTGGCCACAACTTTCTACTTTCGCCGTGACGAAACGGGAATATTACCTATTTAACCAATATTCAAACTTTACCAAGCTCCAAAGAGGATTAGCATGGTGTTTGCGATTTATTACTAATCATCGTGTCCGTATACATCAGCATTGGTACTGTATTAACCATCACTGAATTAAAAAAGAGCGCTCGAAATCTAGTACGCCTAGCCCAAGATTAAACATTAAAGGCTAGGCGCTTGCTTAAAAGGAGTAGTTTCCTTAAATTAGCACCCTGTTTAGATGATCATGGGTTGTTGAGAGTAGGTGGAAGGCTAAGACATTCAAATTTGACAAACAATGCGAAAAATCCTTGGCTATTGAATGGAAAGCATCCATTGGTAACACTATTAATAGAAAAGAAGCATAAGGTTCTTCTACATTCAGGCCCCCAGCTACTCTTAGCACTTATGCGTCAAAACTATTGGCCAACTAATGGCATTCAAATTGCCAAGCAGACATAAGGAGATGTGTCAAAAAATTATGTGCCAATAATGGCGAATCTTCCCAAAAGCCGGGTAGTGCCTCCGGATCTATTTGCAAGTAGCGGTGTTGATTATGCCGGACCGTTTCTAATCACAGATGGAAAGGGTCGCGGAGCTAAAGCGACAAAACGTTACATTTGTTTATTCGCCTGCTTCGCTAATAAATCAGTTCGTTTAGAATTGGTAAGCGAACTGCATCTGGTTTCATAAGTTGTTTGCGCCGCCTTGTAGCAAGTAGAGGAAAACCTTATATGATAGTATCTGACAATGGCACCAATTATGTCGGTGCCGCAAAATAGCTAAGGCAATTACAAAAAATTATGTATTGGAACAATGTTCAGGTGCTGGAATTAATTGGTTGTTTATAACCCGCAAGTCTCCACACTTTGGTGGTATTTGGGAGGCGGAAATAAAATGCGTTAACCGACATTTGTTGAAAGTAATAGGTGACATTAAACTCACATACGAAGACTTTAATATAACAACAATACAGATAGGGGCATCTTAAATTCCCATCCCTTGTATCCATTATCCAATGATCCAAACGATTTGCAACACTTAACACCGCCCCATTTTTTAATTGGGCGATCAATATCATACATACCTGAAATAAATGAAGACCACATCCTGATGAATCGACTCAATCGCTAAGAGATGATTCAGCAACTACACGGATGTTTTTGGAAGAGATCTCCAGCAGAGGCAGAAATGGACGTCTCAAGGCACAAACATGCAGGTTGGCACTCTAGTATTCCGAAAAGGCAATTTACATCCATATCAATGGCCACTGGGTCACATAACTGAGGTTTATGCTGGAGCAGATGGTCATGTCAGGGTGGTGAATGTAAAAACAAGAAAGGGTGTTTTAAACGTTAGGTAACCAATGTATATCCGTTACCCGATCCTGTAAAAGATACTGATTAGTTTTACGTTATATATTTGAATTCAACTTTACTTACCTTAGGTGTAATAGATATATCGTCGTTTTATTTCTTTATAACTTTAATTATGTTGTATATTTTTATTGTATCAATGTACTCATTTTGAATATGTACCTTTTTAGTTATTTGTTAAATTTTTTTTAAATTTTATTAAATATTAGTATGTGATGCTCGGAACGAAAACAGTGGTACGCAAGTCTTTGTAGCATAAAAATGCAAATTTAGTGCTAAGAAAAATTATAATATACATATGTATCACTTTATCTAAAATAAATAGAAGAACAAGCATATAGTCCATTCTATCATAACACCACCTTTTTATTTGGTAAAGTTCATTTTCAACTTTGTTTCAAAGCGAGCCAGGTAAGATCTTCATGTAAGATCACTGTACCATCTGCAAACTAATGATATCACTTTCAGATTTCACTAAAAACAGATTGTTCAGATATATTGAAAACAGCAATATCCCCAACATAATGCCTTGGGGTATTCCACAAGTTAGAATAATTTTCCCACTACACACATCTGCTATTTTTAGATGTATTTTATCTAACAGCTGTTGTACAATACCTCTTATACATATATCAGATATTACTTGTGATAGCATATGGCGGTCTATGGTATTGAAAATGTTAGCTTAATCTAAAAGAATTCCTAACATGGGTCTTCAGTTATCAATTGATGTGTATATTTTTTTAGTCATTTTTAGTATAGTATCTTGGGTGGATTAACATTCTTTAAAACCAAATTAGTTCCTGACACTTCGTCACTAGCATCCTTTACTTCAGAACCATCTAAACCAAAATTCTGAATTTCTACAATGCTTTTTGGTACTTTTTTTTGTATTAACGATTAATTATATGAAAATTACACATATTTTAACGAAAAAGGAAAGAAAAGCACAAAAAGACAAATATCAAATATCTGTAACGCAGATACCGCCCGAGAGGAGTACCAACACGACTCCATCTTATTTTTTTCTGTAAAAAAAAAAACGAACTCACCGCTGAGAAGTCTAGTCAGAAATATTTGCAAGAGCGTTCTTCCAACACATACTTAGAAGAGTTATCGCAAACTCCTAAAATTAAAAAAGAAATGTATTGCTGAGGTCTCCAAGATGCTCCGAGAAAACATTGATTACAGACTAGTGTATTAAGACAAATGAATATAAAAATGCAGTGTTGATCGTTAGTGATGAAAGCAAAACATTTCTGCTTTTTAAGTATCTCTTATATGAACCTTAAATTTCAATGGTATACGTTATAATAATGTATATTAGACATTACTATAAATTCATTCACTACTTTAACAAAGTTACAGCAGTAAAAGTTTTAAGTTTTTTGGAATATGTGTCTTTAATCCTCAATTTCTGTAGTGGGCAAGACAGTTTAAATTATTTGTAAGTGGATGGTATATCAACTTTCAATGCTGACCTAAAACGGTTACAGTAAAATTTTAAAGGCATTGTTTTAATTCAAAAATACTTATCGTACAGGTAACAATTGTGTATTTAAATGCAGATTTCAAGCCTATAAGTGTTTTAAGCAATCACAGCTATCGTTATCAGTGAAAAGACTTAGTAATAATTACTAAAGGCTTATTTGTTCTGTTTTCATGTTTTATAAATTTAACTAGTGGTGCGCACAATCAAAACTTTACCTCTCAAGTGCAATTTACAACCGAATGATCATTCGAATGATTTTATTTCAAAAAATTACATCACTTAGGCCAATCTCTTGTTTCTCAGGAGAGCATGAGTTCTCAAGTCTCGCATTGCCAAGTGGGCTGGGTACAATCGGTAATCGCCACAGATGTATTACATCTGGGATAACCTAATCGTTTACTTCTCTGCACGTGCGGTTACCGCCAAAGGAGTCGGCGGCGGTAACGCCATATATAAATAATTATTATGATATCCTAATAAAACTGTCTTGTCAGTGTTGCAATTTTTTTCTCCCTTACCTTTCCCTTTCTATTTGCGTTAAGTTTAGTTTCACTGAAGTCAAATCAATTGTGTAACAAGTCGATTTCGAAAATTAAAATGAGTCGTCGTATTGGTAATAAAAAATCGTACGTATCCTTTCAAACTTTAAAACTTGAATAAGAATTGTTTTTAATGTTCGTTGATGTCGAATGATTGAATAAAATTTAAATAAATAGAAATGCGCGCTTTGACATTTCTAAACTAAACACAGTGCAAGCAAGAATGACCCGTATATCAGGCTACAAAACGTGCGATAGGTTTGTAAGTAACCTAAATGTGGCGTTCCCGACTCCGACCGACGCTGCAGTGTAATAATAATTTGATCTGATCGCTGAAGCCTGGAAGTGAGAAGAAAGAGGAACGAATGAATGCGATAAGTAACGCGACGAAGTGAGTGCTGATTTCGATCAACAAACCACTCAAATGCTTTTCGCATAACCACTCGAAATATCTCGAGATATCCTTACAATCGAATGATCAATTATTTTTCATTTGAGAGGTCCTATCACTAAATTTAACCTGAATGTGTGAAACAGTTGTTAATGATGTTAGTCAATTAGTGGTTAAAACTATAAATTGACTAATAAATAATAAGGAAAACTGCAAGATCTAGAAAGATAAGAACTAAGGAACTAGTAGGAGGATATAAACAACAAAGAATAGAAGGAAACAAGAAGGATATTTAATAAGAGAAGTACACAGAAATATCCATAGATAAGAATGGACGTTTAACACACAAACATAAAGTGGACATAATATATGCAGAACAAAAGTGATATACAGATAAGTTCTATACAAGCGAACAAAATATATACAAATGGAAAGCAAAACAAACAAGAAAATGAACTTAGGCATTAAATAAAAATATAAATGGAAAAATGAACGGCGTAGAGAAATGGGTGAAAACAAATAAACTGATTAAACAAGAAAAGAAATTGGAAATAATGGATTGAAATACAAGAAAGAAAAACCTAATATTTTATGGAACGGATAATAGATAATAAAATGAACTATTGGAAAAGGGAATCTGAGATAATGAAGTGTTCGCAAAATAAAATGGTGCTGAACATGAAAGAAGAGGAGATAGATTTCATCAAAATTGCAAAACACAAATACATATATATATATATATATATATATATATATATATATATATAACCAAAATGTATGGAATAATGGTTCTGCAACTGTAACTGTACATTTTATTACAAAACTTTCAAGACAGTTTTTTTAAATCGTAACCCCATAATTTTGTTTCACGCTTTTATTCTTCATTCAATTGTCAAAATGGCAGTATAAAAAATTTTATATCTTACATAAGACGATTTTGAGAAAAAAATGATTGAAAGTTGACAATTTTATTACCAACAAAAACACAACTCAAATCAAGTAGGTAATATTCAGAGAAGTGTCAATCTATCTTTAATATTCTAATTTTTGTACAAAACCTACCAACTAAGCTTTTTGCACATAAATCCAGATTTTAATAATGGTTGGTTATGGAGACCGTAAGAGGACACAGCAAGAAGCTTGTGACCTTTTTAATGTAGTTTACCCAAGCCGAGCACCCATTACTCAATAGGTAGTCAGCAAAATAGTAAAGAAATTTAGGGAAACAGGTCATATCAAAGATCTTCCAAAATCTGGTCCACTAAACATGGCAATAAACGAAGATAGAAAATTAGAGGTATTATTAGAGATCACAGAAAATCGACACTTCAACGCGTCAGCTAGCTCTAAACCACGACTTATGTAAAGCTTCCATACATATATACTGAAAGGGGAAAAACTGCACCCACATAAACCCATTTTACTGCAGGAATTGTCCGAAGATGACTATGACCGACGTGTGGGATTTTGTGAGTTTATGATGGACAACATACTCTTTTCGAACGAGACTACATTTTATTGAAATGGAAGGGTAAATGGGCATAATTGTCGTTACTGGTCGGCTGAAAATCCCTATTTGACGATCCAACAGTACACCCAAAGACCACAAAAAATTGATGTATGGGCAGGGATTTGCCGTGATCGCATTATTGGTCCTTTTTATAAATGACAATTTAAGTGGCAACAGTAAATTATTTCTGCTACAATTTACAAATGATCTGTGGTTTCAACAAGATGGGACACTACTCTCTAAATGTGCGGAGATATTTGGATGAAGTCTTTCCGAATCGTTGGGTACGTAGACGAGGGACTGTCGAATGGACTCCACGATCTCCGGATCTTACACAGCGCGCGATTTTTTCTTATGGGGTCATTTCAAATTTAAGGTGTACAGAAACAGACCCGATAATCTGGAAGAACTACAACAAAGAATAATCACGAAGCACAATTATCACCGCCTAGTTCATTAAGAAATTCTATTCGTGGATTGGGACATTGCGCCGCTGTTAATGGTAAACATTTTGAGCATTTGTTGCGCTAAAAATGAAATGTTTTTGTTAGAAATTTCAATTTTAGTTAGTTACCTAGTTGATTTGAGTTGTTTTTTATGTGTTTTCGTTGGTAATAAAATGTACGTTTTCCAACTTGTAAGATATCATTTAAGATGTCATTTTGACAATTGAAAGAGGAATAAAAACGTGAAACAAAATTATGGGGTTACGATTTAAAAAACTGCCGATAACAACATATCTTAAGATTGACAGCCAAAATATTTTTTCTGACATACGCACAATATGCGCATTATATCGTCAAACAACTTTTGTCTTGAAAGTTTAGTGATAAAATCACAGCTGCAGAACCATTATTCCATATATTTTGGACATCCCGTATATATATATATATATATATATATATATATATATATATATATATATATATATATATATATATATATATATATATATATATATATATATATATATATATATATATATATATATATATATATATATATACACAGTGCTAGTCAAAAGTCCCCTCCCCCCCTGGAATCTTTTGAACGGTTTTAATTATACTAATGAAATTTGGAGGGTAAATATAAACGGATATAAGCTTCTCAACTAGTCATCACAAGTGACGTAACAGTCATATATGACGTCACAGGGCCACAGTGACCAATAATTTTAAATAGTACCTTATGGCAAGTGACATCTCGTTTGAAAGGTATTAAAATTACCTATTCAGTAATACTAATTTTGTTAGGGTTTAGGTTGATTTTGATAGAAAAATTAAATACATACTAAAATTATAGTTTGGCATTTAATTAATCAAGATTCAAGGGCCAATTCTTATAGTAAATGTTGGAAATGTGCTCCACTTAATTCCTGACAGTAATGCATCCTATTGCTAAACTCTTGCCGTACTAGTTCAAATGTGTCTGCGGAAATGGCTCTACATTCTTCAACAATTCTTTGTTTCAAAATGTGCATACTGCCAGGTGCTATACCGTAAACCTTAGATTTTAAGTACCCCCACAGAAAAAAATCTCATGGTGTCAGGTCTGGTGACCGAGCTGACCATTCTATCGGGCCTCGTCGTCCAATCCATCTGCCACGATATTCTTCATCCAAGTAACGTCTTACTGCACCATAATAGTGTGCAGGAGCACCATCTTGTGGGAACGTTATTTCCAAATTGCCGAATTCATCTAGATTATCTTCCAAAATTTCAAGAATTAACGGTTCAATTGCGTTTTGTAACACTTCACCGGTTAAGTTAGCATTGGGAATAACAGGTCCAACTATGTGGTTTCCCAAAATACCTGCCCAAACATTTACTTTTTCTGGAAATTGAGTATGTTTTTCACGAAAGATTTGAGGACTTGTGTCACTCCAATATCTCACATTTTGTGTGTTAACGAATAATTAAACTGAATAGTCAAGGTATAAAAACTTATCAAAGTAAATACAACGAGATAATTAAAAAACGTCAACTTTATTGACAATTAACCAGAGGCAGACTTTACAATCTTGATTAATTAAATGCCAAACTATAATTTATTTAATTTTTCTATCAAAATCAACCTAAACCCTAACAAAATTAGTATTATTGAATAGGTAATTTTAATACCTTTCAAACGAGATGTCACTTGCCATAAGGTACTATTTAAAATTATTGGTCACTGTGGCCCTGTGACGTCATATATGACTATTACGTCACTTGTCATGACCAGTTGAGAAGCTTATATCCGTTTATATTCACCCTCCAAATTTCATTAGTATAAGTAAAACCGTTCAAAAGATACAAGGGGGAGGGGACTTTTGACTAGCACTGTATATATATATATATATATATATATACACTTGAAAAATTTGAACACCACCCAACTACTGACCGCTGAACTATTCGGTCACCCATCCAAGCACAGACCACTTAACTTTGCGGTCACCCATTCAAGTACTGACAGCCTAACTGGTGGAAAATTATTAATATAGATATCTTATATATATATATATATAATATATATATATATATATATATATATATATACTATATATATATATATATATATATATATATATATATATAGGTAGTTCTTTAGTTTAAATAAACTTCTTATCTACATCTCCAATATATGCATTTATTCAATGCTTCTTCAAGAAGAATTCTACAGTAAACGAATAGTAAGGATAAATAACAAGTTCACGATATTTCAGAAGTCTAAGTTATGATATAGTTACATTAAAAACCGAAATTACATTTAACAGACAGGTATAAACATATTTATTGACGGATTTTTAATGTAACTATATCGTAACTCCTGAAATATTGGTAACTTGTTATTTATCTTTACTATTCGTTTACTGTAGTTTCTCCCTGAAGAAGTATTGAATAAATGAGAAATATTGGAGACATAGAAAAGAAGTTTATTGCCAATATCCCATAACAAGTTTTAATTTATTTAATTGACTGGCAAGTACAATTTAGTAGTCAAGGAAGTTTATCCAAGGGAGGTATTACAACAGAGGAAATTACTAAAACCTAAGCTCATAGAAGCAAAGAAAGAAGGAAAAAGAGCATAGATAAAATGATAAAATAATTTCAACACAAACAAGAGAAGAACCAAAAGTAGTAGAATATAGCAAGAGGTATGAACAAGTAAGGGATAGCAGCAAGAAAAACTTTCAAATGACAAGCAGATACGAAAATTCGCAAGAAAACTCAGCAGAAAACGAAAAGAAACCCGCAAAAACCTATAACAGAAATACATCCACCACAGGAAAAACAAGAACTGTACAAATACTATTTGCTCCAATAAAAAAATAAAGATAATGAAATAAAGAAATAGGAAATAAACGCCTCGCATAAAGCACCAAGTGGAAAGCAATGGCAATCAAACATATCGTAGGATTAAAATAAGCAGACCTAAGCAAAGAATACAGAAAATGAGAAGGAAAAAGAAAAAAGGATAAAAATTGGCAGTATACAATTATGAAACAACCAACAATAGCAAGATGGAATATAACATCTATTAACGGAAAGGAAGAAGAATTAATACAATCGAAGATGGGAAAAATTCAAATAATAGGTATAAGTGAAACAAAGAAACAAGGAAAAGAATGTAAACAATTAAAAGATAGATACATATTATATTACTGTGGAAACACAGTGCAACTCAAAAAAAAAGAAGTGGGAATAATTATTATCAATCAAAGAGTGACAAAATAGAACCCAATAGATTCGAGAACAATAAACAAAATCGAAATTGAACTGGAAAGAAAAATCACAATAATACAAACAAACAAACAAAACAAACGCTCCAGTACAAGGGACAGATAAACCAACCATGGAAAATTACTATTATACGCTGCAAGAGACTTTAGACAAACATACGGAAACAAACCAAAACAAACCACTAATAGATTATAACGCTAGAGTAGATAAAGACGAGGTAAAAGGAGTAGGCAGTATAGGAAAACATGGAGAAATAGAAGTAGTAACGGAGACAGACTGCTCCAGTTCACTACAGATAATGATCTTAAAATATGTGGCCAAAAGAAAATAATAGGGAATCTTAAAAGAACCAGATGGTGTAACACAGAAGTACAACAAAAAGTAAGAGATAAGAAATAAAGCATGAAAAAAAATTATAAAAACAAGGAAGACAAATTAGAATACATACGAAGGAGAGAAGCAAAAGATGAACTGAAGAAAGCTAAGGAGAAATGCTGGGAAGAATTCAGGGAAGGAATTAAAAAAGCACATAAAAAAAACAGCAGAAGATTTTGGAAAGTAGTTAAATCATTAAATAGAAAAGGAACAAAAATATTTGATTTGTAAAAGATTAAACAGGATGAATAAGTACAAATAAATAACAAAACATTGAAGTATGGAGAGAATATTACAAAGAAAAGTTTAACGACACCACAGATTAGCCGAATGAAAAAATACAAACATCGCAAATGCAAAATAAAAGCCCAGAAATATCATATAACGAAGTAATAAAAGAAAATAGAACAGGTAAAGCAGGAGGCCCAGACGACATAAGTCTATTATTAAATACTTTAAATTTAATCAAAATGTTTTGTCTGAAATTGAGTTTGTTAGAAAATAGTTTTGAGCAGGCTGTTGCTTTACTTCTTCATAAGAGAATTTCACCATGAAGCATAATAAATTTTAAAAAAATAAATAATAGTTTTAAATTTAAAGAAGGCATGTTCTTTACAAAGCACTCTTTATAAAAACGGTTTTTCCACATTTTGCGGGAATCTTGAAGTTGAATCATACCATATGATAAATCACTGTAAACAGCAAAAAGAGCTTCATTCAAAAATGTAAAAATCCAACATGGCTGAAATAAAGTTAACTACTATAATTTCTAGATCTAGAGTAACTTGAAATTTTCGATCATATATTAGGATTTCTTGTAAAAAGTGCCTTAATAATGTTTCAGTTTAAAATGTCCACTTTTTGCAGTTTTCGGTAGAAAAAGGAAAATCCAAAAAATAAAATTTCGTTTTTTTTTAAATCTGTCCTAACGACATATTATTGAGCACCAAAATGCGCAAGTTTTACTCTAATTTAACCGACATTGCATCTCTTCAAATAACTGAGATCCCCATGTTGGAGCTCAAAAAACTGACACCTTGAATATACATACACATACATAAAACTGTTTCGTGGTTGTAAAATAGCTTATTGCGCATGTTACGCCGTAACATATTACGCAGGCGTATTGCGCTTAAGCTCTTCACGCATTATTGGAATCCCATATGAGTTTCATTTCAATACTAGTTTGGCTTATCGGATTTTCTGCCAGTGCGATGTAGGTGGCTTCTTTGAGTTTACGATGAGTTGTATTCTCGTCCTTCGCCACTACCGTAGTTTGTCAACACGACAAGCATAAGCTGGATGAATCAATGAATCATCTAAATAGCTGCGCACCTCCATAAAATTCACAATGGAACTGGAGTGGGAACAACAACCGACATTCCTGGATGTACTTGTACACAGGAATGACAACACTTTTACGACAAGTGTGTACAGGAGACCCACCCACACGGGAAGGTACCTAATCACCACAAAAGCTGAAACAATATGCTGAAACATGAGGACCTACAGAAAAATAAAGAAAATACCGCTAAAACAGGGAAAGGGTAACCGAAAAGGAAGAACCTAAACAGACAGTTATATACCAGATATATATACTAGGTGCCTCGAACAAAATATGAAGGATAGACAGCAAATAAAAGATACGCACTGTCTTCAAATCGACAAGAACGCATGAAGACCAGAATTCCAATAATTTTCTATATAACCTACCATGCGAATGTGGCAGATCATACATAGGAGAGAGCAGTAGACCACCCAAAGTGGAAACTCAGGAACACCAGCACAACATTCGCAAAGGCGAAACCGAAAGATCAAGAATCGCCGAACATGTATGGAACGAAGATCACCGAATCCAATGGGATATCATACAAAGAGTGGCAAAGGACGAGGATAAAACTCGCCAAAAAACTCAAACAATCCACGTACACTGGCATATATAAGCCACGCTAGTGTAGAAATGAAACCAATATGGATCCCAATAATTCGCGAAGAGATTAGGCGAAATACTCCTGCGCAATAGATTACGGCGCAACATGCGCAGTGAACTACTGCACAACCACGAAAGTTTAATATATATATATATATATATATATATATATATATATATATATAAGTTCTAAAAATAAATATTGGAATACTCAGTGACTCAGCACTTAAAGTGTCGGCGTCCGCTTCCCAAACGTCGCACTACAAAAGCAAAAACTGTGGAAATAGGCCGATCAACTCAACTAATTAAATTTACAAACCAATTTTGGTATTTTAATAAGGCACAGTCAAACACGCTTTTGACAGGTCAATAAAAGTAGCAATAAAGTGCATGTCTTTCTCAAATTCTTCAAGAATGTCTTAAGTTAATTGAATTTCTACATTTGACGTACTATTTTCATTTTCGAGAGTCAAATTGATTATAGTAAAATAGTTTGTTATCCTCAAAAAATGACATGATTTGATTGGAAGTGATTGTTTCAATTATTTTAGAAACATAGGTATATAGGTATGGACATGATTAACATGACTTTGAAAGAGGAAGATACCTAAGTTTATAATGGAATTAATAATGATCGTCAGAGATTTTACCAATATGTTAATGTTCCATTTGATTAGGTTAGACTTCAGCCCATATATGGCTCGATTTTTTTTAATATGAGGAATGCATCTCGTACTTGAATTTGCGAAACAGTTTTGAAAGTGAAATAAATACCGTTTGGAATATGCAAGTTACACAGTCTAGTTTTGCAAAGATATACATTTTTTCCGGCATAATACCTAATAAAAGTTGAATTACATTTTAAGCTAGTTGTTAAAAAAGAAAAACCAACTTGTATTAAGAAAATTGAAAATTTTCTGATAAGGAATTAAACACCCATAGCTTTAAAATATAACCATAAGACACATCGACCTTGTTTAACTTAGCTCATAAATAAGGTAACTATAAGGTTGACATGTTTTATTATGAAATTTTAAAGCTGTAGGAGACAACTTGGTTGAATTTGACCATATTTATATATACATCACGAAGCACTATTTTTTAGTTATTTAAATGTTTTATCTAAAAGCCAACATTAAAAAATACCTGTCCATTCCATCTTCTATATTCTTCTTAAAAAAACTTTTCCTTGTTGATGGAGACATCAATGCGGAATCTAATTGAATAGAATCATCAACACTAGAAATAACTACATTTTCTGAAGAAATGGTTGTCGAAGTATTTCCTACAGCTAAAATGTAAAAGCTATTAAATTAAAAGATTCTGAATATTAAGTTTACGTACCCATTGATTGTCTTCTTTGTAATGGAGCTCGACCTAATTGTGCTGGAGTTGGTGCAAGTTTAAATTGCTTATCAGGTTCTATAGTGGTAACGTCACTAGTTTGAGTCAAGACAGGCACTTCAATAGGAGAATTAAGCAATAACTTGTCGTTTAAGTTTATCTCATGCTCATCTCTTGTTAAATCTAGATATCATAGTTATTCTAAATTCAAATTAAAAACATGATTATTACCTTCACATGAAGTAGAATTTTTAGAGTTTTGTTGAGAAGTTGGTACATTATTAAAAGTAATGGAATTATGATTTGTAGTTCGGTTTTGTGATTGACTGACAATGACAGATTGTGTAGTTGCAGTTTTTGGCACAAGCTGTAATGGCTGCAACGTTACGTTACTTGTCGGAGGAATTTGATAAGAGGGTTGTTGCATATAAACATATTGAAGGTCAGAAGCTGAAGAAACTACTAAAAATGGATGAGAACGCTCATTGTCACTAGAAAGGCAAAGAGTAGTCTGTTGTCCATTTAGAGAAGGATTTAATAACGTTAATGTTACTGGTTGATTTGCGTGACCACTCCGTTCGCTAACTTGAATAACATTTCCAGATTTGATTTGTGGTTTAAGTATGGTTAAAGTTGTGCTAGGTCTTGTTAATATGGTACTATTTTGTGACAGTGAAGACGTAACCCAGTGAACACCGGTTTCTGCTACAGGTTTAGGTAAAGGAACGCTTGTTATTGCAGTTTCTGTTTTAGGAGTAATAATAAATGAGCCTCCTGTCCAGTTAGGAGATTCTGTATGCTCATACTTATGTTCAGCCTTTACTATTTTAGGAGATACTGGCATTGTTTTGAATGCGCCCCCTGTCGGTTGAAATCCACTGATACCTGTAGGATTAACTGGGGAATGGTACGGATATCCAAGTATATTTGAAGTGGTCACAACTGAGTTGAATTTATTAGAACTTTCTGTGGAAGGAAGACGCGCCTTAATAGGTTTTGGACGAAAAGTTATTTCAACTGAGTTATTTGAAGATATAGGACTAAACCGCTGTTGAGGAAAAACACGATTTTCAAGCGGAGGTTCGAGATCGCTATGTGATTCAGAATCTGAATCTGTCACTTTCTCTTTGCATTTTAAATCTATTTCAGATGAAGGTTCCTCACATATCACCATTTGATCATCATCAGAAATGTCACCAAGACCTTCCTGTTCTGAGAACACTTGTGTGTTGGTTATTTCGTTAGATGGTAAAGGAGAATGAGGAGTTCGAGGACTTGATGGAATTTCACCTACATCCACAATTTCACCTGATGAACCCAATTTGCTACGACCTGAGCTTGTTGATGACTTTCGCCTATCTTTACTGCACCTATCAAAGTAGATTGTTATATTATTTATTATTACTATAATTTAAAATTACCATTTCCATTCAGGATGTGCTTTAAAATGTGCTTCTTTCACTTCTGATGCAAGCTCATGATACTTTTTCTTTTCTTCTTGGCCTAAAGCATACCACCACTCACCTAAAATTTTTGAAACAGTTCTATTGTCTTGGTTAGGATGTTGTTGATGCACTAATCCACGATGCCGTTTTGAAAATATCATAAATGCATTCATTGGCCTTCTAATCCTTTCTTTACTCTATAAAAATAAATAATTTTATTCGTATCTAGCTTAATTTTAAACAAACCTTGGATAAAGTTGGATCTTTCATATTACTTTGTAATGAACTCAGTGATTGACTTCTACGTTTATTATTTAGAGTAGCATCACTGATGCAGCCAAGACCTGGAGATTCGGGTTCAAAAACATCATCATCATCTTCAGTTGTAACTGATATTGGTTCGGGATTGTCATCCTCATCTATAAGATCTAATACAGGGGCCGGAACTTGAGATGAAATTGATGTTAAAGGTGGAGCTGATAAAGGAGGTGATAATTCGGATGGAGGAGGAGAAAATTGTGTAGAACGAGCTGTTAGTACAGGAACAATGGAATGCCAAGGAATTACAAAAGTTGATTGAGAATTTTGGAAAGAAGATTGGACTTGACTTTGAGATGAGATAGGGGTAGTACTTGATACTATAGTAGTAGTAGTGCACGACGTTGATACTTCAGTTGGTAATTGCAGTTGAGTTTGTACAGGTGGCATTCGTACTACAGATGATTGGTCTTTATTATTCATAATATTTAGTCCTGATAATGGGACTAAAAATATAAATTATCAATTCAATGGAATATACATACACTTATAAGTTCAACCTTGTTCCGTTTTAGCAGCTACTGGAGAAACCGTTGGTGGATTTAATACAGCTGTCGAAGTATGTAGAACCCTTTTAACTACAGATTGTGAAGCAGCAGGTAAAACGGGTACTAACTGCGTAGGATGTACAATTACAGGTAACAATCCTGCTCCACTTGTTGTAAAATTACCAATCGGGTCATTTGAAGCAATACGGATTGTTGGTGTTTCTGGTGCATCATTTTGCATTAACTAAAAATTGTTTGAATTACTATTACTTAGAATAAAAATAGATGTGTATGTACCAATAAATAGATAATAGTAAAAAAACGACTACTTAAGGGCACCAAAGAAGTATATTAGGTTGCCTAAAAATGACCGTTTTTGCAGAGAGTTACTGTTTCTAGCTATTTGCACAAATGATAGCCAATGAAATTATATAAGTTAATCTTTAAGATACGGGCTACAAGATGTCCTAATTTATTTTAGTCAAAGCAATTAAAATGTTGTCGAAAAAAATCTTGAATTCTGGTCAATTTATACACTTTAGGGGCGTACCTTTGACGATGAATTTAACAAGGATAAACAAATTTTTAGTAGCAAAAAAAGGTCACATGCTAAAGTTTGAACTTTCGGATTTCACCCTAATATGACAATTTGTTTGTTATTATTGTTATTATCATATGTAGGTTGAAATACGTAGCCTTTCTCGATCTGGCATTCATAAGCTTTTCCAAGAAAGCTGTAAATTTTTTATAAAAATGTTTCAATTTTAGTTTAGCTTCTCGGTGTAACTTAATTTTTTTAATATCATGGTTCCTTGTTATCTCTATCATGAAATTGAATATCAAGGTAAGTATTTATATTACCTATTTCATTTATTGTATATTATGCTAGACCTCGAATGTTTGACTTGATATTACATCAACATATTGTGTGAACCAAATCGTTGTTGTAATCAGTGTTGGTTATGGCTGTGGCGGTTTCTATAACCTACTCAAAGAGATGCCGATAATGAAACGTTGGCAGAATACGATTAGATAAATACAATCCGTTTTATTGATATAAAATAAAATTGTACATTTTGTCGTTTGAAAATAATAAACATAGTCCATTTCACTTTTGCAGTAAATTTTCGAGACAGTTCCGTAATAAGAACATTAATTTTAAAGAGCTCATTAAAATCAACAATGTTATTAAATATTTTGTTCCTAAATTGAAGGAGCAAAGAAAATTTATGAACTTTTTTAGAGTTTACATACAAAATTCTTTCTACGGCAAGTAGATCCTACCTGATTTTATAGCGCTGCATAAGGAATTTTTTATATTCTACGAATTTTTAGAACCTAAACTGCCTTCGCCATTATTTTTACTTTAGGTTCTTATAATGGGAAAACCCAAATCTGAAAATCATTTGTATCCAAGTCGTACACACAAGAAGACCAAGCGATCCACATTGATGCGAATTGCTTTTGAAATGAAAGCTATGTCCCAACTGTAATATTTTAATGTTAACGATATAAACTGCAGTTACATTTTCACATTTTTTATAGGGTTCCAACTTTAAAAAAATAACATTAAGTCATTCTCTACCGATCCAATAGAACCCAAAAATGAAGTACAATCTTTTCATAATTCACAACTTTCTGTTTGCGACAATTTAGGCGTTAAAAAATTAAATGTATCAGATGCAAATACTTCTAAAGAATCATATACATTTATTACTGACGAGGAGTATGAGAGGTATTTTTAATTTGCTTGTTTGCTGTTAAATAATAAACAACAAAACATGTTTACATTCAGAATAATGGGAGATGTGTTATGCCTAGACACCGATAATTGCAGACAGGAACGTAATGTTTTAGTTGGAAATAAAATTGTGAACTTACAGTACATATTAGATTGGGCTTTGAATAATTATGCAATTAGAGCACATAAAAGCTTTTGGTTAAATCTGTTTTAAAGAAGAAATTCGCTTTGGTCTTGGTTTAAATAGTTGCTTGATTTTTTAATGTTATTATTGCAAGTTGCAATTGAAACACTACACCGCAGATCCTGGCCAAAAATTAAAAATAAACTACGGTTTGGTATGGGGCACCTTAGCAACGGGAAGCACTTTTGGTCACACACGGGAATTGCTGTCAAACATGGATATACCTCCTATGCCCCAGTATATGTTTAAAACAATAGTACAAGAATTGGCAGGAGTACTCTTAAAAAAATATCGCCAATGTTTTAGACTTGGAAAGATTCCCTATATCTTAGTATGGAGGAAGCTGGCCTTAAAGAAGCAGCAATTGCCAAGCAAAAAGGGCTCGTTGATAATGAAGGCATTCCCTATATTACCGTCTATTTAGATGGAGGCTGGAGTAAGAGGTCTTATACATACAACGCAGCTAACGGTGTGGTTAGTTAATAAAAAAGAAAAAGTGTTTAGGTGTCCAATTTTAAATAATATTTTAGGTGGTGATCATTGGACGGGAAACAAAAAAAGTTTTATTTTTGGGTGTCCGCAATAAATTCTGCAGTACTTGAGCACGCGCTACAAATCGGCAGACTGTACCCAGTGAACATGTTTGCTTTAAAAATTGGAATGACAAGAATTCATACACATAACATTTTTGCAAAAATAAACTACCTATTACACATTGCATATATATAGGAAGTTCATCTGTAATGGAAGCAGATATCGTCATTGAAGGGTTCCGTCGGTCTGTGGAAATGCATGGAATAAAATATTTGAAATTTATAGCGGATGGAGATTCTAGCGTTTTTGCCCGTATGCACGACCGTGTTGACTATGGCAGAGACGTGGAAAAAATCGAATGCACTAACCATGCAATCAAGAATTATGGCAAATCCTTTAGACGCATTAAAACTTCGCTAAAGAACGAAGTGAAAAAATTACTTACCAATCAGAAAATTTTAGAATTGGAAAAAGCCGCTATATATAACAACAGTCATCGTGATGTAGAAGCTTTGAAAAATGAATTAGCTCAAAGCATTAACTATGTATTTGGCGACCATCGCAATTGTGCCAATTATTGCATAGAAGACTAAGATTTAGTGGATTTTCGTTTTCAAGATGCTGGGCTGATAGTTCACGTAGAAGATAACGTATTTATCTAATGATATTTGTACAGACTGTAAGTATACCAATTTTCACAAGTCTGAGCAGTTGCGTCATAACTAACTTTGTTTCATTACCACCTTTATAACCCGCTTATTGTGCACGAGAGGATGCAGATAGCACTGATTTAGGCTGGCAATTCTGTCCGGTGTTGTCAAGCATTTGTGACATTAAACATTTGACATAACGTAACTTAAATTTTATTATTGTGATAAAAGAAACATAACCCCTGAAGTTGAGATTTGACAGTTGTCAAACTGTAATGTTTCACAATCTGACAACATCGGAGTCCTCTGACAGTATTAATATTAGTGACGCAACTGCTCTGATTCGTGAAAATTACTATACCATTTAATTTTCCTTAGATGCTGAAAATAATTTGATTAAGAAAGCATATAAACTAATTGAAAACCAAACCAATAATAGGGCCGAATTGTTTATGTCTTTACTGGCTAGATTTAATTGTGGAAAGCGATTAAATTTAATTCAACGGGGATATTTTCAAACAAGGTGGTCTTAAATATAATACTGGGCATAAATGGCATAGTACACCTTGGAAGGAGGTAATGAAGGAAAGTCCAGGACAACATTTAAAAAAATACATGGATAACCAGACCAGAATGTTAGAGAGCAGATATTGCAAAAAAAAACATTATTTAAAGAAAATGCTCAAAAAAAAAATACGGAAAAGGAGAAAAACAAAGATTATGGCGTCTACGCAGATGAACCAGAAATTTCAGAGACAGAATTTGAATCAATTTACTTGCATGTTTACGGATGAAATAACTATATTATTACTACAGTAGCACAAAAACTTCTCAAATAACGTGTCTTATCTTGACTTTGTATTTATTTAACGTAGGCTGTTTTTTGTATTTCAATATCATATAATAGTAGTAATTGCTTGTCTTAAAATTTTTCGTTATATGTAAGTACTATGTTTATTACACAAAAACAGTCATTGTCAAACTAAAAAAAATAAATCATTAAAAATAGACATATTAGATAGGTACTTACTACAAAATTATAAACATTAATATAATAAGTACATAATTCAGTTCAATTAGTTTGGATTTAAAAAAAATACAGACGCCATCTATGCGCCAGTATTCTATTTTTTAGTTCAAGTCAAAACCACTTCAATCAAGTATGTTGTAGTTTCAGCAATTGCCGCTACTAAACAAAATCGCTAGTGATTCGAAACGCAGTCTTAAGTAAGAAAAAGGGGATGGCAAAAAAATTGACGTCCCATCACATATAAATTCCGCATGTAAGAATAGAAAAAGGAAGGAAGGTGTGATGTGGAAACAAACTTTTGCGGAGCTGTAATGAGAATGAACCCATTACCGCAATAGTCAACTGGACCATATCGGAAAGTAGCTAAAAATCCAGAGCCAAAGTTTAACCATCAACGAAACTGTATGTAAAAAATTCAAATGTACAGTAATTCAAAATTAACGATTTTATCGTGCAACTTTGGTTTTGAATTTTATTATACAGTATTACGGATTATTTCGTTTGACTAGGTGAAAAATTCATTATTTCCTGAATGATAAAGATGTACGAAATTTCCTTGGACAAATAAATTTTGTTTTTGGAAACATATTTTTTGCTGTACAAGTACGTTTTCAATGTTCATTTGATTTCTCGTGGTGACCGTATCTGTTTGTTTAATTGAAACCCAATTTTTTTTCTTGGTGTTCCCTGAATTCATAAATGTACTTATAATACTGTATTTTTACTTCTCCGGACGATCGCGCGGCTTAGGCGCGCTCGCCGCGGATGCGTCTCGCCAACTGTATGTCCTTCGGCATGATGGTGACCCGCTTGGCGTGAATGGCGCACAGGTTGGTGTCCTCGAACAGGCCGACCAGATAGGCCTCGCTCGCCTCCTGCAGTGCCATCACGGCCGAGCTCTGGAAACGGAGGTCGGTCTTGAAGTCCTGCGCTATCTCGCGCACCAGCCTCTGGAAGGGCAGCTTGCGTATCAACAGCTCGGTGCTCTTCTGATAACGACGAATTTCGCGAAGGGCGACGGTACCCGGCCGATATCTGTGCGGCTTCTTCACCCCGCCGGTGGCCGGCGCGCTCTTTCTCGCCGCCTTCGTGGCCAGCTGCTTGCGCGGAGCCTTTCCGCCGGTGGACTTGCGAGCGGTCTGCTTAGTTCTGGCCATACTCTCGTCGACTGATAATAATTATTTAGTTAATTATTCACCCTCTCTCTCTCTCACACGACGGACGCTTAACGGGACGACGCGTGACGGTCTATGCGTTCTCGGCCCCATCCCGGATCGCTTTTATCGCCTCCGCGAAGCGCGCGCGCGGCGGGGACGGACCGCGCGCGCCTATTGGCCGACGCGCCCGGCAGCGCCACTCCCCCGTATCCGACGTCTTTATAAAGCGCGCCGAGAATGGCGGCGGGCGGAGTCGAAGACGACGTGTGTTACGAGCACGATCCGCAGCGAACGCATACCTGAATCTCGTCCTAGGGGATCTTTAGAGACGATAAGAGCAAAGAGAGAAAACAAACGAACAGACATCTAAGATGACCGGTCGTGGAAAAGGCGGCAAGGGACTCGGTAAAGGAGGAGCCAAACGTCATCGCAAGGTCCTGCGCGACAACATCCAGGGCATCACCAAACCCGCCATCAGACGTCTGGCCCGTCGCGGGGGCGTCAAGCGCATATCGGGACTCATCTACGAGGAGACGCGAGGGGTGCTCAAGGTCTTCCTCGAGAACGTCATTCGTGACGCCGTAACCTACACGGAACACGCCAAGCGGAAGACCGTCACCGCCATGGACGTCGTGTACGCCCTGAAACGCCAGGGACGCACCCTCTACGGCTTCGGCGGCTAAACGAACGAAATCGAGCCACCGACGTACGAGGACGACGACGACGACGGCGAGCGCGGAGGATGCGGCGGAAAAAAAACAAACATATAAAAAAAAAGGTTCTTTTCAGAACCACGATCGTTATCGGAGCTTGCCTAAAGGGGGAGAACCCGCAGACTATTACACCCGAACGTGGGCGGCGTGTCGTGAACGAGCGTGGCGTGTGTTAATGAGAGCGGAGTTAATTGTGGATCGACGATGCGCCCCGACCGCCCCGCGAACGTATACGTGCATTTGTATCGTTGCCGTAGGAACGTGTGTGACCGCCACCCGGGGGTACCTTACGTACCGTATTAATAATAATAATAAAGGTCTTTATTGTTCAGTAAAAGTACTAATCTTTCTAGCTGCAATAATAATAATAGCAGAATGCTTATACACATATCTGAACAACCACAAGGTGAAGTTCAAGAATACAAGAAAAAAAAACATATCTTGCTTCTCACTCTTCCACTTAAACCTTGAAATTGATCAAAAATGAATCACTGCATGTTGGTAGTGAACATTAAATTATTAAGTTGTTATGAATTAACAGTAAGAGCACTAAGTAAGAGTATAATTTACACAAGATGTTTCTTAATAAGAAAGTAGTCAAATTAGCTAAGGAAATGATATTAATTGAAGATTTTAATGATGTTTTTTAAAAGTAGCGTTTTAATTCTTTAAGTGTGTTAGAAACAGAGTTATACTTCTTAAAATTATAGAAGAAAAAAGACCGTTCGAACAGTACAGTTGTATGAACTGATGGACTAATACGCCCTCTGCTCCTTAGATTAATGTTATGCACATCAGTCCGAAAAGAAATTTTTTCATATAAATAAGATTATAAATAAATATTGTGTGATATAATGTTAGAGATTGAATTACCCTTCGATTTGACATATTCAGCCATCCAACTTCTTTTAATTTGTGGGAAATATGATTGTATTTGCGAATACCATAGACAAGCCTTAAACAACTGTTCTGGACCCTCTGTATACGAGTTTTATCTAAAAGATTAATGCAGGCGTACGTAAACTTCGATGAAATAAAAGCGTCACATAATGTTTTTTTCATATTTAAATTTAGGGCATGTCTGTGTGGATAAATTAATTTCATACTTACATATATGCTTGTTGAATTAGATAATTTATATGCTTTTTAAATCTGAAAGAGTTGTCAAAATATATTCCAAGATTTTTATAAGAATCTACAACAGGAAGCCTTACTCCATCGATTAAGATACTTATTTGATCTTTAAAACAAGTTACATCACCTTTTTTCCCAAATAGCATGCATGCACACTTAGTAGGGTGAGAATGTGCTTTAGAGATTTTAAAAATATTTTCAAGATCTTCATTGATTTTATTGACTGCTGTTATGAGATCCTTTTTTTCAAAAATTAAATACAGTGGTGTATCATATTTCTTAATAAAAATTAAAAGAGAACATTAAGAAGACACCGGATTTATATTTATTATCTTTCAATAATTCAATATTAAAATCACCTACAGTAAAAGTAGATTTATTTTCATTAAAAGTCATATTCAAAATTTGATCCATCGTGGCAAAAAAAATTTTCATAGCACTGCTTGGTGGTCCATATACAAAGGACGTTCTTACATTGCACATTCAAAATTGCACAGTATACTTAACTTTTCAAAGTACACTTCATATTTTTTCTGCATAAATTGTTGCTCCACCATGATGTACTTCTATAAAACCTTGAACATAGCTTAAAGTTCCTTATTGCTATACTCTGTAACTATTCTTTTGACATCCACTGTTCTGTTACACAAACGATTTTATATTATGTATGATTTTGCAATATATTTATTAGTTTATAACCTGAATTTTCTGTAGATTGAAAATTCAGATGAATTATGTTTACTCTCAGCTTGTTTGTTTTATTCCTGATATTGGCTTGTCCTTTAGTTGTTATAAAATTGTAATTTACCTAATCTGTTTTATATATGGGACAGTTAACATCTCTAGCAGAGTGGTGACAATATTAATTTTAATTAAGTCATTTAAGGAACTCTTAGGCAATATCAGGTGGTCCTTGACATATCCAGTTTTGTTTATTTATGGTCCTGCATTGTTTTTTGGCAATAACTTTTATTTTGTCAGCTACTTTGAGGCCCAGTTTCAATTTCATTGCTTAATTGAATTACCTCATTAACAAATTCTTCATCGGAAAAACTTTTCTCTATACCTGTTACTAAAAACGTACGATCAGATTGCTTTTTTTTATCTAATTATGTTCGTTGTTCCTTAGCACTAGTTTTAGTTTTTCTTGTTACAATGTATTATACCACAATTGCCCCATTTTTTAGATTCCTAATACGTTTTATCCACCATCTGTGTCTTTTGGATTTATTGTTTTTTTTTTTTAATTCTTGTGCAACGTCCTTGTAACAGTCTCATGTTTTTTCTAGTTTTAGGTGTTGCACTATTTACTTCATTTTGTTCTAGGTTTGGGTGAATATTTTTAATTGTTACTCTAACAGGTTTTCAGTAGCACTGCTTATTTCGATGTTTCTGGCAGAACATTTATTCTCCTCAGGTGTAATGGAATATTGTGATGTCTTAAGGTAATATTTTCTGCTTCCAGTATGGCAAGGTTGTAAACTAATAAAGTTACACTTTGCTGATGATAATGGAGAAGCTCCCACAAAAATTCTAAGTATTTGTTTTTGCATAATAAAAATATTTTTTGAGAATGAACTAGATATGCAAACCATGATTCCATAAATGAGGATGGATTTAATGTGAGAAAAATAGAACCTTTTTAATGTGTTAATTGATACTTGAGATTTCTGGTACTTTATTAAATAAAAAACAGAACATAGTTCTATTTCATTACAATAGGCACTGCATTTTACTACATTATCTAGTGTGATTCCCAGAATAAGTAGAGTACAATAGAAACAGAATAGGTCCTAAAATCGATCTTTGGGGCACGCCTTTGTTTATTATTACTAAATTGGAATAATTCTTTTGCACATTTTTGTCAACATTAACAAGCATATCGTTATATAGCGGTCTTTTAGGTAACAATAACTAGATCACAATCTTTCTTTGGATTTTCCCTTGTTTGTATTTACAGTTCCCGGCCTACTTTCAAATCTACCCCTTTGGTATTAATACTAGGGTCACGTTATATATTATGAGATGTCACGAAACTAGAGAAGTTAGAGCTGGCAACATTGCATTTCTAAATACCACCATCCTTAAGTATGCTCTTACTGTCAGTTGAGTCGCTTCCGTCGTACATACGATTTGTCATCGAAACATGGATTTGTCAAGAGAAAATGTGGGCGCAATGATCTACTACGATTTTAAGGTGGGTTTAAGTGAACAACAAAATCTCGAACGATTGCAACTCGCATTTGGTGATGCGAATTTAAAAGATGACGGATATCACTTGTGCTGGTAGGCCCTGTTCTTCAGTTACCGCTGGAAACATTCAGAGAGTGAGACGTATGATTGACGAAGATCTCCAAGATGCACCTATAAAGCGATTGAGACAACTCTTGGTGTTGGATTCGCAACAGTAAATTCAATTTTACAAATTGTTACTCGTTGGATGCCACATATGCTTAACGACAAAAGGGAGAGCGAGTAAGAATCGCTCGGGAAACGTTACAAATGCTAAATAATGGTGGACATCGTATTCTATCTAAAATAGTAACAGGTGATGAAACTTTTACCATATTCCTACCCACCAGGAGAGCCGCGTGTGGATCCACGAAGATGCATCAACACCAACAATGGCCAAAAAGCAAAGGACTGTCAAGAAAGTTACGTACGCAGTTTTCTTTCGTAGTACAGGATTAGTAAAAGCAATCAAGCATAGTAACAGCAAACTGGTACACCACAAAATGTTTACCTGCAGTTCTTGAGTCAGTCAACATTCGCGGGTTAATGTTGCATCACGACAAAACATCGTCACACAGTGCACAGCCGATAGTTGAATTTTTACGTGAAAATAATGTAAAAGTCATTGAACATCCACCCTATTCGCCTGATTTGGCCATGTGTGATTCCTGGTTGTTCTTTAACCTAAAGAAAGATTTACGTAGTCGACGTTTCACAGATAGAAGAAACAATTCATCAAATTTTTGAGAGCATTCCAAAAGATGACTGGCTTCAAGCTTTTACGCTGTGGAAGCTTCGGTTACCAAAGCGCATTGATGCAGGGAGATTAACTTTCTTGGCATGAAAATATTATTTGAGTCACCAGTAAAGACTTCATTATCTACTTTCCCATTCAAATAGTCTTCAAACTTATTTAATTCCCTGGTATAGTACTAACATATCCATAGTTACTTAATTTGTATGTTTTTGTCAGCTTTGTGGATTGATAACCTTCTAGACGAACAATTTTATTTATTTTATCCATGTTTACAATTTTCGAATCCAATGAAAAACTTCTTTTAGTTCTCAAAACGATTCTTTCTTTTTTACTTTTAATTCTCCCCCATAAATCTCATGAATGTGTTTTATCACACAACTCGAAGTGTAGCAACCTATACGTTATTCATATCATCCCAAAACACTGGAAATAGGACAACAATTCAGAAAATATAAAATTCTTCATAAGTGATTGTTGTTTTAAGAAAACAAGCCCTTCATTTTATTTGTATGTGCATAAAAATCATGTTAGTAAGTTATAATTTTGGCATAAAAGCTTTTACCTATAGAATATGTGTATTCCTTCTGTATAGTACATATTTCCTTCCTATTCAATTTTTGTAAACGTTTCATGAAAATTTGTAACTTTGCTATAAAAAATACTGCCACAATTCACTACTTTCCTCTTTGAAGAAGTTGATAGTAACAGTTAATAAAAACATGACTTTTGGCGGTTCAGACAATGTTAGAATATCTTCAAAGAGACAAGAAGCATGGTTTAGAATGATACAAAAGTTCCTCAAAGTAGCAGCATTTGTTTCCTAGATTGTAACGGCTATATATTTGTAATAGTATCCAAGGTCTAGTTGGAATGCTATGAACTTTTTAATGCATCAGCTTGGTTTAACCGCAGAAATATTTTTTATTAAACTGCTTGTATGTACAGTATATGGTGATTTACATGGTATTTAACTCTCCAGCGGAGTTTTTTTTTGCAAAAAAATATCGAGATTTTAACTAGTTCTTGCCGAAGTCTAGTTGACATGTTAGAATGTTTATGTTGAATTTTCCTTTGTTCTGAATAGAAAAAATCCAGCTGTCAAACCATCAATATGATTTGTAAGTCATTGTCTCAAGATTTTTTAATACAAGGATAACTGTCATCAACTTTTTCTAACCAACATTAATCTAATCATTAATTGTCACAGGTTTAGCTTATAACTCCGATTATAATACGCGGGCGCATCCACACACCCACGTACGCACGGATCTACTCTATTTGCATCATCAATTCATGCCATTACCTAATGATTTAAATATAAATGTTTATAACATTTATTACTCTCTTACGACTATTTGCGATTCTAAGTGTATGGATATGAATGAATTTAATAATGATGTCCATACTGTAGCATGATATTATGCATTTAATAAATAAACATATAGTCGTAAAAAGTATTAAAATACTTAAAACGAAATTTATCTTGAATATCCTACTGCCAAAAAAGAATTAAGGGTACTGAATGTATCTAACAATTCAAAAATGATCTGACCTCTAATTTCGGTCCATCCAGGTAAGGTTGACAATTATTTTGTAAATTGTACCCCTGACACATCTAACCACATACTCTTTGTTAATGAAAAACCTTTTAAATTTTCATCAGTTCAAATTTAGGACGATGTGAATATTCCAGAAATGACATAATATTGACATTGTCAGATTATTTAATGCAACAACTCTTCCATACTTCATTCATTTTGTAAATATCATGTTGTTATTTGAAGACTACCCTGAATGTTGGAAGAAAGTCATAGTAGTACACACTTGCACCCACAACGCTTACGAATATTGCTGATATCTCTACGTTGGATAATAAATAGCTTAAGCATACATACATACACGCCATTCCCTTATGGGTAGACAGAAACTGTAATGTGCCTCTTATATTTACTTACCATAACCGATTTGTCTCCTATCTTTGTATACCTCTTTCGCGCCCACAGGATTCATGCACTGATTCTGGCACGTCCTTTTATTTTTTGATAGCGCTTTCTAGTGCCTTCCACAACTTTGGAAATCTGTCACGCCCAATTTTACTACACTTTTTCCTACATATATCTGCTTTGTCAATCGTTGGTCCTCGTTCACTCTTTCATACAGATCTACTACTGCCTTTTCCACACACTCCTCATTCTTATGCTCATGGCACATGATACTTTTGATCATAACATTCTATTATTCATTTTGGAAACCATTGAGTTATCAGCTAATTGTAGTTAGATTATTAAAAAATTATTTGTTTAGTCGAGTTAAATGCGTTAATGTTAAAATTAGTTACTCCACATTTTCAAAAATTTCTTAGCACCTCTCCTCTTTCTATTGTACACTTTCATAATTATGTTATGCATCACAGTTGTTTCGTTTGTCCACCTCCAATTAAAAAAATTTACAAACTAACTACTCCAATCGATTGTCCACAAGTTTCTTTCATTCGTCCATCTTCCAAAAAAATTTTGTGTAAATAAAGGTTTTTGAATATTATTTTTACTAGAACTTTTAAAAGGAAAATCTTACAAATTAACGCCAATCGATTGTGCACAATTGTCCACTTACGTCCACAATTTTATTTCTATCTTTTTGGAAGGTGGAGAAATGAAAGAACGAAACAACCTTGTGGACTTACGTACGTGGACAAATTGTAGACAAATGAAATAGATTTTGTTTAAGTTAATCTTATGTAAAAAAAGCAAGCTACTAAATTAGCGTATCAAATGTGAATTTAAATTAGAAGTTATTTCTGTTATTTAAACGAATTACATTTTTCTTATTTCTCCGGAAACGTCAGTTAGTTAAGTTATTAATATTACAAGATGGCGTTCACTCATTTAGAAAAATGCGACATGCTAGATATATATCTTGTGTTGAAAAAAAATAGTCTCACAGCACTGGAACAATATGGCCAAATGTATCCTGAACGTAATCAACCAGAGAGAAGATATTTCCTAAAATAGTACAGAAAATTTAGGAGTAGTTAAAAATTTTTGTGAAAACTAGAACTCAAAAAACAATTTATTATAAATGAAGAAATAGAAGTTAATATGTTGGCATTTTTCGAAACGTACAAAAATAATTCAACCAGAGATTTGGCAAAAAACAGTGGTTTAAAGTTATGTACGATTTGGAGAATTTTGAAAAAATATAAATTTACACCTTATAAGTACAGACCAGTACAAATATTAGTACCTGGCGACACAAAAAGGAGGCTCATTTTTTGCCAATGGCTTGTAGATATGTATAGGGAAAATCTGAACTTTTTAAAGTGCATTTTGTGGAGTGATGAAGCTGATTTTTCAAATAGAGGAATGTTTAATCCCAAAAATATGAACTATTGGTGTAAGAAAAATTTATTTATTGTTCATCCCAGAAATTCTCAAACCCAATTTAGTAAGTGTGTTGTGTGGTCTAATAGGCAGCCAAATAATTGGGCGGATTTTCTATGAAGACACTTTAACAGGGAGGAGATACGTTGTTTTCAGAATTGCTAGAAACACATTTAAAAGATGTCAACTTAGAGATGCGTAACCGAATATACTTCCAACAAGATGGAGCTCCTTGCCATCAGTTTCACGAAGTCAGAGTGTTATTAGAAAAACTTTAAATAGATGGATAGCAACAAATGGTCCGATACGTTGGCTTCCAAGGTCTCCTGACATAATTATTATTATTATTAATAATTAGAATTTTACTTTTGGGGTTGTCAACGACGAAGTCTACAAAAGAAGATATGCGATCTTGGCCGACCTTCAAAGTAGCATTATGGAGATTATAAGATCCGTGGATGGCAGAACAGTTCTAAAGGCTACAAACAGTGTAATAAAGAATGCCCAAAAATGCATAGAACAAAACGGTGATGTGTTTGCACATTTAATTTAGGTTGTCTTATTATTTCCGTTGCTTAAATAAAATGAAAAGAGTAAAATTGAATCTTATTTTGCAACCATTAATAGCCAACTAGCCTGAAAGAAAAATGTATTGATAATTTGGTTATTTTCAATTTTAGGCCAATATTAATGACCTTTTTTGTTGTAAAAATGTTGTACATTCGATTTAGCAAAAAATATACCAGGTATTCCATTTTAAAAAAATACATTTTCCTCATTTTTTCTTAAACCTTACATTCAATTGTTTTTCTGTTTTCACCATCTTAATCAGCAGGAAAAATACTACAAGTTTGCTAATTTAACCGATTCTGTATCTCCAATAATAACAAAGTTACCAATGGCGCGCACTTAATTTAGAACACCCTGTATACTAGAATTGAGTTGGTTAGGATTTAGCATTTGTTTATTTCATTCATAGTTCCAGTGAAAGAAGTGCTTTCTTAACTTGTCGTTTAAATTTATTCTTGTTAAATGTACAATTTTTCACTTCGTTAAAAGAAATAAACACTATTATTATTTTAGAAATTATGGTAATGAACCAATTTTTACCTATTTGTTTACCGAGTATAATAATCAAATTACAATTAATCGTCAAAATAAGACAACCAATGCTAATCCATTTATTTAACTATCTAAACAATTGTTATGATTAAGTTTGTATGAATAATTTAGTACTTACATAGATTTTTACTATTTTACATTGTTTCCGTTTCGTTTTTTACTATCCATAAAACAAATAAATTTAGGCAGTGGTAAGACTAAAATATTGTTACCGTTTGATATGTTTATGAAAAAATTTATGTATTAGTATTATTAACATCAAGAAATCTTACACATTTCCATTTACACAACACGTGTAACAATGATTTTTATACAAACGTACAATTAAGTTGTCCTTTTAGTACAAATATTCTGAAGTATTTAAGATTATTTGAAAAAACTACCTGAAATAAAAAAAATGTTTGTGGATTATTTTCAAAAATAGCTTTTAAATAGAAATTAACTTAAATGCTATTGTTTAATCTGTTTATAAATGACCTAACTGATATATTTCCCTGTTCTAATTAAACAGATTTTGAATCAATGAGCAGTATTCACTTTACGTTTATCTAGTTTGATCTACACTTGAATATTATTCTTTAATTTATAACATGGTTTATGATATCCACTGCTTTAGAGACTACCGAAAGGAAATTCTGACACGATAAAACCTATTGCACTGTTCATGCAAAACTATTATTCACTTTTCACTCTTTGTCACTGGATTCAGAAAAATTATAAATACTATCACTTTCTTTTATAATTCAGTATATAACCCTACTGATTGCCCGCGGCGATAAAGTTATAACCATTTTCACGTTCCTCATGTTTCTTCTCATAATCCAAAAGCATTTCATTACTGTATTACTCAAACAGACTTATTGTTTAAATCTCCCATTGCCACTATTTGTTCCAACTGAATTAATGTCTGGAATTCTGAAAGAATGCGGAGCTTACTTTTAAATGTTTACATGTATGATTTAATTTAAAAACTGAGGATTGGTCATGGCATATGCAAATGACACAAGTTTTTTAACAATTACTACTGTGTATGATTGTCAAATATTGCAATCCTGACTAAACAATATTAACGTACAATACATCGAAATGCTAAGTGGCCATTTACACACAGACTCCAATATTGCTGTTAACACTATTCTTCAAGGATTTAAAAGTTAGAAGTAACATTTGACATTAGACTATCCCTTTCATACCAGACTGATGTTCGTTTAGTGCAAGGAAAAATGCTGGGTTAAATTGTTTTAATACACTTCATATTAATTCTAAATAGTTTGAAATATGCTACCAGAAAAAAATCCAAACCAGGCTTAGCACTCCATTAACTTCCAAACATTATTGTTCAATGTTTAATAACTAATACAAATTGACAAACTGTACAGATACTAACTACTACTAAATTCTGTTATTTACCTACTGCTACGTTCATTCTTCATCATACCTGTCTACTACATTATTACGCAATTTTAAGCATATATATTTTCTTTTACACTCATTTGATATTTTGTCTCTGAAACGGTGCACACAGTTAAGAAAATAAATATGAGTAATAATATAAATTAAAACTAATTAGTATGTTCATATATTCACCTAAAATAATAATTCCTATTTGACTTGTTTTTTTATTACGGACAAAAAGATGTGAAACAACATATTTATAAAACCAGGACAAAAGCTTTCAATAACAGTTTTTATGGATTATGCAAAGCATTTGACACCATCAGTGATTCAGATCGGAAAATTAAACCCCCTAGGAACAAGGAAAACAGGTACACAAACTAATAAGAAACTATCTAGATGTACGTGACAGTTAAAAATTCATTTGGTAACCCATTAACAATATCAATGGAGTACTACAAGGTACTATCACAGGACCTATCTTTTTATTGCTTATATAAGTTTGTTAACACGAGATAGTGCGAGTACAGTCCTAGCCTATGCTGATCATGCAGTAGTATTTTAGTACGAGAAGATTGGTCTAAATTGAAAGCTACGATCAGTGAAGAAGAAGCAATTACAAAATAGTTGGATTCAAAGTTATCAACTTTAAATGCAAAACAAAACAAAATTTATTCCATTTGCTTGCTATGAAAATGACAGATAACTCAAAATGTAATAAAAATAACTGTATGTGTGAAGCTAATATAAAAAGAAGTAATCCATTAAAATATTTAGGAATATTTCGAATCTCAAATGGAACAAGCACATTAAATCTTTAACAACAAAACTTCACGGTGTCTGTTACACATTTCAATAATTTCAGGTCGTATATGTTGTGCAAAAACTTAGCTTAAAGATAATATACCATAAGCCAGCCAGATAAAAAATAAATATTTTATAAACATATCTTAAAGACAGCATAAAAGAATGATTTTATGGCGTATTCCAATAGAAATAAAGAAAATAGAACTTTAAACTCCTATAGTTAAAAAAATGAAAGTAAAAAGATTGATCTGACTAATTTTATTGTTGTTTAAGTTCTTTGGATCTATTTCAGATCTGATTTTAGGATTTCGTTTTGCCAATAATGGTAACGCCATGTGAGTTCAGTTCCTTGTCTACGTTTGTCCAAGGAATTCTAGCATCATTTATGTTATTCCTATTATTTGCATTTCCTTTGGCTAATGAATGAAAATAATTATTTTTTTAAATATATTTCTGGTTCACCTATCAAAACTATTTAGATCAGTATCAAACCATTTTATAATACCAAAGAAATACGATAAGGCAGGAATCCCCAAATGTTAATTGCAAGTATCATATTTCTAGAATTTAGTTTTGAGTATAATATGATCTTATAACCTGTGAGAATATAATTCACATGTCACATGGTACATTTTTGATTACTTTCATTGGTTAAAATACAAAAACAAAATCACAGAATAGGCTATCAAATTGGTGATAATTTTAACACCGCATGTTAACTGTCATATGATTTTAATGAATAAAATAGTTTACTGTCAAAGTGACAAAACGTTTAAAATTGTAGACTTTAAAAAAATATATTTTCTATTAACGTTCATTATATTCTCTTACCAAATATAACATGTGTTATGATTAATAATCGATGATAGCACTTGTTAAAATCTTTAGAAAATTGTAGACTTTAAAAAAATATATTTTCTATTAACGTTCATTATATTCTCTTACCAAATATAGCATGTGTTATTATTAATAATCGATGATAATCATAACACTAGTTATATTATCCACAAATATAGTTTTGTTTAAATTCAAGTTAAAGTTAAGGAATTATCTAAAATAAAATTTTGTTTCAGACCTAAATAAAACATGTTTGGTAACAATCGAGGAATTTTGTTAACTACTTCCGGATTTACAATTGGTTTCCCTTGTATTATGTTAATTTTACTACATTTATCTAAACTAAATGCCTTCGAAATATCGCTACTCAAAATTTTGGTTGTTGATATTAGGATATTAGGTTTAGGTTTCAGTTCTAGAATATAATTTTAACCCTCCTAAATGAGTAATGATGTATTCTGTTAACGGTTTAAATTGAAACCAATCATACACTAGAAATCATAGACTACGACGAGACACATTTTACATAAATTGTTCTACCTAAGAAATATACAGATGCTACCCAAAACCAAGGTGGGTGTAATACAATTTTAGTACAACCCTTAATAAGAGAAAATTATAGTAAATATTCACATTAATTGAAATTTATAAACAATAAACAGCATTAAAATACAACATGCACATCAGTCTCCATGACCAATATCGTACCATAGAATAAGAGCTTATCGGGTGCCAGAGACTGATGATGCACAGTGGTAAAGATAACAGTTTTGAAGGCCGCAGTTAATGTGTTAATAATTTAGAAAGTGGAAATTATTGGCAAGAAAACCACAGTGGACTTAACGAGTCACCCTGAAAAATTCCACGTTTAATTTTGATCACTTTAACCCTCCATTACAAGTGCTCTAGTTGTAACGACACTGCGTGCATATGAGGAACTGCTCACATTCCCTTATTTTTCATTACATTCTTGTGAAACATGAAAATAAAAGAATAGCTGTCAATGACCTGTATATATTAAAAAAAAACTTAATTACAAAACCTTATTTACTTACATACTAAAAGAAAAAAAGAAAACATATATAATTTCAATAATCTATAATTCAAACGACATTGTCTTGAAAATTGCGTGATGTATAAAATAGAAAAGAATACACAGGTAAAACTTGCTTAAGATTCCTGTTATAGAAAATTCAATTAAATCCATTTAAACAAAAAATTCCGTTGATTTATTTCACAGACATACACTATTACACGGTCAGATCTATGATGTAACCACTTTTGTGACAAATTGCAAATGAACCTAAACTTTAATTTTAGACATACTCCCGCTACTCACCTTCATAGATACATAAGAATGCATTCATTTACGGTTAAAGTTATATTTATATCGCTTTGAAAGTTATGGACATAAATAGAAAAATGTGAGAGATTTCCTCATAGCACATGTAATGCAGGGAGGAAGTGAAAACCATTGACAATACTGGTATTCATTGACATCATGAAATTTAAAATATTAATAAATTTTAAATTGTTGTTATAGATTCTTAGAATTTCAAGTAGCCATGTTCAAGTAGCATGAGGTATCGAAGCACTTATGTATTTTTCTTAGTGACTTCTGCATATCTTGTAATGTCAATTGTTCTCGACCTCCTTTTGAACCACTAGTGCAATATTTCTATTCTAGTAAACAATTTATTTATAATAATTTTCTGGTTCTAAAGTTTCCTTTTGTAAAGAGTACGTTAAGTTACACCAGTACATAACAATTTAGGTATTACAGATGGGTCATTAAGTCTTTTTAACCAATAATTTTGTAGTTTCCTGGAGAAGTTCAATTGAAACAAACCTGTAATACATCTTTATTGTATTCAGAACTATTACTCTAAAACAGTTTTCAATACTGAACATATTGTCATTATTTGGAAATTTACTACAATTGTTTGATAAACTTAAATGTCTAAAAATTTTTTAAGTGTTTTTCGTAAATAACTTATTCTCCATTTTTCTCTTTGTGGAGTTGCAATGTTGATTTTTCAAACAATCACTCTAAAATTTCTAAAATGTTTTTAATTATGTAGTAGCTAGAAAAATTAAGATTAGGAATGTTCGATCTACATAAAGGATTACTATGTTTAAAAAAATTAATTTTATCCATGAATCTTCAATAATTTGGTTCTTGGCACAGTACATAATTTTTTGATTGAGTTGCCGGATATTTCTTTTAATTTGTGCAATTCAAATTGGGAAATTTTTCAGAGAGCGTGTTATGAAATTTTTTCTCCAACCATTATCACAAAAAACCTGCATTATTTCCAAATTCATACTTAGTCCAACATGTTTTCTTTCGGTCTGATTAGAAAGTAGAAGACAGGCTTATTGATATTGCATTTAGTCAAGCAACTCAAATCGTTTAATGTCATCATTGAAAGTATCTGGTGTAAATGATAAAGGCGAACCTTCTGACAATTTATCATTATTCTTATTCCACCTCGCAATATTTGCATTATAATCGTTTCTGGATTTATTACAATTAGACCCTTCTAAAATATTTAATGGACAAGATAAAGACATATGTCAATATGCATTTCATAGTATTATTATTTTAAAACTAGTATTGCGAAACCCACATCACTCTATCTTCGCTCATAATTTTAAAAATGAATCATACCAAATTTAGTTTGCACTCAACTTTAATGTGTGCCAGTCAAGACATTTTACATACGTATACGTTTATTTTTGATTGAAGATGATCTCTCTCAAGTAAAGAAAATTTTTCTCTTAAGATATTTGCTCTTTCCGTAAATGTGAAGGCATCTTAAGGCCAAATGTTTAAAATTTTTTTACTTATTTGTTTTACATAACACTTTAGTATATGGTCAAGGCGTGAACTATGGAAGGAATTATCTTTTATTTTTGTAGAAATGACATAATAGGAAAACAAAGTTGGACATCCACCGGTTTTCTGAATTTTATTTATATTAACCTTACTAACTTAATGTGTAGTAAACTTAATGCAAACAAACTCATTTTGATATGCTAAGCCATTTAAGAGTTATTGAAGGAATGGACAGACAAAGCGCCAGTAACAGTAAATTTTTCTTTGAAAAATTAACCAAAAATAAGAATTATTCTTGATTTATCCAATGAAAAGCTTTAAATTATAGCTAATATATTTTAATTGTATTGATTTTCCGAGCTTTGACATAATAAAAAATGTTTCTGTCGCTTTGAATATTTTAAACAAAAAATGGTAGCCTCAACAAGGTGTTGTAATTTATTAGTGTTTTATCGTTCTGTTACACATTTACCATTTAAAACTTAGCCTACCTTTCGTACAGATTGGAATGATTGTGACTCATCATATTTCACAATTTCGTGTGTATCAGACAAACTGCAGTACAATGAATCTGCAAAAAATTGGAAACATTTTATATGTACGTAAGTATTTAAATACAAATACAAACCTGTAGGTACTTGAGAATTCTCAGATTCTATTGTAATATGATTAGGAGGTGTTGTAAGTGCATGTTGTAAAATGACACTTTGTTGTTCAGAGACAACAGGTGTAGCCCATTGCCTAGGATTTGGAGAAATTCTAATAACGCTAGTTCCCCCTTGGTTTGGTCTAACTAGTTCAGGTCTAGAAAATACAATTTTATTACATGGATTAAAATATTAATGAAATGATTACCTTATAACTGGTTGGTATGGTGCCGGCACATTATATCCTGTTGGGCCAGGGGATGTATGTTTTAACAGTCCATGAGAGTGGTTGCTAATGGGCATAAAGACATTTTGCCGAGATCCAACAGTAATTGGCGAATGCATTGTTAAAGGTGAAGACCCTTGGCAATTTGGAGAAAATGCTGGTGTAGCAGATCGTGAGCTACCTAATGAGACTAAAGAAAAATGTATTATTCTCATGAAATTATTCTTATGTCATTGTTTACCTAGCATATTGGCTGCTTCCGTTTCATCTTGATCAAAACGACCTGCTATGCGACGTTCATTACAATTCGGTGATGTTTCAGAGTCACGAGATGTATCTTCACCTTCACCTTTACTGCTGGAACGAGGAAACGACGGACGTAAGTAGTTACCCTTAAGACTTAAATGTCTTGAACAGTAACCTCGTCGTTGCGATTCTTTGCTGCAGCCATCTTTTGAGCAAAGCCTTCGCCACTGCTTACCGTTAAACTTCTTTCTAATGCCATTAGGATTAGCAACCACATCGCCTTTTTTGTATTTATGTGGAGTAGCTGCTTGACTACGCGGTGTTGTTGGTTGAGATCTAAGTGTAATACTACTAGAAGAACTCGCTCTACTTTGCATACTGCTACGTTTACTACTTCCAGACAACTTTGCATCAGTTTCTGATGGAAACATGATGTCTTCTCTTCGCAGTTCATCTTCACTTTCACAAAACTCATCACAATGGCGTCCATTTGATAAAGGTGTGCAGGCTGATACACAAGGTGGAGAATTCGGAATATATTCGGTTTGTATCGTAGGTAATACATCATGTAATTGTAAAGGGCATCGTAAATTTTCTAATTCATCCCACCACGGTGGACGCAGTAATCGTAAATCTGATCTTTTAACATTTATTTCGTGAGGCCTATCTCCTAAAACAGCAACTGCAAAACGAACGGGTTGTCCTTCAAGTATCCTACAAACGACACCTTCCACAAATACAGCTTGGTCATGCCTAACACACACCCTTGTTCCTAATGTCAACTGACTAACATAGGGACTTGCATCTCCTATTACATCATAACATTCACTTGCTAATACATCCGTAAAATATACTGGTTTATTTTCACGTCCATCAAATTCCACCATTAACTGAAATGTTAAAAATTAATTAGGAAATTTTATTGCACTTTTGTTTGGTAGTATAATAAATAATAAATTTTTGAAATAAATTAACGTGATTCAACATCTATCGCGTATAGTGATTGAAGAACAGTGTTTACAATGGTAAGGGTTACTGTTAAGTAACATTAGCAATTATATAGAAATAATAATTATAGAAATCAACTGTGCAATTAAATCTTGCTATTGTGTGTTTACCATTCAAAATCACACAAATATGTACTGTTGCAATTTTTGAATTATGGTCAAAAACGAACGAGATAAATTAATTCTGTGAAAAACTGTACAAGCGCTTCGTGGTAATAAAACGTGACAATTTCGTGGCCCGTGAATGTGGTATAGGATACTGGTATAATTGACGTTATACCATTTTCTAGACCAGTTATCAATTATACAAGATTCTCCTGAAGGTGGAAACATTGGAATTTTATCACTTTCCATCTCAACCAGTTTCTCTCTAGATCTAGATCAGTTTGGTGAGTATACTAGTTTCCCCAAATATTACATTACTGAGTATCTCTCTTGGGAAAGGGTTATAATATATTTTATATGAGTTTCTCTCTGCAACAGTTTCTCCAAATATCACAGAAGAAATGTAGTACAGTATGTTTTATATCAGTTTCCCTCTTCACTGCTCACTTTTAATAGCATTTTTCCTCTATATTAGATATAATATGGTATAACAGATTTTATCTCATTCCACTACATTGCTGTTGATATATTGGTATACTATATGGTATGGGTTATACGTTAATATTAAGAGGAAATGGTATAGAGAGAAAATGGTATAAAACGGATATCTAGGGAAGTTGGAGTAAAGAGATACTCTTATAAAATATACACCATTTTCCAAAAAGCTACCTAGTAATGTAATATTTGGGGAAACAAGTATAATTAGAAACTGGTCTACAGAGAAAGTGATATAGAAGGAAACTGGTAAAGATCACGTAATTCAAATTATATAAATATAACCGGTGTAAAGAGAAACTGATATAGAAGGAAAGTGATATAATTTAAAATATACCACTTACCCAAGACGAAGGCCCAGAAACTGAGAAAACGGTATAACGCCAATTATACTACATGCACACTATAATCATTAATTTGTAAAATGAGCTACTGCTGTTTACGTATGAATAATGAACAATGATTAATTTAAAATTTTATTTATTTATAACAGTAATATACATACACAATATTAAATACCTTCCCTACTTATTTTTTAATCGATTTTAAATTTTCGCCAAAAGCATGATCAGTAAGAGAAAAGTTTCTACAATTTTAGGGAAAAAAATACTCGCCGAATGAGCAAGCGACTTTCTATCGTCGATAATAAAACAGGGTCATTCCATGTGAAATCAACGCACCCATTTTACCTCACCATTATAGATTTTCCTCAAATTTGGTATACTCATAGTGGATGCCGAGACTAAGGAAAATATTATATTTCATTCTTTATGCTCTTTATAAAACATAACATTAGGTTCTAATTAAGAAATTTATTCAAAATACAGATTGAAATTTTGATTTAATTTGTTTCCAAAAAGTACATAATTTAAAATTTTCAAAATATTTCCATAAATACTTAGTACTGTTATAAATCACTTAGTACAATATAAATATGGGATGATGACTTCAAGATTAAAAAAAAATTATTTCTAACTCTTGTTTTTCACTAATAGCCCCGTTTTGAGCAAACTTACTTTTAACTAATAGTAATTTAATTAAAATATACAGAAAACTAACAAAAGAATATCAGAAATATCAAAATATCATCTTAAAACAAACCAATCAGCATATTCTATAATTAAATTAAGTTGATTGCTTACTTTAATTTTATACAATTTAAATTAGTAGCCTATTAATTGGTAAAACAAAAATATTGAACATTGGACCTATAACTATAGGTACTCACAATGATAATTTTTAAACAACTATCTATAAAATATAAATTAACACTAACTTGTGGATAAATGAAGTTTTCAGCTGAAAGTAGTTTCCCCAAAAATTATCTCCTTCACCTTCACAGATTAAATTTTAAAAAAGTCAATTGGGGTTGGCTTACATCACTTTCGACAAGAGTGTATGTTCTCCCAGTGGGAGTAAACAGAGTTACTTTTGTGAGAACATCCACCACTGACACCGACAGGACATCTGCAGGCGTAGGATAGGAGAATGATATAGCTGGTCCACATTGATGAAGAAAAGTTATTTTCACTTCATTAAGTTCTTCATTTTTTTCTAAAATGTACCCAAGCCACCAGTTTTTGTCATACACAATAATGACGTAGTCTGATACATCTTGTAACGTCAGTTTGTCCGGTTATGTAGTTACTTCCGTCTCCCAACCCTGAAAAGTGTTTCACTAATAATTTTGTTGTAGAGTTGGGAATGAATGCAGGAAATTGCTATGTTCCTTGGATTGTCAACGCTTCTTCAAGCCGGGTTTTTAAAAACATTTCTGGAACAGCATAATCTTCTTTAATGGAATATTCTGATAGCGAAAGCTATAGTGACCCATCTAGTAATTACTCCGATAATGATAATGAATGTGAAAATGAAAATTCTAATAACACTGCAGATCCTTTAGTTGACATTCCATTGAGTGATTGTGGTGTTCCTCGACCACGGTTTCCAGTTACCGGAAAGTCAGGTATACAGGTTTCTGGTCTCAATAAAGACAATCCCTTGCAGATATTTGAAACATTCTCCACTGATGAGCTTATTGATATATGTATAAAACCCTTACAAGTCTATGGTTCAGTGTGGGCTACCCCAATACAGTGCTCAACCCCAATATAAAACGAATCACTTCCATTCTTACAGACATAAGAACCGATTAAGCTAGTCCGCGGCAGATAAAATTGATCAGAGTAAGCAAAAGAGGTTTATAACAGGATCACATTGTAGGTAGCGGACCGCAAAAATTTTATTATTGTAATAAATGTTTGTCAAATCGCCATTGTTACCACGATAGAAAAGATAATTAGTGGATTTTTAATATCTTGATAATACGTCGTAATTTGCTAATGTTTTCAAAATATTTTTATTTATATATTTTTATCTAAGGAATGTAGGATTGTTTGTAACTAATATGTATGTAAACACATGTTAGGGGGTGAGTGGCAGGTGCACGCTTAAAAATGCTTTACTGAAAGGGCGTAACAAATCATTGGAATTTTTCTTATGCACGCTCTTAATGTAAAAATGTCATTGGTCTAATGATTAATTGTGGTGAGACGAGCCACGATGAAAAGATATCTTTGTTACTGGGAAACTCGAGACCCGTAAATATAAGGTTGTTACAGACGAATGCATATTTTTAAAATTAAGATGTGCAACAATTACTATGAAACTATTCCAACATAAGTTGGTGTTTCTGGTTTCTTTTATTAATTTTGAAAGACGGGGGTGGTTTTTCGGGAGTAGATATAGTTATGTTTGGATCGGGGGGGAAGGCAGTTACAGTGAGCTTGGCAATCGAACCAGATCGATTTTTGGGTTAATTAAATCCCTTCATTGTAAACAGTTTGTCTTTAAAATAATTCTTGCGTGTACATTTTTCTTTTGAATTCGCCAACACTAAGTTGTCTTTTCTTTCGGGGTTAAACCGCGTCTATTAACGATTTGTGCCTGTGATCAATTAAGGGAATATTTATTCTAGTGTATGTATTTTTATATAACTGAAAGCTCGCAGCAAATAGTTTTACCAGTCTAGATAACATATTGAATACCAAACATTGTCTTGCAAAGGTATCTTATTCGTACGCGGACTTAGGTATTTTGTGCTTTAGTTGTCACTAAACAATTGGGAAATGTTTAAATTCCTTGTCTGTTTTCTTTTCATCCTCGCATTTACCTTATTACCTGTGCAATTTTACTGTTGTTGTATTTTATATGTACTGTGATTTGCTTTATAATTTTATGTGCTTATTTACTTAAAGACCGGCATGATTGGTTTTTAAAAAGGGCCACATGTTTGGTGTTACGATTTTTATTATGATTTTTGTTTTGATTATTTATGACTCAATTGTGAGTGTGACTATATGTTTTTTTTATTATTGTGTTTCTGTGTAACTAAACTGCTTTTTATTCATTTTCTCTTAATGTTATAATTTTGTACGCACTTTTACCTGGTTTAATGGTGTTTTGTTATATATTTAACCCTTTCATGTTTTTTTTTGTGTTGTTTGATTTATTAATGTACTTGTGCAATTGCTCATTTAGGAATAAAGTGGGTTTTATTGGTGGTTCTTTCCCACAATAGTAGATTAGCGGACTGAACCACCGGTGCGCCAAGTTCGTTGATTTTAATTTGAGTAGTTTCTTTTTTTTCCTGCCCGCATGATGCAACACGTACCTCATCCAGACTATCTTATTTGATAGCAGGTTTGAGGTTTGCGAGTAATCAAATATCAGACTTGTAGATGAATGCTAATGTTTTAATTATTGCCATGAAAGTAAAAGTAAGGCAGGCAATTAATTTGAGTAATAGTGACATTATTGTCAGTCAAGTCAAGATCAATCACTTAGCGATTGTTTGGTTCTTGAATTTGTATTATTGCAAATTAGTTCAAATTACTCTTTTCAAGATAGGGTACCTGGGGGACGTTACCACATTTACATACACTGGCTCCAGTAGCAGTGGAAAAGTAATGTACATTTTGATTAATCTGTTTGGACCAGAATTATTACATTAATAGTTGCATCTTTTCATATATTATTTAAATTTGTAGTTATAGGTGCCGTATTCAATATTTTTTTTTATTAACAGGCTATTAGTTTGAATTGTATAAAATTAAAGTAAGCAATCAACATAATTTAATTATAGAATATGCTGATTGGTTTGTTTTAAGATGATATTTTGATATTTCTGATATTCTTTTGTTAGCTTTCTGTATATTTGAATTAAATTCCTATTTGTTAAAAGTAGGTTTGGTCAAAACGGGGCTATTAGTGAAAAACAAGAGTTAGGAATAATTTTTTTAACCATGAAGTCATCATCATCCCATATTTATATTTTGCGATGTGATTTACAACAGTTTTGAAAATTTCAAATAATGTACTTTTTGGAAAAAAATTGAATCAAAATTTCAATTTGTATTTTGAATAAATTTCTTAATCAGAACCTAATGTTATGTTGTACAGGGTCCATAAGAAAAATGCATACATACTTTAAGAAACGAAAAGTATTACTTATGTGGTTATTTTTACATTTAAATACTGAGCACACATGTACTGCCTTCAATTCAACACATGGTTACTTTAAATGTTCAAAATGTTGCCCGTTGGCAGCCAGACATATAACAGAACGACGAGCGGTCGCCGCAACTACTTCAGTCAATGTTTCAATGGAGATTGCAGCACATGCTGCTGTAATCTCCTGGCGAAGTTCCTCCTGCGTGCGTGGCTTACGTCGGTATACTTAATCTTTCACAGTTCCCCACAAGTAAAAGTCCATAGGAGTTATATCTGGCGATCGCGGAGGGGACTTAATGGGCTCTCTTCGTCTAATCCAGTGTCCCTGAAAATTGTCATCCAGGAAAGCTTGTACGGCTAGATGTAATGTGGTGGCGCGCCGCCCTGTTGGTAGAAGACCTCTTCATCAGCTCCATAAAACGCTCGTACACCTGGCAAAATTGATGAGCGTAACATTTACAGGTAAATTTCTCCAGTGACAGTACCATCAAAGAAAAAGGGTCCTACTAAGCCCCTGGATGATAGTTCACACCACACATGAACCCCAAGTAGATTGACCGCTTTATAGACATGAACATATGGATTTTCCGGTTTCCCAGTACACGTAGTTATACCGATTCACTGTTCCATTAAGTTTAAAAACGGCCTCATCAGTCCACATTACCTTCGTCACAAATTGTTGATCTTCAGTTACCATTTGTTGATACCATTCGCAAAATTGCATTTGACGATCAGGATCGTTATCGTTAATCGCGTGTAGTAATCGTGGAATGTAAACTTTCCACTTAGCAGCTTTCAGAATTTGTCGTACACTTGCACTGCTAATCCCCTCTTCACGTGCACATTGCGTAGCAGACTTCTGTGGAGAAACAACAAACTTTTCCAACACGAGAGCCGACGATTCATGGCTTGTATTTGTACGCCGTCTTCCCGATCTTCCTTTGTGAATATCAGAAATCGTTCCATGCTCCTCAAACTTGTCAACTATGCGATTAATTGATAAGCGGCTTGGGGGATCTATTTGAAACTCCCGCCTCCACTAACGCTGCATTTCAACGGCATTATCAAACCACTTCAGAATGCATTTTCGCTGCTCGAATGTCAATCGTCAACCAGCCATTTTCTTTTGTTTTGTTTTACAATCGTACTCTTTACATTGTTACATCTACAGCCATATGAGTAACGACATCTTTTAATGAAACATCATACTACACATTGTTGTCGTAATCCGATCCAAGTTCGACAAAAATTCACAGATATAATCTGTTAAAGTGTGTATACATTTTTCTGACAGACTTTGTATATCACTGAAAAAAGCATAAAGAATGCTGCAAAATGTCACTTTTTCCAGTTCTGTAGCTCAATTAGGGCAGCTCCTAGAGTGATTTTAAAACCGCGTGTTCACGCTTTTTTGGCTAGTTTTTGAAAATTTTACATAACCATATTTCAGAAACGGTTCGAGATAAGAAAATGAAATTTGATATTTTCCTTAGTCTCAGCACCCACTATGAGTACACCAAATTTTAGCAAAATCTAAAATAGTGAGGTAAAATTTTTATTCAAAGTACGTTGATTCACATGGAATGATCCAACAGATGCATTTAGAAGCTAAACAAGATCCAGTTAATCAAATTTTTCTCTCTTTAGTTATTAAGGCAATTATTTTTACAACCAAATTAATCTACAAAAGTTTTAATGAATTAATTTACAAGAGTATCAAACAGTGAATTTTTCACTACAAATAAAGCTCATATAACGGGTAAGACAGTATCCCATACATAGTTATATGTTCCCAAGATACCGGGTACACAATAATATTTAATAACAGATCACCATGAAATTAGGCTTTGCACATCACAAATATGTGACATTTTTCCCAACGAAACCGGTGTATAAATAAAAAAATTCAATATGGAGGAGGCAAAATGGTTTGAATGACATAAAATTATCATATTTAGTTTTTGCACATCACAACTAGATGGCTACTTATTTGCATCGAAATTTAGTCTTTGCTCATCACGACAGCATAACGACTTTTCTCCATCGTTAAATTGGTCCATAAATACAGATTTTAAATATGATGGATTCAAAAAGTGTCCAATAAGATAAAATCATATTTGCCCATCATAGCAATATCAAACTTTCTCACAACGAAATAGATCCATAAATAAAGTTTTTCAATGGAAGGTTCAAAGTACAGAAAAGAAAAATGGTGTCGAAAAAGATATATTGGTGTCGAACAACAATATCATAAAATTTATTCATTCCACACTTTGACCACTTTTACTCACAATTGTTCTACACATAATGATTTTGAATATGGTGGATTCAAAATTAATTTTTCAAAATAAGCAGCAATTTTGACCCCCTTAGACGGCAGTTCCATCACATATTATTGTTTTACCTTCATTATTAATTAGACAGTAATATAATCTGAAATTATCATCTTGATACTATGCGTGCTCTACAAATGACGTCATTTATGGGTTACTGTGACTTCGGTAATCATCGGAAAAACTGCACGCTAAAATTTGCCGCTCTTTTCACACCGGTTGGCACAATAGCATTTGTATGTCCAAAAGTAGGTATGTGAAAATTGAAAAGTCGTACAGTTATAGTGGAACTCGACCATAATTTATAGGTGTTTCACCACGAGAATGTTAGATGATTGTCGATGACTGCCAAACATGGCGTGAGTGCTGATGACTGTGATTTTATTGATATTTCCTTGTGTTCACAAATACCGTGATCAACTGAGGTCGGCCAGCGGAGATTTGTGGAAAAAAATTATAATCAAACTGTACATGAGAAAAAGCTGAAAACAATGTTCAAGTTCGTAGGATGGCTGCTACGGGGTGCAATTATTAAAATTATCAAGTTAAGGTGTGACAAAGGTATGCGTATTAAATTTCTATGGAATATATTTTTCTAACTCATTAGTCTAACTGTTGAAAGAAAGTAGTGGGGAAAACGTAAACTTCTTTTTGAAAAAAAAACTTCATTTTGTTTTAACCAAAACTAACAAACTTAGTCTCGTTGAAAAGAACTTTGTCTCCTGCATTAATTGCATAACAAACTATTCTTCTGTACTTCTCTTAGTAGAGTGAAAAGGGCGTTTTGTGAAAAATCTGTAATTTTTGTGGTTTTTCTTGAAATTTTCGAATGGCATGGACGAATATTTTTGACATTGGCAAAGATATGGCATATCTCTATCTTTTTTCAAACTAAAGATATTTACAAAAGGCGATCAAGAAAACAGTAGAATATCTAAAATCATACAAGCTGACCGTCGATTAATTTTGGGTTTGACTTAGAATAGTAATGCCATTGAGTATATATACTCAAAGATAATGCACTTAATGAGCACTTCTCGCCTGTTGGATATAGTCTTACTAAAATAATGGAAACTACTGCAGATGAAAACTTTGTACATAAGATTGCTCAAAATTTTATTTTATATTACATCAGGTTTGAATAATAGTTATACTAAGGACATTGATAATTTTTCTAGCAATTTTTTGACAAAACATTGCAGTGGGAGTAACCTCCATTAACTTGATTACTTAATCGCTGTTAAATGGATATTACAATTACAACAAGCGTTAAATAATGCCAATTTGATTGTTATTCACCGAACAAAACTGTGGGTTTTTTAATTGTGTATATAGCATTTAGAACAATAAGGTTGATAGTATAAAATACTTTGGAGTTTCCATTGATTAAAATTTAAATTGGAAAAATTACATTATGGACATTGTGGGTAAAGCAAGAAAGTATATTAATTTATTTCTAACAGTAAGAAATTATTTGAATCCTAAAAGGCTAAAAGTTCTGTATTGTGCTTATGTTCAGTAATTAAATGCCTATGGTATACAAACGCTGTTCCATATTAATTCACACACCCTATTTAATATCATTAATGAGCAATCTTAATAGGTACATGTAAAACAAATCACATTGTTTTTCCATTTGATAAAACTAACAGTTCGTGAACTTAAATAAAACAATTTATTCTGATGCTCACTTTACTTACTTAAAAAACAATGAACTTGTAAAAATGAAAAATTGTGGTAATTAGGCCATCACTCCAGTGTATCGGTTGGGTCAACGAAAGAGTAAAGTAAACTGGTGCTTTATGGGTAAACTTTGCCAATAAAATGTAGTTATCGTATTATATGAGTCGTAAGTAAGTGTGCGTATTATTCTTGACTATACAGTGTGTTCCAAAAAACAGGGCAAGACAAAGTTAAGAATTTTTTTAGTGGAACGTCCTGTATATCATTTGATTTTTGGATTCTACGTGTAATTATAAAACTTTATTTATATAGGTTTCATGCATGTAAAATTTGCGGTTTCTGAAATAATTCGAATTGTATCCAAAAAATCGCATTTATTATTATGTACCACTTTGTGTTTTATATTTGGACCAAGGAAAGACCAAGCTTAAGCCTATGTTCTGAAGAATAAATATTAGAGACAAATGGTACAGGGTGTTCAAAATATATGTTCAAACCTGCAAAGCTTGAAATTCAAAAATATCACTTTTCTCAACCCTTTATATTTTTACTCTGTGTTAAATAGAATCTAGAACCACACCATTCTTCATAAGTATTATGAGTTATTTTGATTTTTCCATGTTATTCAATATTTCAATGGTTTTTCTTGTGATTATTCGCAGTAGCCATGAAAGTAATTTCCCACAAGACAAATGTTTGACCTGAATTTTGGTAGCCATTTAAGATTGTGAAAGTTTTGTGTGTTCAATAGTCAAATAATGGATTACTCTAAAAGTGCATTAATTGATATGGTTTATGTGTTAGGAGAGGCTCAAAAAAATTATCTTCTTGCTTAAAGGTTATACAGAACGAAGTAACCTGCTCGACACCAACCCACTCTACTCACTTTTGAAAATTTGATAGAGAGATTCGATTCTACTGGCAGTGTGGATTATGTAAAACGCAACGTGGTGAATAGAAATACCAGTAACCAAGAAAAAGAACTTGAGATTCTGCTTCATATTGAAGAAAACCTGCATGTCGGTAGTCGTCAGATAGCAATATTATGTGAAACGTCACAATCAACAGTCAATCGGACAACTAGAAAATATAAGTATCATCCTTACCATATTGATTTGCACCAGTAATTACGCAATGATGACTTCAAAAGACAAGTAAGCTTTTGCCAGTGAATTATTCCTCAACTTGAGATCCAAACTATTATCTTATATTAATGTTTTCTCATGAAGCTACGTTTAGACGCAACTGTGCTGTAAATCGACATAATATGCACTATTACGCATTAGACAATCCATTTTGGATTCGACAAATGCAGAACCAAAGCCACTGGACTATAAATGTTTGGTGTAGCATTCTCCACAATAGAATTCTGAAGCGTATTTTTTTAACACTCCCCTGACTGTTCGTATTTACCTTCAAATCGTCCAAGAGGTTTTGCCTAACCTCCTTCATCTGCTTAGTAATGATGAACAACAGAATATGTGGCTGCCACAGGACGGTGGCCCTCCACACTACCATTGCGAGGAACGTGAATTTTTAGATGATAATTATCCTCAAAAATAGATTGGGCGTGGAGGTTTTGTAGTGGCTCCCAAGGTCGTGCGATCTTACCCCACTAGTTCTTCTTATCGGGATATATTAAACAACGTGTTCATGTCACATCTCCCATTACAAAAGAAGATATGGAAGATAGCATATGATACCCCTGTGGAACGGCAACACTAGAGATGATAAGAAATGATAACGTAATATATTTACTGTTGGAGTTAATTTATATGTATGTTAGTGTTTAGTATTGAATGCAACCTTTTATCTCTCTTGTTTTCAAATTTCATGGCTACCACGAATAATCACAAGAAAAACCATTCAAATATTGAACAATACAAATAACTCAAACACAGTGAGAGATAGGTAAAGGACATACTTAGAATTGTGTGGTTTTTGATTTTCTTTAACACAGCGTAAAAACATACAAAGTGCTCTATTTGAGAAAAGTGATATTTTTGAATTTCAAATCTCGCAAGTTTGAACATATATTTTGAACACCCTGTAGGATTTATCTCTAATATTTCTTCTTCAGAACACAGGCTTAAGCTTCGTCTTCCCTTGGTTTAAACATAAAAGTTATCCTAACAAAAAAACAAGATGGTACATAGTAAAGTTATACCTGTCAATGCAGTATATTTTACATGCATGAACCCTATATAAAGTACTATGATTGCACGTAGAATCAAAAAATTGAATGATATACAAGGTGTTCCATTAAAAAAACATTAACTTTGTCTTGTCCTGGTTTTTTTGAACATTCTGTATAGTCAAGAATAATTTTAAACGCGCACACTTACTAGCCATTATAATATGATAAATACATTTTATTGGCAAAGTTTCCCCATAAAGCATCAGCATACTTTACTCCATCGTTGACTCACCCTGTACAGCATACCACTGTTCTTTTGATCCGTTTTTATATTCTTTCGCCCAAAGTAATCGATTGCGCTTTTGCTTTTTAGTTAACAAAGGTTTTTCTTTGGCCTACAGATTTTAAGTTAATTATTAGGTGTAAGAAATATATTAATACAATTACCTTACATTCTTTAAATCCCATCTTGCTAGCTGTTCTGTGGCATGCGGATCTAGGCATGCTTTTACCTGTTGCATTTGTCTATAGAACAATAAATTCACAGTAATTAGAACGGCAGTTCTTCTTTATAATTCTTCTTGTCTTTTATGTGTTTCTAAAACTCCAGACCTTCGTGATTTAGGTTTTATCACAACAGTACCTGTTCTACCATATAATTGAATGATACTTGCTACAGTATATCTTGAGAAATTGACTATATTGCCAATTTCCGAACAGGATTTTCCGGAATTTGAAAGACGAACAATTATCTTACGCACTTCTTCCGAAATCGCTCAAAAGCTTCAATTATTTTAAAACAATCACCATGCTACTTGATATAAGGCGACTAAGTAAAATTGATGAAATACGAATTAAAAACATTCGTTTAATAATAGATCATGCCTAATTATTCATCTCGAGAGGCGAAAACGTCATAATTTAGGAAAAATAAAAGAAAAACTAATAAAAAAGATAAAAAATCATATACAATGGTGGTACCTGTTTAAAATTTTTTAAATTTTATGCGAGTGTATGCATGCATATGGGACGGGGCTCTTAATTGTCAGGGGTATTGTTTACATCATTTGGAAGTAATACAAAAATTTATATTGAAAGCGTGCCTTTTTAAAACTAAAAAGTGCATCTTTTGTTTCAAGAATTGGAAGTTTTCACCATAAATAATTTATATTTTTTGCGCAATTAGAAAGTATACAGGGTCCTGCATCTTAGCTCCAGTCTTCTACTACATCTAAATTATTTATATTACAAAAAATATTAAAATGGAGCAAGAATATGCTTGCTAGGCAGCACATTTTAAAAATATTTTCACAAATGCGGGGTGGCTCATAAGTCCATGACAACACAAACTTATATTTTTCTGTATTGTAAGTGTTGTAACTATGATTTCATTTGCTATTTGAGTTAATGGGTCTATTTCCACAGTTTTTTCGCTTTTTAACGCGCCGTTTCGGAAGAGGACTCTGCTTTCGTCATCAGGATTTGTCCTGAAAAGGACTGTTTTCGCACTTGAGTCGAATTCATATGTTATGATGTTTTTCCCAAGCACTCGACAACTCTCAGATTCGAACTTGGTAACTTTAACCTACATGTCTGTCACCTTTACCGCTGAATAATCCAATATATCTTTAAAACTTTATATATATTAAGGTTTTTCGTGATTGCGCAGTAATTTATTGCGTATGTTGCGCCGGTGTAATGAACTGAAGCTCTTCGCGTATTCGTTCCAGACATGTTCCGTGATTCTTGATGTCATTGCGGATGTTGCTCTTGTGCTCCTGAGTTCTCATTTTGAGGAGCAATAAACCCCTCAAAGTGAGAACTCAAGAGTATAAAAACGTCACTCGTAAGGGCATCAAGAATCACCGAACATGTCTGGAACGAACACGCGAAGAGCTTACGCGCAATACACCGGCGCAACATACGCAATAAACTACTGCGCAACCACGAAAAAAGTTAAATATATACATAAGTTCTACAAAATATATATTGGATTACTTAGTGGCTCAGCAATAAAAGTGTCAGACTTGTAGGTTAAAGGTACCAAGTACGAATGTGAGAGTAGCCAAGTGCTTAGGAAAATCATAACATATGAATTCAATTCAAGTTAGAAAACAGTCCTTCTCAGGACAAAGCCTGATGACGGAAGCAGACTCCGCTACCGAAACGTCGCGTTAAATGCGAACTGTGGAAATAGGCAGATTCATTAAAATAACACAAACTTATATGTTTTTAATGGAACACCCTATATATTATTCCAGATTTGAATTCTCGTCAATTCGTACATTACCTCAACAAAGTTCAGCATCTTATACCGAGTGCTTTCAAAGATATGACAATTTCTTTGTCTGAATGGACATGTGTTGATCACTCTGTATCTTTTAAGAACAAACCAAATGAATTATTATTAATTTGTAATTAATACTATACATTAATAAAAATGTATAATATTCTATACTTACATGATACAGTCACATTGATCAAGTTAACATTTGAGAAACCAACAAGTTTTATTAACTTAAGCTTCTCAACTGTTAACCGATAAAATGTTTTGTAAAGAATTTTACCACGCCCATACTTATGATTATTACTTTTGGCATACACATACTGTGACAGAAAATGTATATTTTTTCTGCTTCGTTTGGTAATCTATAACTTATTAGCAATAGGACACATTTACTGAGAAAAATTAGTGCAATATATATTAATCAAGATATTTCCATCATTTTCTACAACTTTTTCTCATCATTGGGGCAACATGGCGATACCGTGTTGAAAGAACGATGGTAGTTTGGCAACGACCCAATCCTCGATCCATTTTCGTACTTCTTCAGCATTTCTAAACCGTGTGCCAGCGAAGTCACGCTGCATCGATCTGAACAAGTGGTAATCAGAAGGAGCTAGGTTTGGTGATTATGAGGGGGCGGCAGAAATTTCCCTTTCGAGCTGCAACAGGGTATCCTTCACAACTCTTGCAACGTGTGGGCGAGCGTTTTCATCGCCAGTCACAATACGCCACAGAAAACTCTTCATTTTTGCCTGGCAAGCAATGAAACCGTGATGTTGAAACGGCCAAAGTAATGAATGTCGAAAATGAAATTTTGCGCGTTCTATGATTAGCGTCTATATACACTGAATAACTCCATAATACTAAATGGAAAACTGTTATTTTATATAGAGAAATGTCAAAACCATCGAATTTAACCGTTAGGTTAGGTTGTTTAACAGTTGTTTCCCTTCATACTTGGCATGTTCACTAATAGATATCGCTGATCAAAATACATGCAAGCACCTAATACTTGCTTATTTATGAATAAATGGCATTATTATTGTTAAAAAGAGATTACTTTGCAAACAGTTGCAACAGTTTACAATGTATTCAACAACAATAATAGTTTAAAAAACAAAAACAGCAAAGGCCACCCGGCACAAATAACAAACACAAATTTCAAAAGCAGTTATTATTTTATTAATGATATATGTCCAAAATGTTTTTTGTCAAGAAGATGGCGTTTTCCTAATTATCATAGCCTACTGTGTTTTTCATATATAGGTCTCTATTTTCGGAAAAATGCGAATTTCTCAGTTGTTTAAAAAGACCGATATTAAGTATTATACAGGGTGTATCTAAATAACACCGAAAAAATTTGAGAGGTGATTCTCCGATGAAAATTAAGGGGGGTTTTCGGTATACAATTTACTTACGCCCCTACAAGAATTCTAAAAAAAAATTGTTTTTCTTTTTTATCTTCCCTGTATAGTAAGCGAAAGAAACGAAACTTGGTGAACAGTATCTGTTAATAAAACTACACTCCCTACGATGTTTTTTCTTATGACTTTTTTCGACAAAAATTTTTATATTTAAAAAGTATATCTAAAAAGTCCTATTCATTTACTAACATTTCACAATCCCTCTTTCAATTGTTTCTATGCATTCCATTGTAAACAACCGGCAACTAGATCTTACAGCAAAATGCCCTCGCGTTAAACAGCTCGACTTTTTGAAAATGTACTGCAATACATTTACTTTGTTTTCTCGTTAATCTTCATCTTTTCGAAAAAACTTGAAGAGATCAAAATGTTAGTAAATTAATGGGACGTTTTAGATATACTTTTTAAATGTAAAAAGTTTTGTCGCAAAAAAGTTATAAGAAAAAACATCTTTGGGGTTGACTATTTCAACCCCTTAGAAAAATACTGCAGGGGTGAAAAAATTTCAGAAAGTGTAGTTTTATTAACAGATACTGGTCAACAAGTTTCGTTTCTTTAGCTTAATATACAGGGACGATAAAAAAGAAAAACAATTTTTTTTAGAATTTTTGGAGGGGCGTAAAATTTTATACCGGAAATTTTTTAGGTGTTATTTAGATACATCCTGTATATTATATTTTCGAAAACCTTTAAAACAGGTGCATTCAATGAGCTGACATATGGGGTGTTTCGGAATTGCACGGCACTATTTTAGGTATGTGTTCTCTAGCACAAAATAAACAAACAAGTTCATATAAACATATGTCCCAAATTAATTTATTACAGAGATATTGAGGAATAAAGATTTTAACAATACAAGTACCCGTGGAGACATACGTATTAGAAGCTTTAGAACAATTGCACATTAAAAATCTGTCAGTTAGAATTAAACACCGTGTAAGTTACTCATTTGTTTTACTAGTTTATGCGTTTTCGTACTGAGTAAATAATGTGAGACAGTTCAATTTTGGATTATCATTCCAGGCACCACAAATTTGATCACTTTTGCAAAACAAACAGACATACTTTTAAGTTATGGCGAGGTACATAAAAATGGAGTTATTTTTCGAAGACGTCATGAAAAATTTCCCAACCGAAGAATACCAAATCGTAAAACGTTTAAAGCCATTGAAAGACGTCTTAGGGAAAATGACACGCTACAACCGCAACGACTAAACGTCGGTCGGCAAAGATTTCGACGAACTGCAAACGCTGAAGAAGAAATACTCGATGCTGTTTAGTTATATCCTACTACTAGCATCAGCAGATTGTCAAGTCGTTCGATGTTTTCTCTACCAAAGTATGGCAAACATTGCACGAACAACGACTGTATCTATTTCGCGTTACACCTGTGCAAGATTTTTATCACAAGATTATAACAAGCGTAAAAATTTCTCCCAGTGGTTAATTCGACAATGCACACGAGATCCTAACTTGCTGAGCTGCTTGCTGGGTCTCGATGAATCTTGCTCTACAAGAAACGACAAGAAACGCCCATACCTGGGACGAGGAAAACCCTCATCTATCTATCTCACTTGGCGACAATCTCATCGGCCCCTTCTTTTTGCCACCTACGGTTTCAGGAATATCTTACTGGCGTTCAAAATAAGCATTATGAGCTTTTAGAAGATATTCCCATTACCAATAGGCAAAGAATGTAGTTGATGCATGTCGGTGCTCCAGCTCAATATTCTCATATTGTCACTGATTATTCAAACGCAACATATGATAACCGATGGGTTGGTCGAAACGAACCTGTTAAATGACCACCACGATCTCTACATCTAACTCTGGTAGATTATTTTGTATGAGGCTGGATGAAGTATATGGTTTATTCTAAGTCTGTTGGTACGGAAGAAGAGCTAAGGAATCGGATCGCGGAAGCGATTCAATGGGGGGTTCCTGAGGTCATGTTAAGAACTAAATTTCCTATAAATATTGGTTCGGAAACAGTTCGTTTAGAAGATACAGGGTGTTGAAGTTCCATTATTTTTCTATTTTTCTTAAATTATTCTTACAATTTTTAAAATATCAATTTGACATTTGGAAAGCTTATTACTCTTTAGGAGATCAATATTTTGATTATGTTACCGATATTGAATATCTACAGGATAATACATTTTGGGGGTCAGGTTCACTTTCTGCCCCTCAAATGTTGTTTGGTTACGGCATTGATCTTCATTCGATTAAGAAAGTTTGTTGTCTCGCATTTTTCCGAGAAATGATTAAATTTCGAGATAAATGCGAAGCTGTGATATAAAAAAACGGACATTCTGTCTCCTACTCTTGGAAATGTATCACTCCGTAGATTTTGTGTATTAGTAATTTTTGTTGCCTCTTGAGTTTTCGGTGGATAATGTTTACTTTCCGAAATAAAAAATAAAAATCAATGTAATGCAAGTACCTTCACAAAAACTCGTATTAATCATTTAATTAAAGAATTCATTTTGTTTTTTACGCGGAAAGACGCTAACAAATGTTTTTGATTCATTTTTATTTGTGTAGCGAACAGTACAAAAATAGGTAAACATTTTCTATTTAGTTTAATTGTAAAATATTAGTTAATTAAATACAGCGCATACAAGCAAATAAATTACATACAGTAATAGTGAAAACAATTAAATTATCATAAGTACTTTTACTAGTTCATAAAAAAACAAATTTAAATATTTGCAAGAATGACCAGTGTTTTATTTCCAAACATTACAAAAACTGTTCAAAGTGACCATCTTCAGCTTGAATGCAGGAGTCCAATCTTTATCTGATCGATTGCCAAATTCTCTCAAAAATAGCAGGGTCGTTTCGTATTATGTTACACCCAGCGTTGATGTTATTTCTTAAATCCTCCTCACTTACAACAGGAGTGGCGTACACCAACGACTTCAGATTGCCTCATAGGAAAAAATCCAATGGGTTTAGGTCCGGCGATCGTGCATGCCAATTTAGACAATACAAGAACCATCTAACCTTGATATACGTTTTAGCATAGACAACAACCCTATCATTCTTCTTGTTTCCACGAACTGATTCTATTGTTAGAATTGAGCAACAGGAACACTTATTTGCAATTTCCAAGAATTTGACCTTGAAGAGATTGGTTCAATTTAGCCAATAGATGAACCATTTAACCTTGATTTACTTTTTAGCATAGACAACAACCTACCATTCTTCATGTTTCCACGAACTGCTTCTATTTTTGATTTCTAAGAATTGTAATATGATACCTCTGCAGGTCAATACTCTTTCAGATTGAGCACTCTATTTTTACACTTCTAAGAATTGTAATATACCATTTGACCTTGGTCTACTTTTAGCATAGACAACAACAATCTGTCATTCTTCTCGTTTCCATAAACTGATTCTATTTTTATATTTCTAAGAATTGTAATATGATACCCCTGCAGGTCGCTAAACTTTGACCTTGAACATTCTACTTTTTTAAATTTCTACGAATTTTAATATACCATTTGACCTTGGTCTGTTTTTTAGCGTAGACAACAACAACCTGTCATTCTTCTTGTTTCCATAAACTGATTCTATTTTTATATTTCTAAGAATTATAATATGATACCCCTACAGGTGACATTGAAAATTGATTTCTAAGAATTGTAATAACTTCTAGGAATTAATACGTGACATTAACTCTAATTCTAAGACGTGCTTGGTGAGCTTGACAATTTCTCGCCACATGGCCTTGAGTCAATTCAACCAGAACTTCTAAGAATTGATAGCTGACCTTGAAAGCCACATGACCTTAAGTCATTGATTAGGAATGTTGCTATTTCCAAGGATTTCTCCTTGAAGAGGTACTCAATACCCCTTAACCTACTTTCACGAACAGAATGCCAATGAACTTTGATTTCAAGGATTTCTCGGACGCGACCTTGAAATTCAATGACCTTGAAAAGGCCAATGAACTTTGACCTTGAAAATGTCGGCGGGCTGGCAACGTCGCATGACCTTGAGACATGGCAACGTGGCCTAGAGGTGCAGTAGCTATACTACTCTCGGCCAATCCAGCGATTTCCGTATGTTGCTATTAAAATTCACGAGACGCCCTACTAAAATGCGGTGGTGCACCATAATGAATAAACCACATTCTATGTCGTATTGCTAATAGTACATCTTCAAGAAAGTCAGGAAGCGAATTTTGCAAAAAGTTACCATATACCTCTCCGGCAGTCTTCCTCGTAGAAATACTGGACCAATCAGGCAGATACCCACGATTGCAACCCAAACGTTGAAGGAGAATTAATGCTGGAAACGAAGTTGACATATCTCGTGTGGATTTTCATCAACCCAGCCATAGTTGTTGTGAAAATTTCTTATAGGATTTCGAGAAAAACTCGCTTCGTCGGTAAAAACGATCAAACACAATAGTTGAGGGATGTCAATCAATTTCTGCAAAAGCCATTGGTACAATGCAACACGAAGTGGAACATCAGCAGGAAGCAGTTCTTGAACGCGTTGGATGTTATATGGGTACAACAAATTTTCTCTAAGAATGTGCCAAACCGTTCCATTACTCACGTATCTGCAACTCTTCTGGTAGAGGTTCGTAGATTTTCCTCAATCCTGTTCAGCACATTCTCTTCTAGCTCTGGCATTCGTCTTGTCCTTGGTCTCCCTGATCCTCCATTTCGATTCAATTTGCCTGTTTCACGCTGACGTCGATGAATATTTTCGAAAAGTCTTCTATCACGAAAATTACGGTTAGGATATCGTTCACCGTACAGGAACAAAGCTTCTACGACAGATAACAATGATGCGAGATGCTGTCAAATTAATATTTACATTAAACAACTGAACATTGGAGGTGGTCAGTGTGAACAGTTTTTTTAATGTTTGGAAATAAAATACTGGTTTTGTTTTTTTTGGGAACTAGTAAAAGTACTTACGATAATTTAAATGTTTTCACTACTACTGTATGTAATTTATTTGCTTGTATTCGCTGTATTTAATTTATTCACTAATATTTTACAATTAAACTTGTAATTTAAACTCCCACGATTGTTGCACATATTCTCTTAAAGTAGATAGAAAATGTTTACCTATTTTTATACTGTTCGCTACACAAATTAAAATGAATCAAAAACATTTTCAGCGTCTTTCCGCGTAAAAAACAAAATGAATTCTTTAATTAAACGATTAATGTGCGTTTTTGTGAAGGTACTTACATTACATTGGTTTTTATTTTTTATTTCGAAAAGTAAGCCTGATCCGCCGAAAACTCAAGAGCCAACAAAAATTACTAATACACAATATCTACGGAGTGATACATTTCCGAGGGTAGGAGACAGAGTGTCCGTTTTTTTATATCACAGTTTCGCATTTATGTCGAAATCTATGCATTTCTCGGAAGAAAGCATGAGACAACAAAGTTTATAAATCGAATGAGGAACACACATCCTTGACCGCTGAACATCAATGGCGTAACCAAACAACCTGACACCCCAAAATGTATCACCCTGTAGATATGCACTATCGGTATCATAATCGAAATATTTATCTCCTAAAGAGTAATAAGTGTTCCAAATGTCAAATCGATATCTTAAAAATTGTAGCAGTAATTTAAGAAAAACTAGAAAAATAATAAAACTTCCACACCGTGTATCTCCTAAACGACCTGTTGTTTCCGGACCAATATTTTATAGGAAGTTTATTTCTTAACATGACCTCAGGCATCACCCCCTTGAATATTGACATGCCAATTTATTGTTTTAAGTATCTTTTTGTTATAAACAACTATTTTTATGCAACAATTTTTTCTGTATTTGTTATACACAACTTACTTTGAAACGTGATGGTGGAATTGTAGGTTAACGGACATTGATAAAATACTCTGAGCAGGTCAGTTTTATTGGACCGTCCAATACATTATTGTGTGGGTACAGTGTTACCTTAATACATTTTCACATATTTTAACCCACAGGTCACAAAAGCAATGGTACGACAAAGGTATTCGTATTAAATTTTTTGAAAACTTTCTGTAATATATATATATATATATATATATATATATATATATATATTACACAGGGTGTTTAAAAAGATATGTCAATATTCAAGGGGGTGATTCCTGAGGTCATGTTAAGAAATAAATTTCCTATAAAATATTGGTCCGGAAACAACAGTTCGTTTAGGAGGTACACGGTGTCGAAGTTTTATTATTTTTCTAGTTTTTCTTAAATTACTCCTACAATTTTTAAGATATCGATTTGACATTTGGAACACTTATTACTCTTTAGGAGATAAATATTTCGATTATGATACCGATAGTGCATATCTACAGGGTGATACATTTTGGGGTGTGAGGTTGTTTGGTTACGCCATTGATCTTCAGCGATCAAGGAAGTGTGTTCCTCATTCGATTTATAAACTTTGTTGTCTCTTGCTTTCTTCCGAGAAATGCATAGATTTCGAGATAAATGCGAAACTGTGATTTAAAAAAAACGGATATTCTGTCTCCTATGTAGGTATTGTGTATTAGTAATTTTTGTTGGCTCTTGAACTTTCGGCGGATCAGACTTACTTTCCGAAATCAAAAATAAAAATCAATGTAATGTAGCTTCACAAAAACGCACATTAATCATTCAATTAAAGAATTCATTTTGTTTTTTTACGCGGAAAGACGCTAAAAATGTTTTTGATTCATTTTAATTTGTGTAGCGAATCGTGGGAGTATAGTAAATTACAAGTTTAACTGTAAAATAGCAGTGAATAAATTAAATACAGCGCATACAAGCAAATAAATTACATACAGTAATAGTGAAAACATTTAAATTATCGTAAGTACTTTCACTAGTTCCCAAAAAAAAAAAAAACCAGTATTTTATTTCCAAACTAAAATGTTTACCTATTTTTGTACTGTTCGCTACACAAATAAAAATGAATCAAAAACATTTGTTAGCGTCTTTCCGCGTAAAAAACAAAATGAATTCTTTAATTAAATGATTAATACGAGTTTTTGTGAAGGTACTTGCATTACATTGGTTTTTATTTTTTATTTCGGAAAGTAAGCATGATCCGCCGAAAAATCAAGCGGCAACAAAAGTTACTAATACACAAAATCTACGGGGTGATACATTTCCAAGAGTAGGAGACAGAATGTCCGTTTTTTTATATCACAGCTCCGCATTTATCTCGAAATTTAATCATTTCTCGGAAAAAATGCGAGACAACAAACTTTCATAATCGAATGAAGATCAATGGCGTAACCAAACAACATTTGGGTAGCAGAAAGTGAACCTGACCCCAAAATGTATCACCCTGTAGATATTCAATATCGGCAATAAAAATAGTTGTTTATAACAAAAAAATACTTAAAACAATAAATTGGTAATGACTTAAGATAGTCACATTGAAACAAAAATATGGAATATTAAAGTAGTTTTCGTTTGCTTACTCAGCAGAGAATCGAATTAATCACTAACTGTAAATTAAGAATTCTTGTTTTATCAACAGGTCATAAGGGATATTAGAGAAAAATCCACATCTATAAACTAGATCTGTGGTTGTTGGACACCACTTGATTTTCATATATATATATATATATATATATATATATATATATATATATATATATATCCACCATACCGTTAGATACAACGTGAACAGAAAGGTACGGAAACATCAACATTCTTCAATAACGTACGTAGGGAAAGGAACAGCAACAACGTTTAACGATATACGAAAACATGCCTTCGGAACCAGATATTTATGAGGAATCTCATCACGAAAGCGAATCTACGCGTTTCTGCTGCGGAATTATCAAGCAGTGACGGGAATACATCATGTAAACAAGGATATTACATAAGAAAAGACAAAATGTCCAAATGGAGAAAGTATACCGCATGTTTAAGTTAAGTTGGCGTTAAACCTGAACCAAAAAATAAAAAAAAATACAGCTAGAATATTTTTCTCTTTTTAGACCCAATTATTATCAGTCCTATAACAAATAAGAACCGTCGCGCTTATAAAACGTATGAGACAGACATAAGAGCAATATTTGATCTAACTTTGGTTGGGAGCGTACCTCCAGGTCTCCAAAACTTAAAGATTTGTGAAATATGGATAGGCTTGGAATAACCATTTTTTAGTTTAGGTTATTTTTTGCTGTTACTGAAGTGTTTACGGTTTGATGATCAGCACCGGCTCTATCTCTTGAGGGCGCAAAATCGACAGACTTACCATATAAATTCACTCATTATGTGTTCGTGAAAAGTCAATCTTAATAATCCAAAGACAATAAAAGTAAAGCGTGCCCCGGTCTATGCCTAGTTTTCATCCACTCTATGCTCAAGTCTGGAATCAAGATACTGTACTTAGAGTGGTTTGAAAAGAGCAACTGTGTCGTAGTATAACATGCAATACAAACAACTCTATATTATAGTTGTGTTTATAATAGTAATAATCACACATACGAAAAACTCGTCATAAAAGTTGATATCGTTTTCGTCAGAAATGCTTCTCCACAAATAAGGCGCCTAAGGACGATCGCCTTAAGAATGTTGATTAATCGAATACGAAGTTGATAATTTGTGAGGTGATAGTAGACTATTTTTTACTTCTTTTTGTTTGTTTACATTTATCACTGGTATAGAAATTAGCAGTGACAGTTATCGTTGATTTTTTAATAAAGATCGCGGCTGAGAAATGTTGGAGAAGGGCGGAGGAGGTTGAATCGGCCCTGTTCATATCGATACCTGAATCAAAGAGAACAATACAAGTTGGCGGCTATCAAGGATGACCTCGATACGTTTAACTGCAACTGCCAGAAATACTGTTACGTTTTAGAATGTTTCAATTGACGAGCAGTTAATTGCATTTGGAGGTCGTAGTCCGCTTCCGCAATATATTTGCAACACGTCAGCAAAGTATGGCATAAAGATATGTAGGTGACGCAAAAACATGGTATACATTGTGTATGGAAATATAGGCAGGAGCGCAACCGAGAAGAACCATATACATAATTTCCTCGTGATGACATCGGTACAACCAACTGAAAAATCTGGTCACAGTCTAACAGCCGACAACTAAATTTCAAGCATTGAACTCGCCATAAATTCCATCGGAATTTATTTCGGTAAAATCAAGAAATAACTGCACATCTGCTTTTGGTTCTGACACTAATATGACTATAATGTTATATGTTACGGAAACGTCTTTCTGATATCAAGTAAGAACCTGGAGGTTTTCAATTAGCGATACCACGCAAGAAACCTAACTATACAACGTTCTATAAGCGTACACAGGCTGGTGTTGATGTAGTAGATCAATTATGTAGAACTTACTTCGTATCAGAAAAGACAAGTCGTTGGTCACTGGCATTGTTAGAATCTTAGACATAACACGAATTAACCGTCAAATTATATGTATACGGTGCCAATTATCAAGAAACGGATAAAAGACTCACCGAATATTTGCAGGATTTAGGGTTTAGCCGTTTAAGTAAAAAACTCCCAAAAAGATTATGTGATCAGCACATACCAAAACAGGATCGTCAAAAATTGCTAGATGCTGGCTGGTATAGCAGTAGATGAAGCTCAGTCTACATCTCGCTGCAAGGTATATCCTTCATAGCAATGTAATACGTGTTTATATTATTATTTTTTATGTACAAATGGAAGTGCGCTCATTTTATGTCTTTAGCTTAAATAAATATGTATTAAATGTTTAGTGGAGTGTCCTGAACACCCCACGTGGCTCCTTAGGTGCCGCTACTATCTTAGTGAGCTTAAAAAGAGGTGGGAGACATGTGTACCTTATACCAGCCGACTTGTAATTACTCTAATACAACTTTCGGTACAAAGGACATCTCCTGCAAGAGGATTTCTTCTTCGGAGAATAGAAAAATCGATGTGATTTGGTTCAAACGTTTTGGTCCTAAATTTCTTCTATTTATAGGTCTCCCAATGAGAGTAACTTTCAAGTCTTCTTCGATTACCTTAGTTTGAAAGTTGACTATCTTCTGTCTCAGTTTCCCTCCTGCGATATCTTAATTCTGGGAGATTTCAATGTCTATAACTCTAATTGGATATTCAGGGTGTCCACAAACCCTTTTCACAAAAGAAAACTGCAGATTCTAGAGCTGATTTTATGTCGATTTAACGTAAATTACCTTAATACAAAAATACTTCCTAAGAGAGCTGGAGCTCTTGGAAGATGGCGCCCTAACATCCGTTTAATTCAAATATCTTCAAAATGATTTCCCTTTAAATGATAACATTCTGTACATTTATTTAGTGGAATATGCCCAATCGTATGGCGTGAATATGATGTTTTAGTTGTAATCATAAGCGGCTCGTTTGGGCGGAGCATTGGATATTGTTATTCTTAAGTTTTTTGTTTTTTAAAAATTTCGCAATTTTAACAAAAGATTAAAAAAATTTCGATTTTTTCATAAAAGAATGATACTCTTGTCTAAAGTCGCTACGACGCACCGTTTTCGAAATAAATCGATTTGAACTTTTCATGTGTTAATCATACTTTTATAAAATTAACTAACGAGTTGATTTACAATTATGAAAGATGGCTATGGAAAATAAACAGAATAACAATTGCGTGAACGTCAAACTGCTCTCATGGCATAAATTAACTTTGCTTTAGAAAGTAGAAAATAAACTCGGGCAAAAAATAATCGTTTTCAATACAAAAAAATGTTGTTAATAATGAAAAAAAATCAAAATGACAACTGAAAGCATGAAAGCAAAGATTGCCGGATTTTTGCAAAAATTCCCGTATTGTTCCTAAATTCGTCGCAAGCATCCTGAATTCTTCTCCAAAGCTGATCGCGTGTTTCTATTGGTTGGGAATAAACCATTGATTTTAGATATCCCAAACACAAAAATCGCAAGGATTTAAATCTGGAGAACTTGCTGGCCAAGCAACGGACCGCCTCTTCCGATCCATCGCTCTCGGTAATTGTTATCTAAAAAGTACGAACAGTTCTGCTATAGTGAACCGGACAACCATCATGTAAAAACCACAAGTTCCGCCGAATATTCTGATTAATATCATCTAATAAATCCGGTAAAGTATTTTGTACAAAGTTGAAACATTCTTCGACGTTTAAACGATTAGGCAATTCTACAGGTTCAAGCAAATTATCACCAAGAACACCGATCCATACATTAATGCTAAACCTTTCCTGATGTTTATTTTCCCTTCTCTCATGAGGGTTTTCATCAACATAGGTGTAATAGTGTGCATTGTGCGTATTAAAAATTCCATCTTTTGTAAAAGCAGCTTCATCACAAAACAAAATATTAGAAAAAACATTTTGGTCTTGATTTTCTTTATTTTGCATCCAATTGGAAAAATCAGCACGAGCAGGAAAATCGCCTGCTTTCAAGGCCTGGACTTTTTTGAAATGAAAAGGATACAAGTCTTCCTTATGTAGAATGTTCCGCACAGAAGATTTTGACACATTGGGATACATTGCAGCCAACCTTCTTACGCTTATTTCGGGATTGTACTCAATTTCCATTAAAATATCACCCTGATTTTCTTCCATTACATCAGCATGTCTTCCCGTTTCATTATTTTTAGGAATTAATGATCCTGTTTCCCAAATTCTTTGATGAAGAGGCGTAAATGATTTAGCAGGATGTCCTGGAAATTTATCTGCATATCTACGTGCTGCTGCCCGAGCGTTGATTTGCATTTCGCCGTACACTAAACGCATATCGGCATATTCTTCGTTACTAAACGAAACCATTCTAACAATATTCAACTTTTTGTATTTACGATAATGTAACTAAACAATAAAAAATCTTACACTTAAAACTTATTTGACACTTTAACCCCAACTAGTATTTGTAATACTAGTTATTTTGACGTTCACGCAATTGTTATTTTGTTTATTTTCCATAGCCATCTTTCATAATTGTAAATGAATTCGTTAGTTAATTTTATAAAAGTATGATTAACACATGAAAAGTTCAAATCGATTTATTTAGAAAACGGTGCGTCGTAGCGACTTCAGACAAGAGTATCATTCTTTCATGAAAAAATTGAACTTTTTTTAAATTTTATGTTAAAATTGCGAAATTTTGAAAAACAAAAAACTTAGGAATAACAATGTCCAATGCCCCGGCCAAACGAGCCGCTTATGAATACAACTAAAAATCATATTCACGCCATACGATTGGGCATATTCCACTAAATAAATGTACAGAACGCTATCATTTAAAGAGAAACCATTTTGAAGATATTTAAATTAAACCGATGTTAAGGCGCCATCTTCCAAGAGCTCCAGCTCTCTTACGAAGTATTTTTATGTTAAGGCAATTTACGTTAAATCGACATAAAATCAGCTCTAGAATCTGCAGTTTTCTTTTGTGAAACGAGTTTGTGGACACCCTGTATACACAAATGATTTCTGAACACACAAGAATCCCTGATAACCCTAACCATACTCCACAACTTCTAGGCTTTTTTCCTACATTTGTTTATAAAACTTCAGTTCTTTCCCCTCTAAGCCTATCTGACCGTTGTTTAATAAAAATAATTTCTACTGTCCCTATTCATCCGTTGTTCGCAACATTGATAAAACCTTGTAGTGTTTTAAGTCAGCCAATTGGAGTGATTTACGGGATTTCTTAGTAACCTTTTGGACATGGAGTTATACATCCCCAAAAAACAAAATCGTATAGGTCATTTTCTTGTCCAACTCTGGTTCAATCGGGCTTGTGCTGATGAAAAATAAAGCTTATACCATATGGAAGTCTAATAAAACGGTCGAGAGTCAAGCAGACTACGTTGGTCCTAGAAATACCTGCAAAAGTGTTATCACCAAAGTTAAAAAGTTGTTTGAACAACGAAAAGGCAATGAACTAACTACATCTCCTTTGGGTAGTCGTAAATTTTGGTGTTGAGCTAAAGTCATCAATAAAAACTTTGGTACGCCTGCATTACCCCCCTCCCCCATGACATTTTTTGACGGATCTGTAGTTGCTGAGTCTGTAGGCAAAGCCAATCGTTTTGTGGATTTATTTACATCAAACTCTTGCCTTAATGATTCTGGAAAAGATGTGCCCCTAGTCAACTCTTCTTCAAACGCTATGAAACCGATTCATTTTCGATACAAGCTACTAGCATCGATTACCAGGAGGCTTGATTCTAATAAGGCAACTGGCCCAGGGGGTACCCCAGCTATTATTTTATAGAAATGTTCCTCTGAACTAGTACCAGTTCTATCTAAGCTCTATTCGATCTCTGTCTTCTGGAGAATTTCCTTCATTATGGAAGTTAGCAAATGTTCGACCTATGTAAAATACTTATCTTTTTAGGTTTTTTATGGTGTATTTTTATATGTAAGTTATACAATCCAAACGTTTCGATAATACAGTTATCTTCGTAAGTATTAATACTATCTTTCAAAATTGTTTAAGATGTTGAAACAATTTTGTAAAATTTGAAAAATTGTTTCTCTTTCCTTGAATATAACGTACTGCTTAGTGACCACCAATAAAGTTTTAAGCAGAATCGTTCAAAAGACGATCTTATTTCATATGTTGATCGTATTCAAAGAAAAGCGGTTAGGCTTATAAATGACCCGTCGTTAACTTCTGACATACAGTCCCTTGAGCATAGAAGGAAGGTTTCTATTCTTACTTTGTACTATCGCTATTACAATGGCTATTGTGTTGCTGAATTACACTCTGATACCAGATTGAGCCACCTTTGCTAGGAATACTTAGTTTGCTCATTCACACCTTTCCGAGTGATTTAGTATTCAACTGTACTGCGCTGGGATCAGTCAACACACTACTTTCTTAGATTTACATGCCAATCACTCTCTAAGTTTCCGTCCCCATATCGATATACTTCATCGTAAGTTAAACGCTGTGTGCTATACACTGCTATGTTTGAAAGAAATTGTGTCTCAACATGTATTAAAGATGGTTTATCACGCGCACTTTGAGTCTCTCCTAAGATACGCTATGCAGTTTTACGGAACTTCCACACATTGCCATATTTTGTTTAAAACTCAGAAAAGAGCTATACGTATATTAAATAATCTAAAATACAGAGACTCATGTCGATCATCATTTTTACAGTTAGACATTTTAACATTTAGCAGTTTATATTTATTCGAAAGTTTTACTTATATATATATATATATATATATATATATATATATATATATATATATATATATATATATATATATAGATGGATAGATAGATATCAACATCAATACTACAAACACTCAGAAACACATAACCATTTAACACGATATGCTAATTATTTAAAACCACCTCAACCAACCTGTTCAACATTTCTCAATAGCCAATTTTATAAATCCATTATACTTTATAATCACCTGCCGCTTAATGCAAGGAATTCTAAAAATATATTTGTTTTCAAAAAGGAATTACGAAGTATTTAGCTTCTAAAACCGTTATATACATTAGAAGAATTTAACGAAGTATTAAAAAGCCTTAAAGTTTATTGAAAAGTATTATGTTAGATACTATTAAAACATTATGTAATTTTATATTTTAATTTTTTTTCTGTTTTTTTATATCTGTACTGTTTCTGTTTGTTGTAATTAATGCATAAAAAAAAACAAGCGAGCGAAACGAACCAGTATCGTAGTATCGAGTGTGCAATAGGAGTTACCACCCGACTTATTCTACTCCTAGAGAGAGATGAGTAATACGTAAATATCGCTTAGTAAGATTCATATAACCATAGCACGTACCTAATGTTATAATGAAGGATTCCACGACAAATAAGTTACTATATAAATGTGTTACAGGATTTTATGGTTCACTTCAAATCCCACATTAAAAGTCAGAACTACGATTCGAACCAAAACAGTGACGCCACTGAATTTATTGGTTACCTTGAAATCAAGCAAATTAACCTCACTTTACCTATGATTAATGATAGTATGAAACTTTATTCTATTAACAGAAGTTATTACTTTAAATTAATCTTAACCTTAAATAAAAGTACTAAAAACTGTGAGCTAAAGTTGGTACTGATATGTTTTTGTATTCGAAGTATTGAAATTTATAAAAAAAAATGTTTGCAATGTATGATATTGAGCTATGCTTTTTAACACTGAATCATATGGCGAGATACACATGTGGGTCCGGATGTCGTTAACAAAACCCCTTGGTCATCAATAGTTGAGGTTTTATTAAACAGAATTGTCAATATAACTTTCTGCAACACTTGGTGACCTCCATTTCTTTTAAAAAAATTCATTAGAAGCGTGGTGGTTCAAGACATCTAGCCACTTGCTAGACTTGTTTATCCCGGCCACTTGTTTCGTACATTTAGCTTTATGGTAATAAATTTAGTAATATATTTATCATTTTTAATTTCCTATCAACTATTATATAATCTTACGCAACGGTTCTAATTTCCGTTACGTAACCATAGTACACAAGGGAAAATTTACACGTACAGTAGTTACGTTATTCGTGCCTAACGTATATAGTAGTAGAAAAAAGGTATTATATTTTTAATAACGATTAATAACTAGACTATAATAGACTTAGTATTACTAAATCGTCTTGGCAATGACATTGCAGAACATTCCATGCGAGCGAAGGCTAACAATGGAAAATGCCGAAATCAAAAAACAAATTGAGTACAACGTAACCTGGGTGAAAACAAGAGGCGGTTATAACTTATAACTGTGTACAGACCATTATTCAATTAAAATACAAATCCAGAAAATCATATTTAAGTCAAAATAAAAAGTATTTTGGATCTTTCATACTTATCTCAATAAGCAACTCTTTTCAATTTAATACTGACCAACGTATTTAATGTTCATTTGTGTTGCGTTTTTGGCAATTTTCCTTGGTAAGTACGAGGGTGAGCCCAAAATTATCCGCAACGTTGACATAACTCTTCTTACATTGTTCATATTGACACCTGTCCTCGTTCATTTTATTGTTATGTTGTTGTGGTCCTGCTATGGAATTTCGATTCTAATTCTGTCATTTGTCTTCTTTTTATTGCAGATCCATCATGGATTAGAAGCTTGCATAAAAGAGGTACAACGAGCCGTAATCCGGTTTTTGTGGCCGGAAGGTGTATCCGAGGTCGGAATTCATTAAACACTTTCGACACAATACGGGAACAGTGTCTTGCCGCAATAGAATGTCTATGAACGGATTGAAAAATTCCAAAATGGTCGCACAAGTGTTACGTATGAGGAAGGAGCCAAACGACCATCTAAGGCAACAAATGGTGAAAACATTGAGCGTGCACGTGTCATGGCTCTGTTAGACAGATGAACCTTTATTGATGAAGTGGCACATTGTCTGCAAATTAGTCATGGTTCTGCTTATGAAATCGTGGTGCATGCGTGGCTCGCTGCTCAGCCGGAAACCTTCCTTTCTGAGGGCATTAGGAAGCTTGTGCGTTGAAAAGCAAGGGATCTATATTGAAAAATGATGTCAAGTTCAGTTTCCTATTTATATTACAATAAAAGTTACAGCTACATCGCGGATTTGGTTTTCTGCAGCGGTATTTAAACTTGTCAAAATGATAAGAAGCGCGTTTGACACTGTTGACTACACTCAGTCGTACCATGTTGCCCATGTGTTAAGGCATTTTTTTAGAATAAGGAAAATGATTTTGGCCCATTTTTTTAATAAAAGAAGAGCTATTGTCTTCATCATTTCTAATACATTGAACTACCTAGCACCCTCCTCAAGGGGTAGTTCTACAGTAACAAACAAAATACACCCACGTACCACACAAAATTAAAAAACACCGTACGCGTTCAATAGCTACGCTATCATCATCAGCGGTCGACTAGGGTGATTTAAACAACATTTCTTATATATATACCATCAGCGAGTAACGCTTCATTGCTTATCTCGTGAACATGAAAGTTATGAACGTTTAATGAGTTCTGAGTAGCCTAAAGGTCCTTGATCATCATTATTCGTTAGAATTTTTTTGTTTTTGATCTCTAAACTTTCATAACAATCAAGTTCGTGCTTATTACTAACATATTTGATACCTTATCTACTACATGATTTTGATGAAACATATGTAGGGCTACGGCAGACTTGTCCCAACGTTTGTATTTTATATGAGCCAAATGTTCTTTAAAGCGACTGTTGATAGGTCGTTTAGTTTGCCCCACATATATTTGTCCACAATTAATTTTATAAATTCCCGGCCTATTCTGCTTATCCACTTTATCTTTTGGATTGCCTAAAAGAGTTTGCAAACTATTATCTGAAGTAGTGAATTTTGGAAAATATTTTAGATAGACCTTTTGTATAAGCAGGATAGTTTGGTAACTTTACATACTCTGTTTCTATTTGTTCTCTAGCGTTACCTAATGTAGTTACGTTCTTAACCCTCATCCTATGTGTTTGCTTCCTAACTATATTCATAACCACTTCATATGAAAAACCCATTGTATGCAGCAATTCATTTAATAGTGCGCAATTCTTTATTATAATCTCGAACTGAAAGAGGAAAATTAAGCAATCTATGAACCAAAAAGTTAAAAGCCGCGAGTTTATGCTGTCTACAATGATTTGAGTCATTGGTTATGAATCTTTTAGTGCTAGTTTCCTTCTTGTTACCAGAGTATCAAGGAACGGGAGACTGTCATTTGCCTCTATCTCAGTGTTGAAAATTTTTCTTACAGATATCTTATATTGCTTCAATAGTCATGAAGTACATTTTATAGTTTTACCTTGTTGGTTACCTTTCAGTACCAGTAAGATCCTAAATCTTTATTTATACATCAATTTACGTGAGAAAACAGTCGAAATTATTTTCTCGAAGGGCTAAATTATAGTTTAACAGTCGTAATCCTCATTTCGAGCCATTGATGTGCAAAATTCTTATTTATGCATCAATTTCCTGGAGAAATAGTCAAAAGTACTATAACTCAAAAGTTACGAACTCAATTTTATGGTTTTAGGGCGTTGGTTATCATTTGGGATTAAAGATCTCCAAAAGCGTTACTTATATTCCAATTTCATTAAGAAAAAAATACCAAATTAATTGTCTAGATGGGAAAAAACAAAATTTCATGGTTTATGGTATTGGTCATCATATGAGGGCAGTGTTGTTAAAGAACTTTATATACCCATTTTGTTGGGAAAAGGCTAAACGTATTATCTCGACGGGCAAAAACTAGATTTCATGGTTTTACGGTGTTGGTCATGTGGTCCCGTTTGTACATCCAAGCACCTGTTCACATTTTACCAAATAAACTAAACCACATAATAACAAACAATTTAAAATACAAATCAAAACATTCTATTAAGAATTCTTTAGAACTAATTAATAAACTACAAAACATAAAATAACCACTATATAATATACTTGTTAGTTTTGATGTTACTAGTACGTTTTCTAAAGTACCCCCCTCAGGAATGTATGCCTTTATTAAACAATTTTTTATTTAATAATAATGTTGAATGAGTTACAAGAATGGCGTTAATTCAATTATTTTACAGATTTGCACTGAGTTTTATGTATCAATTCTGAAAATACAATATAATTGAATTCTGTGTTAATCAAAATTATTTCACATTCAAAAATAAGATTTATCTACAAAAAATGGTTTACCTATAGACACTTATTTCACCCACTTTAGCTAATATCTTTATGGATAATTTAGAAGATTAAATTTTAAATGAAAAGGTTAGATTGTATTTTGGTTTCGTTATGTTGAGATATTTTAGTATGGTTTGATAGATAATCAGATTTCATTGATGAGTTTTTAATTAACATTAATTAATATTAACAATACCTATTACTTTGCATAACAATAATCGTAGAAACATAACATTATATAATTTTAAGCTTTATTTAAATAAGATAATCTGTACTACGAACGATGCATTTCGAGGTATCATACCCTTGTAATTTGAAGGACCAACCGTCGGATCCTTTGATAAATATATAAACGTTTGTAATCAAACAAATGTTATTTCACGTTACAATTAATAGATGGTGGATAGCGAGGCGGCTCCAATCGCAAGGCGTATCAAAAATCGTATAAACAAATTGTAAAAATCTAAGTTGGTGTTTCGTGATCCCCCGGGACATTGCTTAATGAGTTTATATGGTTTTTACTCTATTTGTCAACTTTTCCATTATTTTATATACTGGGTGTCATAAGCAGGTGGTTCGCTCCTATAACTTTTTTATTTATTTATATAAATAAATGAAATTTGGTAGGTAGATATGTCAGATAAATCTGGATTTTTTGATATACTCAATTTTTTTCTGTCGTTTCCGGTTTGCCCGGAAATGACCTTAACCTGCTTATTTTAAATGAGACAGCCGGTATATTTTTGCTTATTTTGATAGAAAACAACATTCTGAAAATAACTTGTCACTTTTTGACACCTGGCCTAAAAAAATTTAAATTTTTAAATTTCAATCTAGAATAATCGGTTTAAATGGTAGACATCAGGTAGTTACTTAAAATTAAACAATATCGGTTTTTATTTTTTAGTACCTTTTTAGGTCGTATTTATCGCCCTAACTCAATTTTTTCAATAGCAGTGAGTGATAAAAGAATATTTTTACGAACATTTTGATACCAGACAATCCGTGTTTAACCAGTATGAAATATGACAAAGCCCCACAGTTATGTGTCACGACCGACTGCAACCTTACTCTGGAAAACGAAAGTAAACAAAAAAAAAAAAACAATTGCCTATGTATTTAATCTGTCAGTATTTAAATTTATTATTTTCAATATTTTTTTTTTTATTTTAATTTTATTAAACATCGCCAAAAATGGATATTTTAGGCGAAACATGAAGTATTAATATTATTTATTATTGTGCGTTAATTAAATTTGTATTTACTTTTTTAGGGAAAAATGGTGTTTGGAAAAGGGCAGCGTAGTAAAGTTCTTAACTTAACATTAAACTTTCCAAATTTGTGTTTTTTGTACCTAACCTATTTAATCACCTTAAAATTTCATTAAATGTAATCAAAAATAACGTTATACACAATAAATACTTTATACTAAGACACAAAAAAGTTATGCTATTAGGTTTTCAAAATGACCACCCAATTGCTGTTGGTAAAGCTGCACCATTTCAATTGTTGTTGAATGAGTTTTCGTAATTGACTACGAGTAATCCCATTTATTGCTGCTCTGACTTTGTGTTCCAGCTCATCCCGTGTAGCTGACGATGTACTGTATATTTCATTTTTTATTGTTCCCCATAAAAAAAATCTAATGGGGTAATGTCAGGAGATCTAAAACATTTAAACAAATTAATAAGTAAATGAGAGAAAAATGAAAAAGTTTAACTTTACTTAGGTGACCATCTAACTGGTCCCGCGTTTCCAATCCAATGTTCCCCATAGAGATTATTTAGATAATCCGAAACAGCCATTGAGTTATGCGGTGGAGCGCCATCTTGTTGAAAAAATAGGCCCAGGTCATCTAAAAAACCATCGATTTCCTCTCTTAAAAAAAACCCAAATGTCTTTCCCCCGTTAGATGATAATAAAAAAATATTGGTCCTAAAATATTTTCCCCAACAATTAAATCCAAAGTGTTCTTGAAAATTATGATTCTGCATTAGATTTTGATTTTCTTGAGACTAATACCTCAATTTTAAATGGAAAGTAGTTGTCGTCAAAGTCTTCTTTCTTCCTTTTCGTACAGATGCTGGTGCAATTGGTACTTGTAGGATCGATATTTGTATTTGTGTAACATTTTAAGGGCCGAATCTTTAGATGTTTGACACACATCGGCGATTTCTCTAAAGGAAGCATTTGTGGTTATTTCTACGTAAGCCAAAACATCTAACTCCTTTTCGTCATTTATAATAAATATATCATTTGCAAAGTTTTTATCTTCGCGCTCACCACGCATTTTTGCCACAAGTTTAGGAAAATATTGTCTGGTTGGATGACGTCTTTCTGGAAACGTCTCGGCATACACGCGAGCAGCGTTTGTAGAATTTTGCCTACATTCTCCAAAAATTAATTTTGCATGACTAATTTACCAAAAATGCACTTAATATTAAGTAAAATACAAAAAAGCACGAATACAGTACGAATAAAGCAACAAACACAAAATATGATTATGACATCAATAAAAATAACGAAATAAATCAAATAGTTTATTTAGAAAACTGACCGTTTCACCATGGCAACATGCATTGTTTATTTCTAAGGCACCTTAGTTTTTCTAATTTAATAAAAATAGTTGATTATTGTCGATTTATAAAAAATCCTTTAAAAAAACGTCAAGTAAATTATGAGCTACCATTAGTGTTTTTTTTAATTCATAGGCTTTAAAAAAAGGGTCGGCTGCGTGAATAAAAAGCTAAGATCGCTAGGAAAAAAAATCCAGGTCCTCTTAATTATCGGTAGCATGGCTGCTGGTTACGTCGCAGTGTGCGGCGGCGGCCATTGTTAAAACTAGTGATTATGGTGTTAACCATTAGGATGTAATAATAAATAAGTTATTGGCCTTTTGTCATTATTTAATACTGATTAAACACGAATTGTGTGGTATGAAAATGTTCGTAAAAAAATATTCTTTTTAAGCATGGGCGATAAATACGAATTTGCAAACTTTAAGTGAACCTAAAAAGGTATTGAAAAATAAACACCAATATTGTTTAATTTTAGGTAACTACCTGATGTCAAATTAACCATTTTAACCGATTCAAGGCACTCTAGATTGAAATATAAAAATTTAAACATTTTTTAGATTAGTGTTGAAAAGAGACAAGTGGGGTATTATTATTCTCAGAATGTTGTTTTCTATCAAAATAAACAAAATTATACCGGTTGTCTCATTTAAAATAAGAAAGTTAAGGTCATATCTACCAAATCTCATTTATTTATATAAACAAATAAAAAAGTTATATGGGCGAACCATCTGCTTGCAACACCCAGTATATTTGAATATGTAAAGCATTTATTTTACTTTATGTCGAGCTAGTTGGATCTGTGGTAACACAGCCTGCTTAGCATTCGAGAGGTAATGGGTACGATCCAAGTTACCGTCTACCGAGGGGTGTTTCACTCCTATAAAAATGTACATTTATTGTGGCAATCGCAGCCTTTTTAAGCGACTACCAGGATTGCTTTGTAATCTCCTAACGACTGTAGCATTTTTATCGACTGCCAAGATTACATTGCAATATTAGCGATTGCAAGGATTACAGTACAGTCATGAGCGATTGCGATGAATATGAATGGAGTTGCGTACTGTAGTCATGGGCGTAAACTACTCACAAGTACAAAAAAGCAACAATCGTGTATTTTTGAACACTTTGTGTATTTATTTTTTTAAGTTTCAATATTCAACTTATCTTTTCGCCTCAGTCGAAATGGTCCGCTTCCAGTGAGTTGAATTGGGCCATAAAAATGAATGTTTGTTCCACTGTTTACACGTCCTCATCTGTTGGCCAAACACATTCATCTAGTTCGGCCTTAAAAAATTTGATTTTAGTAGTTTTACAGTCCAAAGTGCTCACGTCTCTCCTAATGTACCATGTGTCATATTGTACGGCATAGCATTTTTCTAAATTTATTGGAATTTCTTACTTCAACTATTTTCGTCTTGATCTTTGTAGTAATGTGCATCGTATCTTGAATTGAAACTGGTTTCATTACGTCAAAATTTGCTTCAAATGTTAGCAACTGCAACACGGTGCAATTGTTTCGACCCATAAGGGTGACAGTTAAAAATTAAAAACGTTAAAAAAACAAATTATAACATTAAAAGACACTGAGGAGATCTATCCATAGTGTACGCCTAACTATTTTCAGCGCTTGTGGATTGGGTAAGCGCCAGTAACGCCCAATCAAAACCATAACACAATTACAATTCTTACCTAGTGGTTTAAACAATTACAATAGTGAGATATATGCCTGCCTGAAGATATGGGTGGTATGGTATTTTTGAAGAATCCATTGGAATAGATTGAAATGGCAACCCGGAAATCACTTTCATTGCCTTCAAACGTATCGTGTCGCCGTCTGAGAAGCCTTCTATAGGGATACCATATTTTTTTGCTTTCGTTCTTAGATATTTCCATCCAGCCAAAACATTTTTAGCCAAAAACCTGTTGTCTGATCCAAAAAGAGTAATACAAAAATCCGGAGCACCATTCACAAGTGGTTGCGCCATATATACGTAAGCATTGGTAGTATTTATAATCGGAAAACCTGTTTCTTTTGAAATAAGTGGAACACAGCCCACGAGTTCATTTGTAGCTGGATCATAACGTATTCGTCCTCTGGCACAGAAACATGAGCGGAGTAATTTCTTTTGTCTAAAACTTCGTTCAGTTTTCCAAATTGTATGTGCCCTTCGGAAAAGTTACCAAAGCGTGACAAAGTTCTGCTTAACGTTGCTAATGATTGCAATGCATTGGATATGTTCGCAGCAAGAGTTTCGTATGCTATGCGGCCAGCTGTGAGGCAAATATGTAAACAAAATTGTTTATATTCACCACTAAATCTATTGTCACATTTCAATGTTGATCCCTTATTACCATTCTTTAGGGCTACATCTTTTAGGAATTATAAAAAAGAGGTAGGGGCAACGATGCGATTACTAGATTGATTAGTTTCTTTCAAGGAATCTTGGATAATATTAAGAGGAGCTGAAAATTCATTAAATGTAATGGAATTGTTTGAAATATTTTGTTCGATCAATTTATAAGCTTCATAAAAATCAGTCAACTTTAATTATTTGGAATCAAGCGTCAAGCACTTTGCTGTAAAGGATCTTTCTCTCCTTTTAAACGTTTTGCAGATGAAGTCTGGTGGCTTTTCTATATTATTAAGAGTGTCAAGTTTAATGATTGAATTGTTACTCACGACAGGATCTTCAATACAAGTTTGACATCTTAGAGCATTCCTATGGTCGCCCATTAATTCACTTACATCTGAAGAGACCTCAAAATAGGATTGTCAGGTGCTACTACAACTGATTTTCGAAGTGCTCGCTTATGTAAGTACGAGTACTATTTACTGTCCCTGTCTGCTTTTTCTGGTGAAAATGAGCTCTTTAAGGCCGATTTACATTAGACAGGACCCACCTTTTTTCCCTTTTTCGGTCTGCGGAAATGATTTAGAAATAAATTGACACAAGCACGATTATTTTTAATTTCAACCATATTCCAAACATTTTTTGTAGGATGTTGCAAGTTGAAATTTTAATTATAAAAAAAAACAAACAAAATAACTGGAACACTATCTCTGGATACTAAACGAGTAGGGGTCAGACTCGTTACTTACAGAACACACTGTACAATGGAAAATAATTTCATGTTGGAAGCACTAACGTAAGAACAATTTCGTAGAAGATACGTTTTTCTATATCCATTGATAAAAGCGCTTTTATGAAGACAAAAATCTAGACGCATTTTGCATTTTCAAAGGTGTTGTTTTTTAACACGTTAAGCGCCAAGCCCAATTACGATTTTCCACGAAAAATTGTAATTATTATTTTTTTTCACGAATCATCATGATTATGCAATTACCTGTATATATGTATCTGCAAAACTGATTTTTGTATACATTTCTCCATTTTTTGCATGTGTATCAATTTTGATACACTGGCCTGTGGCGATGTTTTTTACTATTCACTGTGTGTCAGGACATGTGTATCACTAATGATACACATTCTTTGTTCGCCAAATCTTTTTGATATTATATTTTCGATGTCTATCATTTTTATTTCCTTCTATTTCATATTGTTTGTACGCATAATTTTTTGTTATTATTTTTTCGATGTATATTATTTTGATTTCCTTCTATTTCAGATTGTTCTAGTGAAGTAATTCCCGTTGCAATAAGACAATGAATTCAGATTTCGGGAGTGACGATTCGTTTGACGATTCCGCGCATGAACTTCGTGAAAGACAAGATACCAATATGAACTTAGGGAGTGACGATTCTCTGGATGACCCTGATTACGAGCCCTGTGAAGAGGTTTCAGGAAAATCAGACAGTGAAAGTGATGAAAACGGTGCATTTTCTAGACGTGCGTCTTTCTTCCCACATCAAGATTCACTTCAAATATCAGGTTCATCTGACAATCTTCCAAGCACTTCCGGAACAAGTACTGGGATAACCCACCGAAAATTGATTATACGGGCCCAACATCGGCAATGAAAGATATCTATGCCGGCATTTTAGCTGATGCAGAGCCTATTGATTTCTTCAATCTATTCCTCTCAAGTGACATCGTGAACGAGATTGTAGATCAAACAAATCTATATGCTACACAGCATATGCTAACCAACGATGTGTCTACTGGATCAAGATTACATTCCTGGCAACCTGTTACCAGAAATGAAATGACTGCGTTCATAGCTCTAGTGGGGTGGATGGGTCTGGTAAAGTTGCCTTGCATAAAGGACTATTGGCGAGCTCATGAATTATATAGTATACCACTAGCTCGTAAAGCAATGACAAGAAACCGTTTTGAACTAATATTGAAGTTCTTGCATTTTGCAGACAACACTATTAGTGACGAGACAGGCAGACTTTACAAAATTCGAAGCATTATTGATAAGTTTGTTTCAAATTATCAAAGGGTCTACACGCCAACACACAAACTCTGTGTAGATGAATCTCCCATACCATGGCGGGGAAGGCTCATATTCCGACAGTATATACCAAATAAAGCCGCCAAATATGGTATAAAGATATTCAAATTGTGCACAGCAAAAGGATATACTTGGAATTTAGTTATATATTGTGGAAAGAGCAAGGAAGATGAAACGGAGGTTGCGAAGAAGACTGTTATGACGGTGGTAGAAGGATTACTTGATGAGGGCAGGACAGTGTATACTGATAACTATTACACAAGCATTCCTCTGGCTTACCGATTAAGACACAGAAAAACTCATCTAGTAGGAACCCTAAGGCCCAACAGAAGATATTTACCCAAAGTAGTTACCGGAGCGAAACTGAAAAGAGGAGAAATGATAGCGAATCAAACTGACGATGGTATTGTTGTGCTCAAGTGGCGAGATAAGCGGGATGTACAAATTCTTACCACTAAGACCTCAGCGTTGAAAACAGTACCGAATAGGAGCAGAACTGGTCAGTCTATCCAGAAACCAAAATGCATTGATGACTATAACAATGGTAAATCAACAATTGATCTAAGCGACCAGATGGCAACTTACGGCAGTGCTCTCAGAAGATGTACTAAGTGGTACCGAAAATTGATGATCGAAATCATATGGGGCACTAGATTGGTGAATGCACATTTTCTTTATAATGAAAACACAAGAGGAAGGAAAATCATCATTACTGAATTTCGAGAACGAGTCATCGCCTCGATGCTAAAACAAGCAACCGAAAACAACCTCGAAACTCCAAGACAATCTACTAAAGTGCGACACCATTTGATAGATCATTTCAGAGGTGATCCTCCCAAGAAAGTGCGGGGTAGATGTGTGGAATGTTATAAAAAGTATGGCAGAACAGGGAAAAACATGGGGAGTAAAATAGTTAAAGCGTCACAAGTATACTCTAAATGTTCAGTTTGTGACATCATCCTTTGTAGGAAATGTTTCAATGATACACATTAAATGTGCTAAAATTGCTTTCATTTATTTTCAAGTTTCACTGACTTTACCATGAAATATTATCGAATAAATATTTTATTTTACAGATTGTAATATTATTATTTGCAAAGGATGTTTCTAGGTGTTTAATTTAATCGTTTTGTAATGATATGAATCTATTTCTCATTTATTTCGGTATTCCTCAATAAAATTGCTGAACGTAAAAGGGTGGGTCACTACATAAATACATATCCCATTTTCTATCCCGAGTTATTCAGCCTATATACCTCAGATAAGCAACCCACTGCACCCAGAAACTCGTCTAGGCCAGGACATTGTTGATTCCATTCTAAATACATAGAAAGCGTGTGCATTACGGATACACATGGTTCAGACAGTAGTAAGTCGCGTGTATCATTTCTGATACACCGTGTTATAACACTGTGTATCAAGACTGATACAAATGGCGCTGAACGTGTTAACCCGTGATACTTTGTGAAATTGAAGAAAGCAAAATGCGCCGGTGACTATAATGGAATTGAAGAAAACGATGACGCATGTCTACCTTCACTATACATACTATCATGAGATGATTCATGATATAAATAGAATGCAGTTAAAAATTTTCAGAATTTAAATTGTTACTTAGGTAGGCCATTGCTAATCTCACGGGTAAAAAAGTGGAAGAAATGATGATAAAGTATGAAATTATAATTATACAGCGAATAACAATTTACAGTTTACTTATCCTCGCAAAGGACTTAGCTGCAATAATATCTCTATAACACTACTAAGCACGGAGTCGTCGTTCGTTATGAAGTGGGATGGTAATGTCGTTTGATTTGATTTCTGCGGTGACTGCGTAGGGATTGCGGTGACTGCGTACAGATTGCGCGATTGCTAAGACGACTGCGGCGTATTTTGTACATGTATTACAAGAGTGAAACACCCCTCACCGTCTACCTTGCATGAGGTTTTTTCAGGGGGTTTTCCTCATACACATATAGCGGCATGGTCACTGCGTATACGCACATCATTTGCGGCTATTTAGGCGAATGCTGGGGTAGGTAGTATCTTCTTCAGAACTCTAACTCCATTCCTTCCGATCCTATCCTGATCACACCCATCCTTAATTCCATCATGTGTATATAGGTGATGTGTGTGTGTGTGTATGCTGGGAATTCACCGATGTGGCTGAAGGAGCGTGGAAAGTCCACCCTCCCGTTTGGAGAGGGAATGAAACACGTTGCTTTCCTTTCCTTAACGTTGTTTCAGTATCTGACCAGAAAAAAAAATCATTGTTGATCATAAACCATGCAAACCTTGGGGAACCTTTCCTCGAGACGATAAGGGTAGAAGTTTTTCATCCTTTTTTCTATACTAAAAGTAACAAATCGAATTTAAAAACCAAACGTACTGTCAACCTTGCAGGTTGCTTGCTGCAGCGAAATATGCAATGGCAAACGGTTTTAATGACTGGAAACGCTTAAGTCAGGCAAAGTTATAAGGCATGAGCAAAAGCAAAATCGTAATAAATTTTGTTCAATATCTGACAGATGGAGGCGCAACGATACTATTGATCATGCATTTCAGTCGAAAAATTCACACAAAATTTCAATATGGAGGGAAATTTTTAGAACGGGCTATTGAAGTTACTTTAACTTTGGCTTCCAGTAGCATTCGGAAAGTTTAGATTCTTGCAATCCTGGACTGTTAATTAATTTACTTTCAAAATACGATTTAGTACTAAAAAATGTATTAGAAAATGTAAAAACAGTCTGTTACATATCAAGTCCTCGTATCCAAAATGAGATCATCGGGTTACTACGTTCTACCATAAAGAATGAAATAATTGGGCAAATAAAAAAAGCACTTTTTTACTCAATAATAATACACTCCACCCAAGATGTTGCAAAAGTTGATCAGTTAAGAGTTATTGTTCGCTATATCACAGTTGAGTGCAATGAGAATGATAATCCAACAAAAATTTTAGTAAATGAATCCTTCTTAGGATTCTTCGCAGTTTGAAACGTTTTAATACAATTTTAACAATATTAACGGAAAATGGTTTACTTTTAGAAAAACTTCACGGTCAGGGTTATGATGGAGCTGCAAATATGAGTGGAATATGTAAAGGCGTTCAAGCTGAAATATCAAAAATGGTTCCCAACGCGATATTTGTATAATGTGCAGTTCACAACTTAAATTTAATACTTAATGACTGTTAGGTTTATTGAAGAAATTCGAAATATTTACAATTTAATCCTAAGTGTTTATGTATACTTACACATTGATTGTCAAGACTAGTGGTGCGAATAATTATGATATATCGATATTTGACTAACCATTCCCCGTATCACTCCCTATACTTAGTTTTGTGTGGAGATAAAATGCGTCCCTGCATACTAAGTAATAATATTTACGAAAAAAATAAACCTAAAAGAATTTATGGTCACCTCAGTAAGATAAATTCTCAAAAAAATCAAACCTAAAAGAAATTCTTTTTGATTTATTTTTTCATAAATATTATTACTCAGTATACAAGGACGCATTTTATCTCCACACAAAACTATAGATAGTGATACGGGTAACGGTTAGCCTCTCGAAAGCTATACTTTATCGATATTATCGGCGTTATCGATAATCAATATTATCGATAATTAATATTATCGATAATCCATTTATCAATATTTTTTGTTATAGATAATCAATAATCAATTTTCATTATCACGCAGCACTAGTCGAGACACAATCCGTTAGATGCTCTTAGATTTAGGTTTGTGGATTTCCAGAAAACCTTTACCTATTTCTTGACCCAACCGCGGCAGTGGTACATAAAAAATACCACCTAAAAATAAATTTTTGCCAGCTGTATTTGTGGTCTACTCTATGATACACCGTGATTAGAGACATCTATCAATCAGAAGGCAAAGTTTCTTCTAAACTGTTTGGTGCGCGAGGCATTTAACAGCTGTTTATCACAATTTTAGCGAATTTCATCAAGTCAAACGATGTTTTGGTTAGAACATTATTGTTTTAAGTTTTTGTTGATAAATTACTATCATTTTTTGCAAAAAATAGTTGTACTACTACTATTTTTTTGTTTTTTGTTTTAGAAAATGGCAGATGACCTAACATTTCGTCTGTTTTCAGAAGTACCCACTCATCATAATATGATACCATTTATTAGTTTTCCAGTTTAATAAGTGTACATTTTCCATTATTCAAATAAATGGTTCGAAAAATATATTATTATGGTAGACAGAAAAATCTTTTTTAAAATTAAAATTGATTAATACTTTTCTTAGAAACATCACGGGGGAAGAAATAATGTCTGGTTATCAATTATTTTGATAGAAAACGAAATTGCTGGGAAGATAGATGTATCATTAGTATCAACTTTTGCAAATCGAAAGGCAAGGAGAAAGCTTACTAACTCCATAAAAATACATTACAGTTCTAAAAGTTTTGACAATTAATATTTTAAATTTTGTTATGAGTCTACTAATAGGATATTAATTAATTCTGTTATACTTTAAGTATATTTTTTGTCAGTTATGCTCATTAATATGCATAATACAAAAAATCATGGTTAATACACATAATGATTTTGTAAAAAAATGTAAATACATGTTCATACTTTTATATTATTGTGTATCTACTGATTTTCGTGAACACCTACACCTAATATAAAATTTATGAGGGCCTGGTGACCCGATAGAACACAACCTCATAGCTATTCTTGTTACACCACTGAAATACACAGGTCAGAATTTGCTGGTCATCTTACAATAAGATATTAGAGTGTAATTATTTTGTTATGGTCCATTGCACAAAATCTGAAAATATAATTTTCAGTAATAAAAATCACAGAAAACACATAAACAATTACAGAAGAGATATAGAAATTCATCAGAAATACGAGTGGCATATGAAGTATTTTCTAGTACATTTCCAAAATTACGGAAATGTAACAAAGTGTATAAACTATTACAAACATATCATATAAATAATCTTGATTTATTGAAAAGGTAGTCAATTATAGCAATTTTTGTCAAAAAGGAGAAGTGCAACAAATTACACATAAAGTGGTATAAAGAGTAAAGTTTACTTAAATAATTAATTAATGAGAATGCAAAAGTGTATAATTTTAATTTAAAACTAAATTAAATATTAGTTTACACTACTTAAAAATTTTTGAATCTCATCACCTTATACAATTACTATTTGCTCATTAAAAGATAGTGAATTATCACTTTTTTCATTAAATGGAAGGCAATACACTGCAAGTACACTACAAGCACAATAAATTGTACATGTAAGCATGAATATTAACATTAAGATGTACAAATCTAAATCGCAGATCAAACGTAAGTAATGTAAAATTTTCCACACTAGATTCTAATGTAGTGATCATTTATTAATAATACAATTTAATTTTATCAAACATTATTTCAAGTAATACCATAGCGGGCAGACCGGTTACTAGCCAAATCGTACCCCAGACGATATAGAAAATATATGTGGGTGAGGTTAGAGGTAAGGCCAGGCCTGGTAGCCCACGTAAAACTTGGCTAAATGTAGTAGAATGTATGATAAAAGAAAGAAAGGAGTTTTAAAAATAAAAGGACATGTCAGAGACAGTGTATGAATCTTGCGGAAGCTAGGGAGGTATCGGAGATAGGAAAGCATTGGAGAAAGATTGTGAATGAAAAATAAATAAGAGGAAGGGGTTGTTTTGCCTACCCCGCAAGGGAATGGCGTGACGGTTAAGTTAAGTTAACATTCGAAGAGAATGATCTCTCCTCCTATATTAAATATATGATCCAGTACATTTAAAAGATAACGTCACAGCTAGGATTGTTGCATTACACAATGTATTCCCACAGTACAGAAAGAAACAAAAATTGGCACACGTTTGATCAAATTTATGTTCTTGTGATTTTACATTTATCTCAAGAATCTAAAAGTAATTTAACCAGTGATTGTGTGTACTCAACTAATGTAAAAAATCATTCCGAAGTATAGCTCGAATGATAAATGGTTATTACATAATGCAGAAATCATGTTCTTCATATATTGTAATATATATACTTGTAAAGTGAAATTACTAATACCCTTTCTATCACCAATGGTCATTTATGGTTTATTTATTTATTAATGAATTAAGTATATGGCGTATTGACATATCGTTTCTTTTTATTGGACATGGAAAAGCTTAAACTAGCTGGTATACTTAGATTTCAACAATAATTTAAGCAAAAATAAAATTCATTCAATTAAGTAAGTCATGAGTAAAATTGTTTGTAATATCGAAAAATAACCTTAAAAAAACAAAAATCATCGCAATCTAAATTAAAATTGAAATACTTACTGTACTTCCACTAGCTTGACGAATAACACCAGGATAATACCAATCACCCTGCTTTGCGAGAACCCGATGATCACACCATTCACTCAGATCTATATCATATTGTTTACGAATTAGCTGGTCATCATCGACAGATCGAATTGAGCATGAATAATCCACGGCAGCGACTTGTGGTGGTGCAGAGATAGTACTTTGGACAACTGATACAGGCACACAAGCAACATTATTTGCTTCTTCTAATTCGGAGAGATCAAACTTTCTTTTCTTTGGTACTTTTCTTACTTCGTTATTGGTTGTTGACATTTTATTTAAAGAAATATCTCTGGAGTCTGAAATACTTCTAGTTCTTCGTTTATATTCAGCTATAAACATTTTTGAAATGACTACGGAATTTGTTGTAATAGTGTTTATAAACCATCATCATCTCCTAAATGTTGACATTACACATAATACACAATATAAATTTCAGTCTTAAATAGTCACAAATGATGCATTCTCATGTGCAATTCGCACAAAAGCACTGAGCATGGCCTGCTTCCATGCCTAAGTAACCTGAAAATCCAAAGTTGATGTAGTAACACTGCTGACCACATTTACAATAATCACTTAGTTTAAAGGGAGTAATGCAAGAACTTTTTTAAATTAACATCACAAGTACCTGTCATACCTACATCAATTTGTAAATAAACATGTATCTGTCATATGGACAAAACAAAAGAATTTTTCTCTTTTTGCTATCATCGTCATGGGAATTACGTTAATTTATTTTCAACTACTCAATTTTACGATTCACGAATTATTTCAGTTTTTTTTAATTGACAAAATAAGTATAATACATGAACATAACACCCACGAGACGCAGACATCAACCATTACCCCTCACCACCGCTGCACCCGCGATTACGGTTCGCCTTCGCATCCGTATCTGAGTGTGTATAGAGGAAGCCTGATTCATACCAAGCAAGAGTAACGTACTCCGTGAGGACAAAAATTAAAACACACTTCAGTTAATCAGAATACAGCTTCCAATCGCGCGTATGTTTTTCAAACCGATCAATCAAAAACGTAAAGAATTTCTGTAAACCCACCTACTTTGTATAAATTTAGACATTTACCTATGAGCAAATGTGAATTCCTTTGTTTTTACTATAATTGTAAATAGTAACGATAAACAAAAAAAAAACTGGGACTTATTCAGTGTTTAATGAACATTTACATTAATAGCCTTGTCGTAATTCGACAAATAGAATACTGTCAAATCGCGTATAAAATTGTAGGTATTCATTTATTTCCACTATTTACAATTTTCCATGAAAAATACTGTATTAAGTCCAATGTCAAATGTAGTCTGCTACTATTATCATTGGTATTAGATCGATGTTGTCTAAATAATTTACTTCATTATCTATATTTACGATCTCTAACGTGAAAATTCCCAAATATAAATACGCTTGAATTGTTAACAGTTCATTTCACATTTCAGAATTAAATACCCCCCCCCCCCCCTACTATGCTACTTCTCAATTAATGTAGCGAATTTGCTAGAATTACAGAAATTATGATGGTAGTGACAACATTGGAGAGGCGCGTACTTATGGATGCGTAACTGCATGTGTTTCCCTAGCTTGTACAATTAATATTAATTTATTTACATAGCACTGTCAGTTGTACTCATTTAAACTAATTTCGCGCATTTACAAATTTTGTAATATGCACATTTTCTATGCACGTAAACAATTTTTTTGTTTTAATTTTTTTATAGCTGTGATCTGTGTTGTTTTATTGTTAGGTAGTATTTTTTTTAATACTTTCTCTAATTAATAAACAAAAATATTTTCAGCACAAACAGCGGCCAGTTTGAAATGTTATGTCTGTGGTTTAGAAACAAATTTAAGTTGCAGTAATTTTAATATTTCAAGTAAAGATTTATTTTCACAAGAGTGTCCACTAAAGTCAAGAGGATGTATTACTCAAATGGAAGGTTAGTCAATAAATTATTAATTATTCATAATTATTATACTCTGAAGATCGTTAAACTATTTGTGCGTATGATCTACTGGTTATAAAAAGTAGATCATTTGTCTATTACTTTTAATAATTGTCGTATATACGGTGCAGGTGAAAATTAATCGTAAAGATATAGTGAAATAAAATAAATTGACAGAAATGTATACTCTATAAAATGAAAAATTAATTAAAGGATTTAATTTTAATTTACATTAATTATAGTCTACAGCATTTTAAAGTATTTAGCGTCATCCATTTCAAGGTCACGTCTCGTTAAGTTTAAAATTGCTAGCGCTTTGTGAGTCGGTTTATGGTTTATGGCCAACATAACCATACCAATGCGAAAATCTTCGTTAATGAGATACTGAATTAAGAATTATGTAAAATGAGTATTAATTGCACCGATTCCTGAAAAAGGCAAACATATTGCTCATTTGGGAAATTGCCATTAATTTTTATAAGTAGGTATAGTAACAATATAAGTACATAAAACATTTTTAAAATTAGTACATATTTCCGTTTATTGTAGGTGTATAGGTAACTACTATTATAATAAAAATTAAAAACTACTACCAAAATTTAACAATTTTGACAAGTATAAGAATTTTTTTTGTATATGAACTTTTTATTTAGCAATTGCTATATAAACACAATAAATGATTAATTACATGGTACTGTCTATAACTGAGTGATTAATATGTTATATTAATATATATGCATCTACCATATATTTTCTTAATCTTTTTAAATCTAGGTTTTTTAATTTGGTAGGTACTTATTATAATTTACTGTGCCTTTTACAAACATTAAATTATGTGATTATTAGTTCTTGTTACTATTATAGTGTGTAAACAGTGGCGTAATTCGCAGACCCGCGAGGCTGATACCTCGGCCGGACGCTAAGCTGTGAAGGGCGCTTAAACCATTGCCATTATTACTTTAAATATTTTTACGCCTTGCTGAACTAGGAAAATAAACTATACAAAATACTAAACGAGAATTAATCGACCAAGAAAAGCAACGTAAAACTTAACAAAAGAACATATTAAATTAGACTAAGTGACTCAGACATTATTTACACTTGAACGTTATTTAGTAAACAGTTTACCTGACCTTAGAAAAACATGCTTAACTTCTTCGATAACATCTGTAATCGTTGAGATTTTTAGTTTTTGAAATTAATGTAAACCTATATACACAAGAAAGTGCTTGCGCGTTACACTTAGATAATAGTCGGCCATCAGGACATATAATGTTGCTGCACTGTTAAATTAAAAGAACAAGAAAACTCAGATGTATTAAAATTTTAATAATTGTAATTAGTGTAGATAACAAAAAATGTGTAAAAGTGTAATTTTTTTTATTGCATCTTGTAGCGAAATATAGTGTAATAATGTAAGGAGCTACACTTATATTCACTTAAATACATTATTGTTTTGGTAATCTTCAAAGTAGGTAACAAATGATACAACACCACCACGAACATCAATCACGTACGGGGAAAAACATTGAATGCGTCCTAAAAGTCACAGGGGGCACGATTGAACTTTTTTACGCCACTCACTGTTTATTGCGTTATATTGAAAAGTGTCCTCTGTGGTTAAAATTTTAGTCAACCAGTACTTTTTGGATTATTCCGATTATTTTAGTGATCTTTTGTTAATACATTTTTCAAAGGCTGTAAAGATATGTCAATACATCGTTTTTTACAATAATCTTAAGGAATCTCATAATAGTAATTTATATTACAAGAGCGGAAAACGCGTTATAGCGTGACGAGCGTTAGTTAATCCGTGAGAGGCCGCAGGCCGAGCGCGGCGTGGAAGCAAGTCATGCTCAACTTTTTCTGTGCTGCTTCAAATGAAATAGAATAACAGTTTTATAAAGCACAACATTTGAAGACCGCTAAAGTCTCCAACTTCGCATCTTTACACCCCCGTTTATAGACGAACATATGAGATGGGAAAGTTACTTTGTATTCACTCTGTATTTCATGTAGTATAACGAGGAAAAGAATCTTGATCTATACCAACAGTTGCACACCCCAAATTAAGCATCTTAGTCACCCCCGTTTATGCGCGAGCATATGAGAGTAATTGAAGGGGTCAGTGCAAAAGTGGTTAAGTCACAATCTAAGTTATAGCTGTTTGAAAGTTTTAAAAGGTTCCCACATCTACATTTTTAATGTTCACCATGTGTACTTTTGTTTAAAGAAAAACTACGTTTTGGCAATATAAAAACACATAACACGTAATCGAATTGTTTTTTTTAATTTTTTGAAAAAGTGGACTTAGCTACTTTTTTTTTTTTAAATGGGATTAGAATATGAAAATGTGTTACTTTTATAATGAGAATTGAAATTTTCACCATTTGACATGTTAAATGACGCTTTATTACGGAAACATGGTGTGAATTATTTATATATTTACTTTTTTATTCGCAAGCTTTCAGGCAGATACTCTGTCCTTCGTCAGGCGTCATATCAAAGTGGCAAACATTGACAAGATAACATCAAAATGACAAATATTACCTAATAAGGTAACTAGAGAATTAAAATTAAATCGTTGTTGTAGACTGTATAACTTTCAGTTCTTGAAAATAGACACCCAGGTATCAGACAGTTCATATCCATTATCCATGTTCAAGTTGTTATACTGTTTCAGAATTTCAATAGCCTCTCGAATCTTCCTTTTATACCGTTTCCTATCGTTAGCCAGAATTCTTGTGTTTTCAAATTTTACATTATGCAGAGTGTTTAAGGCATGTTGAACAATTGCTGACGTAGGATGAAGTAAACGTAAGTGTTTTCTGTGTTCTGTTAACCTGGTGTTAATTAATGCTTCTTCCAGTTTCACCAATGTAGACTTTACCACAAGAGCATGGTACTTCGTAAACACCACACGCATGGAATGATATTTGGTCTTTGGCAGAATTCAGAAGATTTCGAATTTTAATACTATTTTTGTAAGCTACTTTTATATTATGCTTTTGTAATATTTTACCAATTTTATTCGTTGTGTTTGCTAGGAAATGTAAAATGGCAAAGTTATTTTCGATTATTTATGTAGACCTTTTCATGTTGTAGTTTACCTTGATGACAAATCTTTGTGGCACGGTTGTATAAAGTTCGTATCGTACTAAACTTTCGTGCTGGATAATGGTGTGATGAAGCATTAATATAACGATCTGTATGAGTTGGCTTACGATAAACGGAATGTGTTAGGCTTCTATCTTGCTTTCTTCCAATTAAAACATCAAGGAATGGAAGACAACCATCTTTTTTTTCTATTGTAAATTTAATGTTTGTATGCTGATCGTTTAAATGGTTTAGGAACTCCATTAATTCTTCTTCCCCAAAAGGCTATATAGCAAAAATATCATCAACATATTTAAGCCAAAGTTTTGGTTTCTTAGGTACATTATTTAGAGCCTGTTCTTCGAAATGTCCATAGCATAATTTACAACCGATGGGGAAATTGCAGATCCCATAGCCACCCCATCTAACTGTTGATATTACTCTCCGTTAAATAAGAAGAATGAAGTAGTTAGACAATGTTTAAATAATTTGATCTCGTTGTGGTTAAAATGTCATTCTAATAGTTTTAAGGTGTCGTTGATTGGTACTTTTGCGAACAAGGAATCCACGTCCAAACTAATTAACAAATCATCTGGATTACGTAACAACAAAGACATCATAATTTAACCAGCAGATAAACGACGAGCTACTGTTTAATGGAGAAAAATGATTACATGAACAAAGCTAATAGTTTACTAAAGGATTCTTGTTACAGTAAACTATCATACAATCCTAATTAACTACGAAACTGTTAAAGGAATCAAATTTACCAGCTGAAATAATTAAGGAACTAACACCACAAGATCCTACAATACCAAGATATTATGGATTTCCAAAAATACGCAAACCAAATGCTCCACTTTCGTAGCCCCATAAATTCAACAACTTAAGCATTATCTAAATACCTAAATATTTTACTTCGACCTTTCATTGGTTGGAGCAATTCCCTTATAAAGAATTCAGAACGTTTTATTGAATTGGTTGGCAAATTAACATTCATCCCAGATGATTTGTTAATTAGTTGTGACGTCGATTCCTTGTTCACAAAAGTACCAATAAATAAAACCTTACAACTATTAGAACGACATTTCAACTACAACGAGATCAAATTATTTAAACACTGTCTAACTACATCATTCTTCTTAATTAATGGCGAGTATTATCAACAGTTAGATAGAGTGGTTATGCGATCTCCAATTTCACCATCGATCGCAAATTATTTAATGGAACTTTGCGAAGAACAGGCTCTAAATAATGCACCTTTTCTTCCACTTTTGATGTTCTAATTGAAAGAAAACCAGATGGAAGCCTAACACATTGCGTATATCGTAAGCCTACTCATACAGATCATTATATTAATGCTTCATCACACCATCGTCCAGCAAAAGTTTAGTACGATACGAACTTTGTACAACCGTGCCACAAAGATTTGCCATCCAGATAAACTACAACATGAATTAAACCTTCTTGAAAAGGTCTTCATAAATAATGACTTCAACAAACACCAAATTAAAAAGTCATTTCAACTGAGACAAACGACGGATGGTAAATCTACAAATTCAAATAAATTTGCCATTTTACCTTTTCTGGCAAATACAACGAATAAAATTGGTACAATATTACAAAAGCATAATATAAAAGTAGCTTACGAAAGTAGTATTAAAATTCGAAATCTTCTGAATTCTGCCAAAGACCAAATACTATTACATACGTGTGGTGTTTACGAAGTACCATGCTCTTGTGGTAAAGTGTACATTGGTGAAACTGCAAGAAGCATTCACACTAGATTAATTGAATACAAAAGACGTTTACTTCATCCTACTAAATCGGCAATTGCTGAACATGCCTTAAACACTCTGGACACTATAAAATTTGAAAACACTAGAATTTTGACTAACGATAGAATTGGAATACAAGGAAGATTCGAGAAGCTATTGAAATTCTGAAACAGCTTAAGAACAGGGATAATGGATATGAACTGTTCGATACCTGGGCGTCTATTTTCAACAGCTGAAAGTTTTACAACAGAGATTTAATTTTAATTCTTTAGTTACCTTATTAATATGTATCATTTCGATGTTACCTCGTCAACATTTGTCACTTTGATATTACGTCTGACGAAGGGCAGAGTATCTGTCTGAAAGCTTGCGAATAAATAAATATATAACTAATTCACACCATTTTTTTCCAAATGAACCGTTATTTAATGGGGTACTTTTGCTTTTTTCTTTTTTTTTTCTTAAATAGGTAAAAAAGAAGTCAAAAACCGAAACTATGCGGAAAATATATTTCCCAAAAACTTAAAGTATAAAACAACAGATTTTACTTATAAATGTTAGTATCACTATCGATATCTTGTTCGTCATTATCAGTGCCATGGCGGTTGGCGGTAGTCACATTTTCAACGTTAATAAGGGTCCTCGTATAGAATTCAATATCGCATGCATTAACCAGTTAACAAGTTTTGTAGCAACCTCAAACTTTTTAGGTTTTATCTTTAAGTGATTGTCACGTAGGGCAGTGGAATTTTTTCTGTTCATACCCACTCTGTAAAGGGCCATGTTGTTTGGTATTCCTCTCACAGCCTCTCTAGCTTGAATGGGTTTTCCGCTTTCATACTTGACGAACCAAGTTTTAGAAATACCGGGTACGGAAGTCTTGACGTATGGCGCAACCCATTGCTTATAATCTTTTACTTGAACACTATATCGTCTGGAGCTAGCTCTCCGTTGGATCTAAGACCGTGCTGAACAAAAACTACATTAAAGGAATTGTTTTTTCTGAAAGTCCTGATTAGTTCAATGTAAGTCTCAGGATTGTCAAATACTTCTAGTTTCAGTCTTTTCTTTTCGTTGGCACAAAATCCTTGTCCGTGAGCATCATAGAGTGCACTGGAACAAGATACCATATTTCAATGCCCTTAAAGACGTTACGTTTGCATAACTGGTCTATTTCACGACGTTTATTTTTTTCTGTAAAAAGTTTTCCATTTTCTGGATTTCGAAGCCGCTTTTTAGCTTTTGAAACTCTAGGTACATTCTTGGAGTTATCCTAAGCAGGAACTGGGTTATCAAGTATATTTTCTGATTCTGCAGCATCAGCTTCGCTTTAATTTTCGCTGATAGATTCAGAGGTAACCATTGCAAATACATTGTTGCGCCGATTATCTTCGTGAGGATCGTAATCGCTTCCCGATGTTACATCTTCATTAAACCTACTTGATTCTAAAATAAAAATGTAGTTTTATAACCTCTCAAAATGGTTTTTTGAAGTAAGACTTGCTTATTTAAATTTTCTTAATATTTAGGCTAGTTTTAATACAATATTGTAAAAATTAGACTTACTCTTACCAATAGCAGACATTTTTCTCGAAGATACTTCGGTAAAATCTGCACGCGAGTCTTTACTATTTGTCAACAAATTTATAGGTTAGGTCAGCAGCAAAAGGTGGCTAAGTCCATGGACTTAGCCACCATTCATGTAAAGTAGATGAAGATAAAAATATTGATCTGTATTCACGGCTATATACGCCAAATTAAGCATCCTAGTCACCCTCATTTATGCGCGAGCATATGATATTACTGGAAAAGTTTAATATTTTTTTAGCACAAACTTAAAATAAGTGCCTTTTTCTACTGATTTTATTTACTCTGTATTTTATGTTAAATGTACGAAAATCAAAATCTTAGTCTATGTCGACGACTAAACACCCCAAATTAAGCATCTCACCCACCCCCGATTATACGCAATCTTATGAGAACGATCGGAGAGATTTTTTTTAGAACAAATGAAAAATATGTGCCCTTTTTATTAATATTATTTAATCTGTATTTCATATAGAATAGATGAAGATAAAAATCCTGATCTATATCGACGACTAAACACCCCAAACCAAGCATTTATACGAGAGTTTATGATACTATTGGGAAAGTTTAGAAAACTGTTTACAACCAACGAAAAATATGTTTGCGGCTTTTATTTACTCTCTATTTAACCCTAGGATGCATCAGCCGGACCTCTCAGTCCCGGAGAGGTTTTAGTTACTCATAATTTGCTTAAAATAATTTCAATCGGCTTGAGCATTCAGATATGCTCTAAACACATCTTTATTCAACACACACTTGATTCAAAAAACATTCAAGTATATTTAGAAATCGAAAAATAAATCTTTTCCGTTAATACGCCGTATTCACATAAACCGGGCCTCCGAAGCCCGTGTACTAGTTCCTATAAAACCAGTTCCAAGGCTGATTTGTCAAGCACTGCTGCGCGGAATTGTACGGCAAGTTGAAACCTGCATTACTGCTGAATGTATAAAAGTAAGCGCACCTGATTTTCATTCAGTTGCAATGAAAATTGCATTGAGTGAACTTGTGAAACACACATGATAATGGCGTGAAAAAAAATGCGAAAAGCGTAACATTTGGTGGTCTGTGAAGAAACATGTCGCAGTGGGCAGCTGAAACTAATGATGTGCCTTCTGAAGAAAGTGATGTGTCAGAAGCAGAAAATGATGACACAGAAGACACAAATTTCGAATTGGTTTCTGACGAGTATTCTGGATCTAGTTCTGATGATGATGATGACGATAATTCAGAGGACGACTTTGACGATATTGGTAATTCTTCAACATTGCTCCAACTGGTCTGGATTAGAGTTTGGCGTGCGCCAGTACTAGCAAGAAAACACTAAACGAACCGTTCGAGTTATTTGTAACTCTAGCTATTTTACAGGAAATTGTGAACTGTACTAATGTAGAGGGGAAACTTTTACGGAGCAAAAGGAAAACCGTGGAAAGATGTAACGGTTGATGAATTTCTTGCGTTCTGTTTTACTTATTCATGCGGAGGTTGACAAGCTTGGATGTTCCTGTGAGAGAACTATTTTGTAGTGAATTTGCCAATCCTATATAGCAAGCCACAATGTCCATATCTCGATTTGAAAAAATACGACGATTCGTCAGATTTGACGACAAGAGAACCCGGAATTTTCGCGTTTGGAAATCGATAAGTTAGCAATGGTGTTCTACGTTTGGGATTTATTCATTCGGCAATGCAAAACCTGCGTCACACCGGATACTAATGTAACTGTTGATGAACAACTCGTTGGGTTTAGAGATAGATGCAGATTCGTTCAATACATGCCAAGTAAACCGGCAAAATATGGACTTAAAATATATTGGATGTATGAATCTAAGTCTGGTTATGCTCTGGATGGTTTAGTTTATGGTGGTCGCCACCCCGGAGAACCTCCAAATAAAAATCTGGGACTGGAGGTAGTACAAACTATTGTGCGTGGAATTGATAATTCTGGTCTCAATCTCACGATAGACAATTTCTTCACTAGTGTTCCGCTTGCAATCTGTCTGTTGGATAAAAATATTACTGTTGTGGGTACACTACGCCAGAATAAGTGTGATATTCCGAAAGAAATGAAAGCCTCAAAAGATCGTGTAGTCTCCTCTTCATTGTTATGCTTTCGAAATAACGTATCTACGTTAAGTTACGCACGTAAAAAGAATAAATGCGTAATTTTACTAAACGCCATGCACCACGTCGTATCTATTAATGAGGACGCTAAGAGGAAGCCAGAAATCATCACTCATTATAATAAAACAAAGAGCGGCGTTGACATCATGGGTCAAATGGTGTCCACATACATGTGCAAAAGGTAAAGTAAACGATGACCCATGACATTTTTCTTCAACATCATTGATGTTACAGTACTCAATGCCTGCATAGTCTTTACGAAGGAACATCCAAACTACAACATAGGAGTGACTCACAAACGCAGATTGTTTTTGAAAAATTTAGCGAAGGAACTAGTGATACCACATATGCAGAGAAGATCTTCTAACGCTAACATACGGCGTAGTGTCTCCGGGAGTGTCTAAGCATATTTATTGATATCCCTGATACTCCAGCCGCTCAGACAAGTGCAACAATTAAGAGAAAGAGATACCCAGTGTACCCCGCAAATATTGATCGTAAAATCACAATGATATGTATTAGTTGTAAAAATAATATCTGTAATCAGCATAGTATTAGAATGTGCACTAAATGTTTCTCGAATCCCTAAAAAATTTTAAACAATAATGTTCACTTTCATATTTAATCTCCCGTTTGTAATGTATACTGGCCGCCTTAAATAAATGAACACACAGTAAACGCTGATGTATTTTAATGAAATTTTCAGAAAACGTGTATTTTATTCCTATTAATAAACGATAAAAATTTTAGCAATATACAAATATTGTTAACACTAATAATATGTGAACCCTCCTCTGTTTCTCACACATTCAGCTAGCTGATTAGGCATAGTTCAAATGAGTGAATCTATGCTAACCTATCCCATGCTTCTAAAATCCGTTGTTGAAGGACATTACGCTGTTTGGCCATTTATTCTCCGTCCCACCATATCCCACAAATGTTCAATTGGTAATAAGTCTGGCGAACGAGAAGGCCATGGAAGCAAATCAACATTAGCAGTATTTAGAAACTCCATAGCAACCCTTGCGGTATGCGGCCGCGCATTATCTTGCTGAAAAATTAGATTTTATGTTCCTTGCAGATATGGCAGTAATACTTGTTCAAGAACGTTGTTAATGTTTAGCGTTTAGCGTTTAATGTACCCTCAATAACTACTAGAGGAAATCTGCTTCTATGGAAGATAGCCCCCCACACCATCACACCTTTAGTGAGAGCAGTATGTCGTTGTAGAGAAAACTGCAAATTGCGTCTTTCTCCAGGGCGTCTTCTAACCAATCTGCGACCTTCATGAACCCATAAACAAAATCGAGATTTGTCACTAAAGATGACTTGATTCCATTGCACATCCCAATGCAACCTCTTGTTATACCATTGCCGCCGTGCAGTACGATGGCGTGGAGTTAGAGGTAAACGAAGTAAACAAAATGGTCGGTATGTTCTGAGCCCAAAGGTCGAATTCTTCGATACGTCGATCGTAAGGAGATTCGATGATCAGTTAATCATCTCGATCTGTCACCAATTTCCCTTGTTGATGAAAAACGATCCCGAAGAGCTACAAGCCGAAGAACACGATCTTCACGATCAGTGGTGCGTCTACGACGTCCGGGACGCAAACGTCGTTCCTCATTATTTTCTGACCATCTTCGCCAACATAAGGATATTGTGGGGACACTGCGTCCCACACGAGCGGCAACATCATGAATTGATAATCTGATGGAAATTTGCAAGATGTCGTACAGGAGGTATTATTTCAACTTTAATGTGTTTACAAACATGCTTAATATCGACACTTATATAACTACTGTCAAATGAAAAGAAAGAGTTTTTGTTTCATTGTCGACGATTACTTGATTAATCTTTATTGTATCTTGCTGAAATTTTCATCGTGTCTTAATAGGAATACACGTTTTCTGAAAATTTCATTAAAATACATCAGCGTTTAATTTGAAATTGATCGCCTAGGGATTAAAAAAATTTATAATTTTTCATTTTATGAACCCAGCATTTTTATTGATGTAAAGTTAGCTATAGATTTTCAGTTAGAGAAACATGGAATAACGTAAGATAATACTCCAAACATTACTTATATTAACAAAAAATAACTGCACAAATTTAAAATTGTTCATTGATCTTTAAAAGTGAGTGAATGACAAGAGAGATGGTGATTATTCCAAATCTAAAAATAGAACCAAAGCTCATTGATCCCTTTCGGGTGTTGACTTATGCCAAAGTTTATTGACCTAGACTGGAAGTTGGACTATTCTTAGAAATGTAATAATAGAACGAGTTTACGGAAATGGGAGGTGGTCTTGGCCCAAAATTTATTGGCCTCTTAGAACCGGAAGTTGGTGGATTCCTAGAAATCTAAAAACCAAAGTTCATTGACCCCTTCAAGGTAATTGACTTAGGCCAAAGTACATTGACTTGTTCAGGATCACTGACCTAGCAAAGCAGAAGTTGATCAATTACTAGAAATCTAAATATAGAATCAAAGATTATTGGCCAGGGACCGGAAATCAGGGTTCATTAACCTGGGCCTATTATGTTTTCGGGGGATGTCGGTCTTCTTCTAAAAATAAAAAATTCCATGGGGTATGAGGGTTCATTGACCTTGAAAAACTGCTGAGTAAATCAAAATATTGAAAACACTTCCAAATGTATTCTAGGAAATAGAATCTGCAAGGTAGTTGACAATGAATCGTTCTTATAAACTTCTAAAATTCAAGTTGTACAGGATTTGTGCTTGCTCTGTATTGGTCAAGGTCGTAATTCCAGGAAAAATGTACCATTTATATAATCTGCAAAATGAGCATTCCAAAACAATGACTCATTTTTTTTAGGAAATTAATAATCGTAACTGGTTTGTACGCGTGTATTTAAAGAGAAATTTTGTGATCGCTCATCACACTTCTTATCTAATTTTGTAATTACATCTAATTACGCTAATTACCCCGTAATTACCTGATTAACCGCGCGCGCCGGAATCCTTCGGGATCTTCGCCGCTTTCACCAGCAGTAGTGATCACTGTTTTACACACCACTACCGAAGAGAAAGTGAATAAAAAAACATTCCTTATCAGGAATAAGAAGACCGTCCGACCGAAGGTAGCAGCAGGACCAACTGCATCAAGGAGGCAGGAAGAACGCCAAGGACAACTAACGAAGACAGCCAGTAACCGGATCCAACCACACGAAGAGGGACGCCGCAGGGTAAATTACATTCCTACACTAAAACCTATCCTTATAACCAAACCCTCCATTTTCTATCGGACTCCTAACTCTAATCCTTAAACCAGCGAGGTGTGAGGCTGCACCTCGGTGGGAGTCCACCACCTTCTTAAAACAAAAATACATTTGCATTTATTGCACACCCCATCCCAATACTAACCACCATGGTAAAACATGGTAAACCCGCACCTCCCAGTCCCCTTTCCCTTTCCCTAACCCCGAGGACACCGAGCGTAACCTGCGCTGCCGTAGCTTCACTACCGGTAGCACCGACCCGGACGACGACAACCACGACGATGACGAAGAAAACGACCAGGACGCCACCCTCACCTTCACCCTCTACCTTATCCATATCCTTTTTGTCCCCCTCATCCTCCACTTCAACCGTCACCCAACCCAAATCCCGCTATTGCTTACGCAATATCCCTCAAGCAGTTACTTCTCAGAAACAACTATACACCATCCTGCGCATTCTCCAACTTCCGTGGGTGAATCTACGATTCAACCACAACCACACCGCTCTTATTGAAACTTCAACTCCTATCCCTACCGCTGAAGTGGAGAAATCCATTAAAGCAACCTTTGACACCCCATCCACTACCTTATCCGAGCTGGCCGGCCCAACCCTCAGCCGACCCCAACCCAAACTCTTTCCTTGTCATGCGTCATCCGCGGGGGTGACATTACCCCTGAGGAAATAACACAGGCCATCGACCTCCCCCATGTAACCAAGGCCATCCGTATTTCCAGAGCCACCAACCGTCCCACATCCTTCGTCATTACGCACTCCAAATCCTCGGTCGACTTCCTTTTGCACAACGGCGTCTGTATGTTCGGCAGATGCTACGAGTGCGAGTCTCCACATACCCCCAACCCAGTTCCCAAGTACTGCTCCACCTGCACCCAGGTGGGTTGCCAAGCAGTAGAGTGTCCTACCCGATACCTCAAGTGTCCCTCCTGTGGCGGAAGCCACAAATCCCAAGCCTGCACTTCCATATCCTCGCCAAAGTGTAACAACTGCGGCGGCTACCACCCTACTTACAATTTGGACTGTGAGAAACGGTGGGATATCCCGTCCTCTCCTACCCAGGTAGCCCCCCTTTCCAAGCTGGAAGCAGCTTCCACCACCTCCTCCGATCCTGACGATGAGAGCCACGAGCACTTTCTCAGGATCAACACCTTCCTGAGAGTCCTTTCCTTAACTCTGTTCACTATCTTCCCTGATAGGCGCGAGCGAAGAGGATGGACCTAGTAACCAGGGAGTTCTTAGACAGGCATTTGTACTGCAGTTGGAGCGGTACGAAAGTCGGTTTTAGCACTGCCTACTACCGACAGGAGTAAATTCCTACTTCATTTCCTTTCTTTCATCTCCTAACCTCTCCTCATCACTTCCCTTCGCAATGGACCTGACGATAGGAACTGTTAACGCGGGTGGCGTTCGACGAAAACGCCACCTGATCAAACACGTACTCGACACTGACCACATACAAATACTAGCCATAACAGAGACAAAATTAACCAACACAGGAACCCCTAACATAAGCCATTTCAATACCTAACTGCGCAACATCCCCGACAGAGACAAACGAGGTACTGCACTGCTGATTCACTCCCGACACCAATCCACTCTCTACACCCTACCGCCGCACCTTCAACGTCTAGAGTGTGCAGCTGCATCGGTACACCTTCCCTGATCCCCTGTAATAGTATTTTGCTATTATAACCCACCCGGCCATAACACACTTTCCTCACCACTACTACAATATATAGCCAACATCCCCAATGCAGTACTACTAGGAGACCTTAACGCCAGACACCAACAATTTGGAGACACGACGGACAATGCAAACGGACAAATACTAACGAACTAACTACTAAGACTACCGATAGTACGAATTAGGAACATTCACCCCACATTTAGTGGACACAACGGCTACTCCATACCCGAGCACATAATATGCTCCGAACAAATAACACAATTTTTCGATGACAACTGCCACCTCGGCACAACAATAACATCAGACCACCTTCCCTTACTAGTCAAAACATCCCTAGGCCCCGCACTTCCCCCAAATCAAACAACAATCACACGCAGAAACTTTCAAAACGCTGATTGGAATGCGTTCAATGAACACATCTACAAAAACCTCCCAGATCTACCCCATAACACTACAGACGACATAGGCAGAGCAGTACTAGGACTGACCCAATTTATCTCGGACGCTGCCAACGCAGCTATCCCGACAAAAGTAATACCCGGAAACCGCTTCCACCCCGCATCGTTCTCCTGATCAAGGAAAAACGACGGATATACCGAAGATTTCTAAAGACCAGGGACCCAGCACTAAAAACCGAATATAACAGACTAAGCGCAATAATCAGACTAGGGACAAGCAAATACACACAGGAAAATTGGATAAAAGAAAGGTCCCAAATTCTGGCACGAATTCAAGATCCTAACGAAACAAAAAACCAAATCAAAATGTCACCTAGTCAATCCTCAAGATACTCCCGCAGTTTCCGACCAGGAGAAGGCCGACCTTTTCGGCCTTCACCTGCAATCCGCCCTCACTGCCCCCGACGATGCATCGTTTGATAACGATTTCATAGCTCAGGTCGAGCACAACCTTGGGGCTCTCCAAATCCTAAACCAAAACCAGAGACCGCACGTACTAACCGACATCGACCCATTCCTTAGCCCCATTTCACCCGATCAAATACTACAAACTCTTAAACAAGGGAGAAATTCCGCTCCAGGACAAGACGGACTTAACCGATTAATATTCAAAAACCTACCACCCAACGCCATTAGACTGTTAGCCCAAATATACAACAGATGCCTTGCCCTATCCCATTTCCCGACGGGATGGAAGTCCGCTTCGACCGTCATGATACCCAAACCTAGATCCGATCCTTCCCAACCCTCATCCTATAGACCAATTTCCCTTTTAAGTTGTATGGGCGCAAATGTCTAGAGACCATCCTGTCCCGGAGGCTAAGAGAACATCTCGAAGCCAACGACATCCTACCAAACAGCCAATTCGACTTTAGACCGAACCGATCTTGCCACGACCCCCTAGTAAAACTCTACACGGAATCCTCCAAAGCATTGAACCATGGTGACTGTTGCCTCGCAGTCTTCCTCGACATCAAACAAGCCTTTGACAAGGTATGACACGCAGGACTACTACATAAACTACGACAGTTAAGCTTCCCGATCGCATTCGTCCGACTCCTTCTCTCATATCTGACAAGCAGATGTGTGAAGGTACGAGTAAGCTCCTCCACTTCCCTAACTTTTCGTCCCACTGCCGGAGTTCCGCAAGGATCGGCCCTGGCACCTATCCTATATACCATCTATGCATACGACATTCCCCAAAGTACCAACCCGAACATAACAGTATCACAATTTGTCGACGACATTGCTCTGGGCGACCAATAGGGGCAGTGACGGGGCAAACAAACTAATAACCCAGCACTTTCCCACTTCTACAACTGGGCCAACCGGTGGAGACTAACAATCAACCCAAACAATACTGTTTAGACATCCCAACTTATCCAACTTCGACAGACAAACCTCAAACAACATCAACTTGACCCTACGCGGACGAAGACTACCACTACAAGACATAATCGTATACCTAGGTATCACGTTCTCCCGGACCCTACACTGGCAACCCGACGCTAGCGACGCTCTTAATAAGATACGCAACCGCGCATCACTATTGAAAATGCTGCGAGGAAACATCAGAGGTTGTCACCTCAAAACCCTACAACACACGTACAAAACTTACATTCGACCGATACTTGACTACCGCGCTCCATTGTACGCAAGCCTAAAAACTAACCAACCCCAATCCATCGCCTCCTGCGAAAGGGCAATACTACGCTCCATACACAAACTACACTTCAGATTTCCAAACGAACTAACCATACAACACGCCAACATTCAACCAATAACCAACAGACTAATAACACTACAGACCAAATACACAAACCGCAGGACAAACGGTGACACGATCCCAACCAAACAAATTTTACGAATCCCATTTTCCAACAAACCTAGACTACCACGACAACCCAAAACCAAATTCAAACACCTCCCAGCACTCCAACTTCAACGAACAGATAACCTACCAGAGGAGTTCGAAGTGCTCCTCGACAATACTCCCTACATCCTTAGATAAAACCAAAACCAATCCTCGCCAGTGAACGATGACGACCGCCGCAACGAAAACGGACAATTATATCCATCCAATAATACTACCCACTACACATCCAATATATCCAATATATACACTTATATATACATATATTATATCCTTTTTTTAATTTTTTTTACCACAAAATCAAAACATCAATATTGTAACCACATTCAATGCACAAATATAAAACATAACACAATACAAACACGCTGAAGAGGCAGAAGATCCCTAAACTGCCCGAAGAAAGAAGACCTTTATGGAACCCAGGAAAAAAAAGAAAATCCCGAAAAAGAAACAAACGAATTAAAAAAAAGAGATCGCACATCAGTCACTTCGACAGTATCTCACCATCTATTTCTAAAAACCTAATCAAACAGCAATAAAATCATTTCTGGAACGATCGAAACCCAAAAGAAGAGAAGCTAATATAGTTGATGCACTTTATACCACTCCAGATGCCGACGAGCTAACCCACGGAGAAGATTTATTAGAAGAAAATTCGAGATCATCGGATGTAGTTTGAACATATGAAACATATTTGCATCAAAACGACTTGCATGCAGGTGGAGAAGAAATCTATGTACCTAAGAGTAAGAAACAAAAAATCACATGAAACTTTACTTAAATGGCAAAAAAATGAGGTAATTATTTACAACTATATCGCATACACTGAAATTTAAAAGAAAGAAGAGTTGCGAGATTTGCTAGAAAGGAAATCTCCGGTGGAGTTGTTCAATATGCTAATTGGTGATTCCGTATTATAAATTGTATCAAAATCACGTAAATATGCTTTCGATAAGAATCGTAATAATTTTAAATTGACAACCAGCTACCTGAATAAATTTATTGGAGTTTTGATACTCCCCGGATACCACACTCTTCCACAAATACATGTATTGGTCACGAGATGAGGGCAAACGTTTAGAAATAGTACGTAAGTTGCATAAGCCGGAACCGATTTAGATAGATGTACACTTATGTGACAATTTTTGTTTCAAAAAGAACATTTTTTTTAAATAAACAAAACTTTCTATAACTTAAATATATATCCTCTCACAAGTTGGCATTAGATGAAAAAATAGCCCACTACTTTAATAGACATTCTGCAGAGATGTTTTATTCACTTATTAAATTTAATATTTATTTTAATTGTGAAAACACAAACATTCACGAGGTTTATCCTTTTGGTATAATCGTGTATTTTTTATTAATTTTTAAATTTAAACGTTTCCATAACAATTACAGTTATCGTCTTCAGTAAATGATAATAGTATTTAAAAAAAATAATTAAGATGTCAAATAAACATATGAAATCTGAAAACGTGAATATAAGTCTGTTATAATAGTAGCTAATCTTTACTACAATAAAATTAGATTCCGTTGTTGGCTTTTTTATGTACGTTCCCTGTTACAGCAGACTTATATTAACGTTTCCAGATTTCATATATTTATTTGACATCTTAATTTTGGTTTACTGAAGACAATAACTGCAATTGTTATCGAAAAGCTTAAGTTTGTAAAAAATTATTAAAAGATACACTCAAAAGATAAGTATTTTAATTATCTAAGGCAATTTAAACAGCGTTGACAGAATTTTAAGTCATCTAAAACTGATCTATTAGGATGGCCTATAAAAAATGACGTTTTTTTAAGGAAAAACTTTATTTAATGATAAAATAAGAAATGAAAACTTTTATTCACTAAAGTATAAACCATTGTAAAGTAATATCTTTCGCCATCTTTCTGCAAGATCTTCAATGCCACGACGTTACCATGTAGCATCCTTGGAATTACAGAATTCTCGGCATGCAGTTTCAACTTCCTCAACACTTGTAAAATTCCGTCCATGAAGGAAGTGCGCCATCGATCGGAATAAGTGATAATCGGAAGGCGCACGGTCCGGGCTATAAGCTGGATGAGGAAGAAGCTCCAAATTCAATTCCCTAATTTTTTGTTATTGCAGAATTGCCCGTCCTCTGTTCACCAATCCAGGGTAACGCCGACTTAGAGCATCATGCATCCTATCCAACTGTTGACTGTAAAGGTTAGCATCAATCGTCTGCCCATTAGGAACCAACTCAAAGTGAATAATCCCTTCAAAATTCCACCATACATAAAGCATAACCTTCCTTTGGAACCTTTCTCGTTTTGGGAACCGGCAACGCAGGTTGCCCAACAGTAATCCACTGATTTTCTGTGCTAGGATGATTGAAGTAAATCCACTTTTCATCGCAAGTTCATCTCAAGGATTGGAAAGCACTTGATCACACATCTGAACTCGCCTTTCTTGCCATTGCTGGCGTTAAGTCGTGACGAACTTCTCTACAGCGTCTATTGGCTTTTCCAAGTTGATTCAAATGGCGCCTTACGGTTTCTTTGGGATACCCAAGTTCTGCTGACACCTTACGGGCACTTATCGATGAATTTGCTTCAACAAGATCTAGAAGTTCAGCGTTACTTAGCGAGTTGAGCCGACCAGAACCTTGTTTCATCTTGAAACTTGTATGTCCACCAGTAAATTTTCGAAATCAGTGCTGCACCGTATGAATGTTCACTATTCCTTCCTCTTCCACTTCGCATATTTTTTTTAACTCCGGCGGTTTGTTTCCAGTAATGACACAACAGTATCAAAATTTCGCAATTTTTGTCAGCCATTTTGACGTTTATTTCTAGTTAGAAACAAAAGAATATCAGAAGAAAATTAGACGCGGACATTCGCCTGCTTGATTAGTTTTTAATACTGCATAGCATTAACGTATAAAATGTTTTCTAGATAGGAGCAGAAGGGCTGAATAAGAAACTCTAAAAAACAACATTTTTTTATGGGCCACCCTAATAACAGGGGGTTTCGAAGGATTTGAAATGTTTTGTACTTCCATCCTGCAACACTGACTTTTCAATGCTCAAAATCGTTCAGAAAGTCACTGTTTCTGGCTAGACCAGCAAAATATTAAGATTTTTAGTTTGGTATCACTGGTTTTTCGTACAGTAACATTTTCTAACAGCTGTCATACATATTAGAGCCGTTTGATGCTCAGTGCTGCCAACATATTAAAATATCATGTGGTACCATCATTAAAAAATTTTCTAACGTATTTTCAATGAATTTAATGATTTCAGCACAAAAATTGTGTGTATCACTGGTCCAAAAATCATAGTTTTGAGAGTATGAGGCGGTTAGCGGGCCGAGGCGTCAGCCGGCAACTGTGTATCGTTATTGATCTAGTAATACTTACAAATCTTATGAGCCGTTGATCTGTAACTTACTAATTTGCTCTTACATAATTTGTTAATGGATAGCGAGCAGTACCGGGTGTCTCATTATTGTGTATTAAACTAAATAGCAGTTGAGGTCCACTGTTACTTAAAAGTAACAAGTTTTTAAATGCTTTTATCAAGGTCTGGTTAACAGCGTAATTTTGATACAATTTTCTCTCTCTCTCTCTCTCTCTCTCTATATATATATATATATATATATATATATATATATATATATATATATATATATATATATATATATATATATTATATTATATATATATATATATATATATATATATATGAGAAGTGACAGCTTGTTGTTCTTGTATTGGTGAAAATTGAATGTCTGTTTCATGCAAACAAAACACGAATTTTAATAGTTGTAGTTGATTCTGTGGTTAAATGCACTCTTGTAAAGGTGGTATTGCAAAATACATTTCATAATAAGCATAACTTTTTTGTAATTGAGAGTGAATTGTAGGGACTTCAAAGTACCTTTGGGCTTTCTAGGGTGTCTTACTTTCAGACTTCTGAAATGTATGTATTACAGTTTATTCAAGTAAATAATTCATATTGAATTTTTAGATGGAGTTAAGTAGTAATGAACAGAGTAGACCTCTTACTGATAAAGAGCTCTTAAAAATAATGGACGAATTTGTATATGCAGATTTCCCTGAAGACAATCTAATAGTAAGCGATGAAGAACTTGACACCGATAGTGATGACAGAAGAATATGAGCTGATAACCTTTCAATGTATTAAAATACACGAGAATGGGCACAATGAGGTCATATATGAAGAAAATGGAAACGTTTTTAGCACATCTAATCATACTGTTGAAAATGAATCAATGCAAAACATAGCTCATTCCCGAAGTAGTACACTACCTTACCGCGAAGAAGGAATGAACATAAGATTGCGAATGCGGGATGACGTGGAACCGCCATACCACACTATGTTGACCATTTTGGGACGTTAGAATATAATTTTGTTGGATGTGAAACAGGAAGAGATATATTGTAAGTCTTGAACAATATGCTTGATGATGGGTGGGTGGGTTGGTTGGTGGACCGGTAGGTCGGTTGATTGGTTGGGTGGGTGGGTGGAAGCGTGTGCGTGTGTGTGTGTATCTGTGCGTGTGCGGAAGCGCGTGCGTGCGTGCTAACAACATCCTTTCAAGATGAAAACCATTCTTGTTTTAGCATTAAAAAATAGAGTTATTAACTGCCGCATATTAAACATTTTTACCCATATTTAAAATCTGTTTGGGTTTTATTATCGTGTATTTTTGTATTTAAGTTATACAAATCTAGACGTTTCGATAACTCTTACAGTTATCTTCATCAATAGTAATACTATCGTTCAAAATTGTTTAAGATGTTGAAACACTATTGAAATACTATTGTGAATGTGTTCGTATAATTGTTAACTTTAAAACTAAATTATTTGGACAGTTTTACGTAAATTTTTTACTTCCGTGATGAAGACTGTATATTTAAGTGGAACAATCGAAACACATATACGTGCGCGCAAGCACATTATATATATATATATATATATATATATATATATATAAGAGTTACAAATTTAATCATAATATATATATATATATATATATATATATATATATATATATATATATATATATATATATATATATATACAGTGATAGTCACGCTCAACGGGACGGAACCTAGCGGTAAAACGGTAAACGATATCAAAAAATCGTTTGACACAAGTATGTAGGTCTATTTGGTCTACAAATTAAAATTAGTGTGGAATATACAGGGTTACTCAAAAAAAAGTTACATATGAAAGTTATGTTTTTTTAAATGGATCACCCTGTATTTTATTACTTTTTTGAATCCTACTTTAAAAAATAATATGTATTTATTCAAGTAACCCTATATCTAAGTTTGATAGTTTTCGAGTTATTCAATTGTTTCTAAAAATGTAGAGTAATTGAAAAAAATTAATTACAACTTAACAGAAATTTTTTAATTAATTTGCTTTTAGATTTCGATTCTACACTTCTTGGACTGTCTATCAGAATAATTACAATAGTAAAATAATATGCAGGGTGTTCCTAACTTCAACTTTGATTTTCTCCAAGTATTTGGTGCTATTACTTTGTTATTTTAAATGGAACACCCTGTATTTTATTCCTTCATGAGAAGGGAAATTTAATACTCTTTTAAACTGATATAGGGTTCCCTATCCCAATTTTCAGTATTTTCCGAGATATTTCCATTATTTTACCAGTATGCATAAATATTGATGGTTTTATAGTAAATACTGGCAAGATGGCCTTGAAATATAAAACAAATAAGTTGAAAATATAATTTTACAAATGAAACAATAAAACGAATAACAATTAACATACTTACAACATTAAAAATCACTCTACTAAACTCATTTTATAATAAATGTTCAATGTGATATACATTTTGTTGAATACACAGCATTATCCTCTTTTCAAATGAGCGTTTCACATTATTTAGCATTTAGGGTGTGATTGTCGCGAATGCTTCTCTAATGCGTATTTTCATGTTTTCAGAGGTAGTTGGAGCAGTGTGGTACACAAGGGTTTTGATGTATCCCCAGAAAAATGTCCATTGTTGTAAGTCGGACCTAACAGGCCAATTGGTAGGACCTCCTCGACCTACCCACTTATCTTCAAATGTCCGGTCTAAATATTCCCTCACATTCCTTGGAAAATGTGCTGGCGCACCATCTAATTGTAGCCACATTTTTTGCCTCACATTTAAAGGAATATCTTCTAGGAGAGTCCAAAGTTCGTTTTGAAAAATCTTAAAAATTCTCTTCCATTCAAATGGCCATTAAAAAATATGGCCCTACTACATGTTCTCCTATTAGTCCCCGTATACGTTTAGGGACCAACGATTTTTCGATCTATTGTTTAAATTGATGAGGATTCTCAGTGGCGTAATAGTGAAAATTATGCCTATTAACCAGTCCATTATTGTGAAATGTAGCTTCGTCAGTGAATAACAAATTATCATAAAAATATTGATCTTCTGCCGTATGGTCGAGAAGCCATAGACAAAATTCCAGTCTACGTTGAAAATCCACTCCATACAAATGCTGATGCATTTGTATATGATACGATGATAGTTATGTTTTCTTATTATTCTACTTACGCTGGATTGACTTATATCCAGTTCTCGAGAAATAATTGTCGAAGTGTTATTGGATTTTCAATTACAGATTGCAAAACTGCTAGTTGTAAATCTTCATTTTCCGTTACGGGCTTTGCTATTTCTCGTGTTTATATTCAACACTGCCAGTTTCAATAAATCGGTTTAAAAGTCTCTCGAACACTTGCGAGGATGGTCTTTTGAGGATATCTTCAGCATAAACACGTGATGCTAATAAGCAATTTTGAAAACATTCATCTAATATAAAAATCATATTTACTCGATCTTCAATTGGGTATTCTTTCATTGTATTAATTATGTTAAATAGTGAAATCAACACTAAATAAGTTTTACTATCTGACATAAGAAAATGTTTTATTTGTTAATTTTCTCAAAGCCTACTTAGAGTTTATCATAAAATCTTCAACATTTACGCATACTGATAAAATAATGCAAATAATTCGGAAATAAAGAAAATTCGGATAGGGAAAATAATATTAAATTTTCGTTTTCATGCAGGGATAAAATACAGGGTGTTCCATTTAATAATAACACTAAAAACTTGATGCACATCAAAGTTAAAGTTTGGAACATACAATTTTACTTATTTTATTAGAAAGTCCAAGGAGCGAATTAATCAAAAAGTCTGTATTAAGTTGCAATTAACTTTTTTTCTTACACTACAGTTTTAGAAAAAATTGAATAATTCGGAAAGTATCAAATTTAAGTATACGGTGACCTAAATGAATACGTTAGTTTTTTAAGGACAATTAAAAAATGTAACAAAGTTCAGGGTGATTCATTTAAAAAAAATAATTCTTTAATATGTAAATTTTTAAATTATAAATCTTGTCAAAATTTGCTATAAAACCAACAATATTTATGCATACTGGTAAAATAATGGAAATATCTCGGAAAATACTGAAAATTGGGATAGGGAACCCTATATCAGTTTAAAAGAGTATTAAATTTCCCTTCTCATGAAGGAATAAAATACAGAGTGTTCCATTTAAAATAACAAAATAATAACACCAAATACTTGGAGAAATCAAAGTTGAAGTTAGGAACACCCTGATATTATTTTACTGTTGTAATTATTCTGATAGACAGTCCAAGAAGTGTAGAATCGAAATCTAAAAGCAAATTAATTAAAAAATTTCTGTTAAGTTGTAATTAATTTTTTTCAATTACTCTACATTTTTAGAAACAATTGAATAACTCGAAAACTATCAAACTTAGATATAGGGTTACTTGAATAAATACATATTATTTTTAAAGTAGGATTCAAAAAAGTAATAAAATACAGGGTGATCCATTTAAAAAAACATAACTTTGATATGTAACTTTTTTTTGAGTAACCCTGTATATTCCACACTAATTTTAATTTGTAGACCAAATAGACCTACATACTTGTGTCAAACGATTTTTTGATATCATTTACCGTTTTACCGCTAGGTTCCGTCCCGTTGAGCGTGACTAACCCTTTATATATATATATATATATATATATATATATATATATATATATATATATATATATATATTTGGGATTAGTGGTTTTAAGTTTACATTATTACATTGAACTTATTCCCAAATTAAAGAATGGATTTTACTACTAAACTATTTAATAGAATTTTAACGCTATTTTCTACTTAATCTATCTAACGGGATTTATTTAACGTATAGGAGCGGTTTTAATTAGTGTTTTACAACTGATTAAGGTAAATTAAAATGTGTTCTAGTTAGCTTTTCGTAAGTAGGTGAAATTATAATCAGAAGGGTTTGGTGTTCTTTCAGGTCTCTCTATTCTTATTTAGAAATAACCGCCGACGGGGTGGTGGACACAGATAGCTACTGAATCTACAGGGTTAATTACGTAGGGGAAATTTGATGGTAGATATTCCAGTATGGAATATTTTTATACGGAAACGAGCAATGTGTCGTCCGTAAATGAAATAGTGGCGGTGAACCGTTTATCTCGGTACGGGTAAACCTTCAGGAACGATTCGTTTACTAGAATGTTAACCTTTCTTCACCGCCGGGTAGGGTAGACTAAACGTTTTACGCAGTCTGATATTACAAAAATGTTGGATGCGGGAATAATTCTGTAATCTGGATTTAACACGACGTGCGATTCAGGACAGATTCAGGACTCCGAAAAGGAGTAGATTTTTAGGAACGGGCAATTACGTGAAGTGAGAGAAAATGTAATACCCACTTTTTTGACGTAATTACTACACGGACTGAAACTTTTATGTTCTCCACAGGTGATTGTGTAGGTGATGTAAATAAAAACTTACATGCAGGTGACGGCAAATTTAAACGACAGCAGGCCATGGTGTACAGGAGTATTCAAGAAGAAACCTGAGGCGGAATTTACTTTCGGTAGCGCGTCTGGCGGTTTTATGAAAATATGCGGAAGGCGGGGACGGATTTTGGCAGTGTCGTTTGTTTAGAGATTGGTGGTCGCGTAAGTAGTGTAACGTAGATAATTCTCAATATTTTCGGAACAACGTCGAAGGGGATAAAAAATTGTTTGAAATTCTGCAATTTTTAGTAAAATTGATTAATTAAAAAAAGGGTCTTTAAACACTATTAAAACCATTCGAGTGATATCTAATTCAGCCTTGGTAATCTCTGGTATTTGTTGCACATTTTCTGTCGGATCTTCTTCATGTACATAGATCTCACCTTAAAAGTCTTCAATCGTATTCTGTATATACTTGAAATAATCTACTTCTGGGTTGAAAGGGATCAGCCCACATTTTCTAAAAGCATTCCTAATCGTTTTAGGCAAATTATCATTGTCTAATACGGTTCTCAAAAGTGTCGAAAAAGTAACTTTCGTAAAAACGCAATTAACCTTTTTGTTTTAGCTTGACAAGCTCTCACAATCTTCTTTCAATCTGTTTTAAGTGGCTTAAAGACGCTCACATCAGCTGGCTGTAGCAAATTGGTAGTGTTCAGCGGAAGTGCGTACAATATGATTCCATGAGTATGACAATATTGACTCAGCTCCATTGATAAGCGTGATTTATGTCCGTCTACAAACAACAGGCCTGGGGATATTATTGTCTTTAAGCTACTCATTGATACAATTGGCCAAATAGTAAAAAAAATCTGTTTTCATCCAACCGGTGTTCGCACGCCCTAAGAAGCTTTGTTTTGTATAATAAATAGAAATACCACCATTGGTGGGAATGTTTTTCCATCAGCTTAAAACACCAGCAGCACTGTCCTTTTTCAGCTCGTATATCTTTTTGTATGCTTTAGGTGCCAAGATATTTGTACTTTTGGGACATATGGACATACTTGTCTTGTCTCCATTAAAAATACGAGGTGGGTTCTCCAAAATATGCAGAGCTTCATGTTTTTGTAGGAATGTATCTAACTCCCTGGACCATTTTTTTTACACTCTTTGGTTACAACACCCCTTGCGCTAGTAACTCTTTCCGATTCTTGAAGTGTTAGCCTTGAGTGTCTTTAGAACCATTTCTGACCGGGTCCATGATTCTTAAATAGCGTTTTTCATTCGCTGCCTCCTATAATTGATTGCACGGTGTTTAGCAAATTGTAACGCTTTTGTGGGAAACCACATTTGGCCAGTTTAATTAGCCAATTTTCTATTTCATTTTCTTCTTTGTTGCTGAAAACAGTCCCTGTTCCTATTTTTCTAAGATCAACTTTGACTCGGCTACGAATACGGCCTTGAAGTGTTCCTCTGGGAACACAGATCTTCTTCTTGCTTCTCTTATATGTACATTTTCATTTTTAATGGCAATCAGAGCATTTGTCAAAGCTTCTTCCAAGTATTTAAGTATTTTGTTACTTTTATATCTATCCATAGTTATTCTAAAATAAGAGATAAAAATTGTGAAGGTGCCATACACAATAGGGGCGGTTGAATACAGGGTTCAAAAAGTATTTAAAAAGTGGTATCTATTTAATGTGTATATTAGGGGACACTTTTGCAAACTCTGTGAAAATTCCAGTCGTCAGCCGCGCGTCTGAAGGTAGAATTTTGCTAAGATTGAAACACCAGTGCTGAGCCCCCTATAAAATTATATGAATTTGAAATTTTTGAGGTTAGAGTGCCTAATGAAGTAAATACCTAACTATATTTATGTACCGGGTGGACCAATAAGCCGATCCTCCGGTTATATCTAAGGAACTGTTTATCGTACAGCTTTGGGAAAAAAAAATTTCCTTAGTAAAAACGGCCAAGGAAAATCGCTGGAAATAACTTTCAAGTTTCTAACTTTACCGCTAGAGCGGTAAAATGCAGAAAAATTTAAAAACAATTTTTTTATAAAATATGTCCAATCATAGTAGGTATTAAATAAGTAAATTAGAATGATGCATAATTTCTGCACAAATTTTGTTAAATACTTTTTTCTCTATGTTTTCAAATAAAGGGTGGGGGAGAGTGGGAATGCTTGTATGAACAAATGCCTATAACTTTGGTTTGGATCAACGTATATTAACGAAATTATTCTCATTCGAAAGGACGTAGATAAACCAATTACATCTACTATAAAACAATTGCATTTAGTTTTAATTGTCCTAGATAGAGGACACTTTCGAATAAAAAAATTAAAATTTGTGTATATTACAATTTTTAAATGCAAACACCACAAGTATTGTAAATTACAACGGAAACTGATTAAATTCGTAACAAAATGGCTCAAACCGCATGGCGATATTTTTTGTCTAACTCGAGATATAAGTAAAAACGCGTAAACATACGTAATTAGTATTGGCTCACTCTGTATTATAACTTAAAATAACAAAATATACGAAATGTTCAAAATGTTTTCCATCATTGTCCACCCAAAGACGTAATCTATTGCGGGTAGACATAACAGCTGCTTCAATCTCAGCTATGGATATACTATTTATTGCGTTTCTAATGCGTTATTTCATGTCTTGTCGCGTGGTTGGTCGAGTTTGAAAGACTAACTCCTTCAATCTTCCCCATAGATAAAAATCTAGACATGTTAAGTCTGAAGATCTAGCTGGCCATGGAAATATACTTCCCCTTCCAATCCATTTATATGGATATCTTAAATTCAAATAATCTCTAACTCGCCTGGAAAAGTGCACAGGGCACCCATTATGCTGAAATATCAGATCTCTTCTGGTTTGTAAAGAAATGTCTTCTACTCAAATAGGCAATTCATTTTCCAAAAAATTTAAATATGTATCGCTATTTAAAGTTTCTTCAAAGAAATATGGTCCTATGATTTTTCCATCAACTATACCACACCAAACATTAAGACTCCGCCTACCTTGAAGCTGCACTTCGTCCATCCAGTGCGGATTTTGTTCAGCCCAATAATGCATATTGTGCAGATTAACACCACCCGCACTACTAAAGGTGGCTTCGTCTGTCCACAAAATATTTTATATGATATGCGGTTGTTCTTCCAGCATACCTAACATCCAATTGCAGTAATCCAGCCTTACATCGAAATCCCTTTCATGTAAAGCTTGGTGGAGAACTACATGATAAGGATGCAGTCTAAAAAACATAGAAAAACAAATATTTTTAAGGAATTAATGAAATGATTAAAGTGCCATCTTGCCATTTTTATCGCAATATGAAAATATGAAAATAAAACAGTTGAATCTAAAATTTAAAGAGGATTACAATTTTCAAACTTGCATTGCACACGTGCAGTTCATAATATTATAAGAAACCTACCTGTTATGCTTTAACATCCTTAGAACGGTAGTTTTTGGAATGTTTAATGCTGTAGAGATTTGTCAACTACTTATATGTGGATTCTGTTGAACTAAAGCAAGAACATTGATTACATTATCTTCGGTCACACTTACACCGCGTCGATGAAAGCTTCCAGTTTCTCTTAATCTTCTTGCCTTTCTTTTAAATACTTATTTGCCATAATGCCTTCTGTTAAGATATCTTATGACATATATACGTTAGGCAATAGCAGCATTTTGATGGCATTCGAAATAAACTCCAATCATATCATACAATTCGGCATTTGAGGTGCGTTCGTTTTTGCGTCTCTAGAGCGGAGCAGAGAGAGATCACGCGACCATTGGAGTAGAAAGATCGATAAAAAAAATAAAACGTGTTGAGGTATTCAGATCCACCAACATAACCTCGGTTCGTAATTTCATAACTTAACCATATACCCGTGTAAATAAGATGAATAATAACAAAGAACTGCTTGTGTCCCTAATACTGTATGAGGGTGCTAATTTGTTGTTTTTCGACAGCGATTCGGACGAGGATGATAACGTGAATGAATCAAAAATATGTTCATTTAGCGAAGTGACTGTACCCTTCATGACCTACAGACAATTTCAACATTTTCGCATCGATTCTGATGTGTTTGAAGTATTACTATACAAACTTCACCTTGATGATAAACGAGATATTGCATGTCGAGGTCGGCCCGAAATATCCATTGAGAAAGGGATTATGATAATGATTTGGTATTTAGCTAACATGGAAAGTGTAAGGTACAACTTAATTTCTGATTGTTTGTATTTAGTCATGGGTAAGGCCCATTGTATTTCAGATCTGTCGCCAATCGATTTGGAATAAGTAAATGCACTTGCTGGACAGTTCTTTACAAAATGTGTAAAGGGTTAATGCAATTATCTTTGCAACATCGTCTCATTGGATGACCATTACAAAATTGTTTTCAAACAATATCTAACGACTTTCACCGACGGTTTGGAATGCCAGGTTGGTAGAAGTGCAAAACATGAGATATTTAAAGGTGCGTAAAATATTACACATTCCTTTTCATGAGTGATTGGAGCCATTGATGGTAGTCATATTCGAATAAATGCACCAAAGGATCATCACACTTCGTACATTAACCGAAAAGGGTACCATTCTATATTGTTGCAAGCTGTCTGTAATGTAGATCTGTTATTTACTCATGTGTACACTGGATTTCCCGTATCTGTACATGATGCAGTATTATTCAATCAGATTTGTACAATAAAATAACTACTGGTGATACAGATCTAGGAGAATTTTACCTAATTGGGGACAAAGCGTACCCTTTACAAACATATTTAATGGTGCCCTTTAAGGATGTAGGTCGTTTATCTCGACAACAAAAAAATTTCAATCTTGTGTTGAGTAAATCAATGGCTGTAATTGAAAATGCATTTGCTCTTCTTAAAGGTGGGTTTAGAAGGCTCAAATACATGGTAACTGTAAAACTGGAGTATATTGTATTGCTAATTATGGCAGGAATAATCCTGCACAATTTATGCATTTTGTGTAAGGACGAATTTAAACAATTGATTGATGTTACTGTAGAAGTAGAAGAGGAAAGAGAAATGAATGCTGTTAACTTAGAAAATGTAGAATTTAGAAATAACTTAGCAATAGCCAAACGTCAAGAGATGTTAGTGCATTACAGGACTTTCTTGCAAAATACTAAAAAATATATGGGGTATTTTTATATCTTTGAAATATTTAATGAAAACCAAAAACTGACCCTAATAAACCCCCCCTCCCCCTCTCTAAGACATCCAGACATTATGGCCGATCTTGACGAAACTTGGCCAAAAGTTGTAAAATGAGCTAATAGCTTTAGCGATAGTGAAAAAAAAGTGGCTTGCATATCCTTTTTTCAAGATAACTATGGACTGTTTCATATCATTTTAAAGCAAATTTTGCTGCCTTTCAAATAAAGTAAGAATATGTATTATACCGCAATACGAGAATGCAATTTCCGGAAAAACCGGAAATAGTGTTTTCATCAGGATAATATCATTTCATTAGCGCAAATGAACAAAGTTTATTTCAAAATTCCAAGTTTGTAATCAAAATAGTTAGAAAGTTATAACATATCAATATTAAATATTTGAAAATTCATATCTCCTATACTAGTAGCTTTAGAAGAAGGTTAGTTCATTAAGAGTGGCTGTTGCCTAGAAAATATAAAAACAAAAATGCTTGAGAGATTTTTGAATAAATCAATTTCGAATAATTCTCAAGTTTGACCCCTTAAATATAGGCAAATTTATATCATAATTTTTACGTAAAGAAATCTCTTTAATGAACCTTTATTTAACTACGCATATCTATTTCCATTCTATATCTTGAACGATATCGGAAATATAAATTTACAAAAAATGTATGTGTGACTGTAATCGGCCAATTCAATTTTAAAGTTTTAAAATTGCAAAATTGCATTTCATGCGAGTTATTGATGACCTGAATTTCAATCGTCTATGTGAAAATTTGCCCCCAAAATAACACCCTTATTTTCACCCCCTGTATACCTATTGCGTTTAAAAGCTTGTTTTGTCGACATAATTCCGTAGGCCTTCATTTCAAATTTCATCAAAATCGTCCGTATAGTTTCGGCTGGCGAGTGACCACAGACACACACACACACACACACACACACGCGCGCGCGCGCACGCACGCACGCACGCACGCACGCACACGCAAATGGAGCACACTCCACATACTCCGTTATGTAATATACGAACGCTACGTTGTGAACACTTTTTTAGGTGCACCAATAAACGAACGTTTTAGAGCAAAAGGAGTGTACATAACGCAAAAACGAACGCACCTTTAATATATTCATTATGAATTAATGCTGATTATTTACTGATATTAGTAATATTAATATCTAATTAAGAAAAGTTATATTCGAGTTATATGCTAACACTTCTTAAAAAGATCGCAATATTTTGACTACTGTCAATAAATAAAAAATTTGAATCCCCTGTCAACTTTATTTCGTAGCCTTCTTAGTTCAACAAATTCTGAAAATACTGACATATTTTGTTATTTTAAATTATAATACAGAGTGAGCCAATACTAGTTACGTATGTTTACGCGCTTTTACTTATATCTCGAGTTTGACAGAAGCTATCGACATGCGGTTTGCGCCATTTTGTTACGAATTTAATCAGTTTCCGTTGTAATTTACAATACTTAGGTGTTTCCATTTAAAAATTTTAACATAGATAAATTTAAATTTTTTTTTATTCGAAAGTGCCCTCTATCTACGACAATTAAAAATAAATGCAATTGTTTTATAGTACTTGTAATTGGTTCATCTACGCCCTTTCGAATGAGAATAATTTCGTTAAAATCGGTTGAGCCAAACCAAAGTTATAGGCATTTATTCATACAAACATTCCCACTCTCCCCCACCCTTTATTTGAAAAAATAAAGAAAAAAGTATTTAACAAAATTTGTGCAGAAATTATCATTCTAATTTACTTATTTAATACCCACTATGATTGGACATATTTAAAAAAAATTGTTTATAAATTTTTCTGCAAAAATTATGCCCTCTAGCGGTAAAGCTAGAAACTTGAAAGTTATTTCCAGCGATTTCCACCCGGTACAATTAAACATAGTTTGCAATTCATAACACATGTGACATGAATTTTAAACGGCTATGTCATAGTCAGGCGTAACCAAGCAAATTTCTAAGGGTTTCTTACGTTAACTCAGCCTTCGAAGCACAGCACACTCGTAACGGTTGTACGTAACAGATTTATAGGTTAATAACACAATGCCTTGAACCAAATTAGGCGGGAAAGTGGCCGAGTACTGGGCGTGCGAGTTTTAAATGATAACTGTATTAGTTTTCTTATGTTTAAACCTTATATGTGTAAGTGGTTGACTAATGGAGGTGGCTGGAATTAAATAAAAAACAATGGAAATAAGTCTCAAGACAAACCAAAATACAAGTCTACAGAAATATTTTCTACGAATATAAATATGGGCCTTAATGAACTATGACTTTAGTTCAAATATCGAATTTCAAACCTCAAAAATAATTTAATGGTGCCGTGATTTCGTTCAGACCTTTTATATATATATATATATATATATATATATATATATATATTCACAATATTTTTAAAAATTTTCTCAATAAGTGATGTCCGTTTGTTTAAACATATGTATTTTCAATTTATATAATTTTTGGTTGCGAGTGGAACTCGGGAGTTTTAAGTTTGTCAAGCTTACGTTATCTAATAGATTGTGCGTACAAATAAGATAATTATTTTTAAAAAAATTAATTGCATTCTTCAAACAAAACGGTTTCGTACTTAATCAATGAAACATTTATTTCACAACCCCTAATCTGTGGCATCTTTCTAACTAATGTAAACAGGTAATTGTTATCTTTGCAATAAATGCATTGTTAGAGATTTCCATTTGAAATCGATTAGTTTTAGATCTATTCTTTTGTTAGTCATAAATGACTAGTTCACATAACATGCCTAATACCTTGCTTCACAAAAAGAAATTAAGAAGTATATTGGTGACGTAAGAAATACCTGTTTTAAGGAATGCCAATCTCTAACGAAACAGTTAAACTCGACTTATAATATTTTTACATACTAAGTTCTGTTTCGCACTTTTTTTATATTGTATAGAAATCTGTCAAAATTAAAATACTTAGCTTTTTAATGGTGTATTTTTGTATTTATATTTTACACAAGTCTATACGTTTCGATAACAATTACAGTTATCGTCCTCAGAAGTGTTTTAGAATTGTTTAAGAATAACTTTATGAAATACCAAAAATTTCTTTTTGTGATTCTTTATTGGCAATCAGAATGAAATACAATCCATAAGCCAACTAGATGGCTAGTACATTGCTAAGTGAATTATGTACAATAATGACTAACATCCAGTGATGTTGTTTCAGTTTTCTTTGATGTCTATTGGCCAGCATTTTCTAAGACTTCTATTTTGTGGAAGTTGAAGCAGAGGCTGCAGCAGTGGAATTGTGTGGGCTTCGAGTTTGGTGGCTGTTTTTATGATTACTTCACTGACATATGGACTTGCTTGCGCATCGCCAGACTTCGATGCCGTAGGCCCATATCGGCTTTAGCACTATTTTATAGATCAAGATCTTGTGTTCCATTGACAGTTTCTTTCTAATAAGCCAAGAGAGTTATTTAGTTTTTTCAATCAAGTTGTGTTCTTTTTTTTTTAATGTGATTTTTTTTATTTAATATGCTGTGAAAGTTATGCCTAAGTATTTTACATTATCGCGTTGTGATAATGTTACAGGTGGTGATGTTCACAGGTGGGCATGTACCTTTTCTGAGTGTGAAGGTTACATGTGTCGATTTAGATCAGTTACCCTTGATCTTCCATTTTTTCATCCTTGTGTTTATTAAGTTTAAGTGGTGTTGTAAATTTGAGGAGGCTACTACTGTTATTTGTGCTGTTGTGGGCAAGTTTTGCGTGCATAGGACATATAGTAGTGGTACCTTGCGGTACTCCTGATAAGACTGGTTGTCGATTAGATGTAGCTTCGTTTACTCTCACTTCGAATTGGCGATCTTGTAGGTATGACTTCATCAGTTTAAAGTAGCAGTTTGGAAGGATTCTTTTTATTTTTGATAGTAGTCCAGGGTGCCACACTTTGGCAAAAGCTTGACTGATATCTATAAATGCAGCGGTGCAATATTTTTTGTCTTCAAATGACTTGTTTATGATTTTGACAATTCGGTGACATTGTTGGGTTGTGTGTGTATGTCGAAACCCGCAATGATGGTTTGGGATCCAGTCCTGTGCATTTAAGTCTGTGTTCACTCTGTTGAGAAGAAGTCTTTCACGTACTTTACAGATTGCGGGTAGTAAGCTTATCGGGCGATAGGATGTGACATCTGACGGGTTTTTGCCAGGTTTTGATATCATTATGACTTGAGCTATTTTAAGTGATGTGGGCCAGTAGGCGAGTCTAAGTATTATATTGAAGATGTATAGGAGTTTTACTAATACTTTTTTTTTGGGAATTCTTTTAACGTTTTCGCTGTAATGAGGTGTATGACAGGGGCCTTTTTGGGGTTTAGGGTATTTATTACGTCCCTTGTTTCTTTTGGAGTAAACAGTTTTAAGGGGCGATGAGGTCGGCCTTTCGTTTATTGTTGCCCATGGACCTGGTGGTGTTGAGTATTTCCGTATGGGGGGAGTTGTTGTTAATGGTTTCCTTCTGTTATTTATGGGCTTCCAAATGGACCTATCAAACCTGGAGAGGTTAAAGATCTATGTAGTAATTGAGTTGTTTTTGAATTGTTGCAGCTTGATTTTTAACTTGTTACTTAGATGGTTATATTTAACTCTATTGGTTGTTTTAGTTCGTTGCCAATTTGATCTGGCTTTTCGTTTTTCAGATACCAGTTTTTTGATTTCTAGAGGTATATTATTGGTTGATTTCTTATAATACGATGTTGGGAGTGGCTGCTTTCGTGGCTTGTTGTAGAACATTGACAAAGTTATTATATTCATCCTCGACTTCTTTTGGTTCTTTCAGCCAGGTGGGTAGTACAATGTTGTCTTTCAGTATTTGCCGATATGTGTCCCAGTTTGTTTTGGGATTGTGCAAGTATGGTTTGTGTTTCTTGTTTATTGCGGATGTGCTTAGCGTAGCTATTATTATTAGGCTATGATCCGAGCACCAATCGTAGCTGGGTGTAATATTTAAGTATGTTGGTGCGATGCCGTTAGTAATGAAGAAATCCAATACATCGGGAGATTTGCTAGGGTCTGATGGCCAGTATGTTGGTGTTCCCGTCGAGATGAAATGGTAGTTCTTATCTTTGCGAACTTTTGCTAATTTTCTACCCTTAGTTGCAGTCAGTCGCGAACCCCGTAGCGTGTGTTTACAGTTGTAAGCCCCACCTGCGATGAATTTTTGTCCCAGTGTTTGAAAGAAGCTTTGACAGTGTTCTTGTTTTAGGTTATGTCGTGGGTGACTGTAGACTGCTGTGACGGTTAAACCGTATGGAAGTGTTTGTATTAGTGCTGACGCGGCTTGAATATGTTCTTCGTATAAACAATATATAAAAATAAAATGAAAACGCAAACATAAACCTGCTATTAATATAACAGTTTGATAAACGTATAAAGCCAACTATGGAATCTAATTTTAGTAAAGAATAACTAGATCCTTAATAAAATTAAATATTCTTAAACTGCCTGGATGATGACAAATCAGAACACCCTCTAACGGTCGAAGGCTAACAGTGAAAATAATCAAAGAGCAAATTTAAAAAAATTTAATCAAATTATTATGTAAGTTTAAAGTAGTGAAAAACTTTAATTTGAAATTGCTAAAAGCATTCACAAATAGAAACTTGACATATCAATTAAAGATCTAGTCAAATCTAACAAACAAATAGTTAATAATTGTGTCATGTTACATTGAAAACACAATGTATGTAGATGATTTTAACTTAATTTCAACTATATATGTTAAATTATTATAGTTCCAAGGTAACTTAACATATAACTGGTAAAGCATTTACTCAAGGTATAGGAAAAACACAGCAAAAGACCTAGACACACCAAAAACTAAAATTAAAATTAAGACGTATCGTGCCTCTTTTTTATTATAAGATACCAAAACCTATTTAAACGGAGACCTTTTTCTTACCTATTGAAGTTATTAGGATATTTATATATCTCAATAGCTTCACGATGTAAACGAACGTAATGAATTTGTCTTAACTATATTTCCATATTATCAAATTGGATGTCATGATTTAAATTATTTAAAGCATGCTTAGTTACCGCAGACTTATCTGGTTCACTTAATCTACAAAATCTCATATGTTCTTTACGTGTTGTATTAAAGCTATGTTTTGTGGTTCCACTTGTATACTTTTCCACAAGAACAACATAACTTGTACACTCCCGAAGATGATAATGGGTTTGAAACATCTTCAGGTGCCCTTAAATGTTCTTGCTTTCATGGCATTCTTTACGTCAAGCGTTATCCATGGAGCCTTTGATTTTGTAACCGTTGTGGTTTTTAAAGGAGTATGCTGATTGAAAATTGACATTACATATTAAAAAATTTCAGAAGCACTTGTATCTCACACATCTTGTTATCAACATCTGTCTCTTTAATTATATTAAACCAATTTTATGAACTAAGATCTCTTAGAAAAGTATCTAACTACTCTCAGCTGAGTTTTGTCATCAATTTTAATGGTACAATTCACGTATACACAAATTTATTAGATCTCAATTAACAACACTTACAGATTCCACTATATCAGGCACAAATATAGGGTCAATTAATATAGCAGAATCGCTTATGATTCTAGTGGGTTCACTAATAACCTGTATTGAATTTTAATTGTTAAAACATTGTTGTATAGAATTAGAGCTATGAAGAAAATTTACGTTTAAATCTCTTAAACCAATAATAATGTCTGATGTAAGAACAAGAGCAGGCAGAGTATTATCAAAATCATTTATGAAAGAATTTACATTTGTGTTTACGAGTACTATAAAATCCACAAATCGCTATACGTTTGGTACAAATTAGAATAGAACATAAAGAGTTCTAGCTTCCAGTTTAGCTCAAAGTCAAAAGATTCTGTTTGGAATGTAAGTGTAAATTCTCTCTCCTAACAATTTGATAATTTGGTATAATCACATGTTTCAGAGACAATACCAGTGTCGTAATCTCTATCTAGTATAGTACTTTTAAGTTCTGTAAAGCCACTGATAATAAATCTAGTGTTAATGTGTCAAATTTTCGCTTAAATTAAACCCGCAAGATAAAGGGGCAAAGAACTACAAAAAGTAAACTATCTTAACTCGATAAAAAAGAAATTGTGAAGATTTATGCTTTTACTACAAAAACAATACGAATTAAACAAAAATAAAAATAATTAAAATACTTAGCTTTTGGGGTTTTAAATGGTGGATTTCTATATTTATATTTTATAAAAATCTATACGTTTCGATAACAATTACAGTTATCATCCTTTAAGAATTGCTTAGGCTGTTAAAACAAATTTATGAAATATGAAAAACACGTAAACATAAGCCTGCTATTAATATAACAGTTTGACAATCGTATAAAGTCAACTATGGAGTCTAACTGTAGTAAGGAATAACTAGATCCTTAATAAATTAAATATTATTAAACTGCCTTAAAGATGACAGATCAGAACACCCTCTAACGGTAGAAGGCTAACAGTGAAAAATGTTACAATCAAAGAACAAGTTTAACAAAATTCAATGAAATTATGGTGTAAGTGTATGTTGTGAAAAAGCTTTAATTTGAAATTGATAAAAGCATTCACAAATAGAAACTAGACATATAAATTAAAGATCTAGTCAAATCTAACAAAGAAATTGGTTTTTGTTAATAATTGGGATCTGTTATTTTACAGTGAAAACATAATGTAGTACGTTTAATATGATTTTTAATTTGAATTTTAATCTCAACTATGTATGTTAAATTATCATAGTGCTGTGGGAACTTAACATATACTTGGTAAAGCATTTACTTCAAGGTCGAAGAAAAAACACAGCAAAAACCCAAGAAAATTAAAATTAAAGCGTACCATTGTTAATGTTTCCGTATTAACAAATTGAATGTGATTAAAATTGTTTAATCCATACTCAGCTATCGCAGATTTCTCTGGCTGATCTAATCTACAAAATCTCATATGTTCTTTACATCTTGTATCAAAACTACGTTTTATGGTTCCATTGTATACTTTTCCACAAGAACAAGATAACTTATACACTCCGGAAGACGATAATAGGTTTGAAACATCTTTAGGTGACCTTAATTGTTCTTTAATCTTTTTTGTAGGTTTAAAAACAGTCCTAATGCCGTTAGTTATAAAAGGAAGAAAATCAGTACCAACTTAAGCACCAGTTTTTCTTTATGGTTATGTCTAGCAAGTGTAACATCATTACTAATAACTTTAAGTGAATATCCATTAGATTGTAGTGATTTTGTTAATTATTTATATTCATCTTTCAGAAATTCAATATCACAAATTTGTTTTGCTCAATCCACTAAAGATTTAAGTACACCAATATCTTAACGTGGATGGTGGTTTGATAATTGATAATTTATGACGATAGTTATTATTAATCTTAAATGATAGAATCCCACGAAATGGTAAACTTTCATTAGTTTCCTTCTTCTTAGTAAACTGAATGCTTGGATGAAATACCATTTATAAAAATTACAAATCCATGTAGTGCTTCCTTTTCATGTCTCCAAATAACAAATGTGTCATCTACATATCTATACCAAACTAAGATTTTTTAGGTTCATTTTGTTACAAATGTTACAAATTTTTTCATGTAAAAATTAGCTATAACACGTCTAAGAGGTCTACCCATTGCTACACCATCAAGGTGTTCATAGAATTTATTATTCTATCGTATAGATATGGAGATGACACATTGGTTATTTGGAAACATGGAGGAGAACTAATTGAATTTTTAATTCTTATAAAAAAGAAACTAAAGGAAGTTTACCATTTCTTGACATACTCTAACTAATAATTCACTACCTTGTAAGGTTTACCCAAAGCCGACACACACTGATAGATACCTTCATATATTATCAAACCACCATCCACATCAAAAAATTGGTGTAATTAAATCTTTAGTTGATCGAGCAAGACAAATGTATGATCCTGAATATAAATATTTAGATCACTACAAATAATGGATATTCACTTAAAGATATTCATAACGTTATTATACCTACTAGACAACCATAAAGAAACACTAGTGCTTAATATTGGTATTGCATTTCTTATAACTAATGTTACAGATAGAATCGAAAAAATCTTAATTAATCATGGCATTAGGACTGTTTTTAAACCTACAAGAAAAATGAAAGAATATTTAAGGTTACCTAAAGATATTTCAAACCCATTATTATCTTCCGGAGTGCATACGTTATGTATTCTTGTTAAAAGGTATAAATTGGAACCACAAAACGTAGGTTTGATACAAGACCTAAAAAAACATGAGATTATGTAGATTAGGTCAACCAGAAAAATCTGCGGTAGGTGAGCATGCTTTAAATAAGACAAACTTATTATTATGATACAAACATCCTAATAACTTGAATAGCCAAGCAGAAGGTCTCTGTTTAAATAGGTTATGGCATCTTGTAATTAAAACAAAGGCACAATGATACGTCTTAATTTTAATTTCAGCTTTTGGTATGTCTAGGTTTTTTGCTGTTTTTTCCTAGGCCCTCAAGTAAATGCTTGACCAATTAAATGTAATGTTATCACAACACTATAATACTGCATTATAAGTATTTTGTAACCGTGGTTTTATATTTGTTGAGTTGATCGGCCAATTTCGACAGTTTTTGCTTCTATAGTGCGACGTTTCGGAAGCGGACTCTGCTTCCGTCATCAGACCTAGTCCTGAGGTGGACTAGGTGATTTCCTTTTTTGATAAAATCAATATCACCCTATATCTTCTCTACTGTTCGACGGATTTACTTCAACTTTTAGACTAATAGTGTACGTTATAATACCAACTTTTTCAGGTAGTAAAAAATTAAATTCCAGAACCGTAATTTATAAAAGTTAATTGTTAGGCCCTCGGGCCACAACACCTTCTGAATATCGTTTTTGTAATTTCTCTTTATTATTCCATAAAGCTCTCGGATAGATGAATATAATGAAGTCATTAACTAGTTTGGCACACTTAAGGATAGTTCAGCATTGGATCGAATCTTTTTGAGCTAAAGTAAATTCACCAACGGTGTATCCACGCACCGTTCATTTTGTTTATTTGCTAATTTTATCAACATTGTTCACTGCAACGGGCGTAATACCTTTGGTTATTACTTGTGCTTAATTCCACCCCGCTACAAAGAATAATATTAGGGTTCTTTTACCTTTTTTTATAATTTCAAAATTATTGAATGAAAATTTTATATGGTTTTTGTGAGGGTTAAAATGATTACCTTTTTATTTAAGGTGAATGGGCTTGATTTATAAAATATCATCCACTACTTTAATTTTAATTCGCTTGCTATTTAATTTCAGTTGTTTAAATGAACTTTAATATTTACATTTCATCGGATTCCTGCCTTATCAAAATGCGCTAGCTAGCTCAAGTGTAAAAACAAATGATTACCGTCATCAAATACCAAAATTATACTCAATTTTGGTTTTCTTATTTATTTGTATTTCTATTGTGTTTACTTCCTTCTGCATTTATATGTTCAATATTTATATAAGCTTTTAATATTAATAATCTTTAATAATAAAAATAAATCAAATGTTATACTTATTGAATCACTAAAATCCGAAATGCAGAAATGTTTTGTTTACAACGACATATAACAATCAAACTTTTAATTATAAGTAATGTTCTTAATGCTAACATGCAGCAAAAAACCCTTTATCAAAATTGAATGGAATGTTTTCCGTTCAATTTTGATAATCAAATTCAAATTCAGAGAAAATAAAACACATAAACGTTCCTTTATTTACACTTTTAGTAATCGTACTTATCTGTTGCTTCACTGAAAGCCGATGCCGTAACTGCAATGTGGCCAAGCCGACGCAATTTGGCCTATGATGCGTACTTGGCGCCTTGCTTCTTTTGTTCCTACGATATCTTGTTTACACCTTTCCTGTGGATTAAGTCTATTGCAATTTTCTTTCCAACAGTTTTATGATTTTTGTAAATAATTGCTTGTTATATTTATGAGTCAATTATTACTTTAATTGTTCAATTTTAACTACAATTAGCGTGCTGCAACGAACAGCGGGCATCTATAAACGGCAACGCTTCTACTTTGAACATCAATCCTTTCGAGTTACTGTTCTTTATATATTAATTTCTTACACCAGATCGATATCTCGATTTATTTTTATCGTTCACTATTTAAACACAATCTTGGAATATTTTCGGTACGTACAGAAAACGTGATTTTTGATTATTACGTAACCTTTGACGCGATTTTTAATTATTGCCCAATCTTTTTTATTATCACCAACTTGACACGATTTACATTTAATTATTTACTTTACCTTTATTTTGTGAAATATGAGGAAATTAAGCGAACGTGAAAGAATTGAAATTCTGTGTATGCTTGGTTTAGATATCGACTTAATCAAAAGTGGTTGCGTTGTTTAATGCAACTATGATCGACAGTCCATTAACAAGCATGGTCAGCAGAGTTGACGAAATTTCGGGAATTTGGACACTATTGGGGATTGAGAAAATCTGGTCGAAAGTCGAAAGTGAAGATGATCATTTGAATATTGTGTTAGCTGTGCAAGATAATTCTAATACCACGATTACGGACACGGCTAATAATATTAGTGTGGCGCGGTCTACTCTTCATGAAGTGTTGAAAAGAGAGAAGTTCCATCCCTACAAGATATGCTTACTTCATAAGCTGTCGGAAGATGATTTTGATCGGCGAAATGAATTTTGTGAACAAATGCAACAATTATGCCAATTTTGTAAAAAGAATATTTTTTTCCGACGAAGCAACATTTGCTTTAAACGGCCATGTGAACAGACAAAATAGTCGTTATTCGGCAACCGAAAATCCTCATTGGAATATCACACCAAAAACCTTCAAAAATTGAACGTTTGGTGCGGCATACTTGTGATGCTTTCTTATCGGAAGTACCCTTTCTATTACAGATAGACAAAAAGTAATATGCAGTCCTTGTACATGATTTTGGTGTTAAGATCCAATAGTCATAATCAAGATATCTCTGACTGTTATTCCGTAATTAGCTAAAATTGAAAAAATGGCGATTTTGAAAAACTTGAATAACTTTTTTATTTCCAAAGGTATCGACAAACTGTAAAAACCTTAAGGCACTTTTTTAAGTAGAATCCGTTAGTGCATTCGCATTCTTAATACCTCCTTAATTTAAAAAGATATGACATAAAGTTGTATAACCATAGTTGGCTATGACATTTTTTTGTGCTTTTTAAAAATATATAACCTCTACGCTATTTTAATAATTAATTGATTTTTTTAAGTTTTTCTTAATTGGTATATTTATTAAGGATAACAATAGGCTTAGAAAACCAGATATGAAATTGTATGAAGATATTCTACTCAAAAAAGAAATTACACTTCCAGACATTTTGTAATTCAAATAAGTTTAATTGTAATGTTGTTCTAGTGGAATGGTAACAAATTATAAAATCTAAAGATTGAATATAAAATTATCAAAAAACCTCAAATGCAAATTGCAATGAAATGAAAATAAACAATATAACATCATCAGAAATTATGAAAAGCTAACAGCAAATTAATTTTTATACGTATGTAGACATTTAATTCTATAAACGAGCAAAAATATGAACACAAAATATCGATATAAAAAACACACTATAACTGCAAATATTTTTCAAACTGTGCGCCCTCTGTTTGGATGCAGACTTCGCATCGTCTTCTAATTGAATTTATCGAGTTATGTATAGAGAATGGTGTTAATTGTGTAAAAGCCACAGGAACACTTTCTTTTAACTCATTCACAGTATTATCAGTTCTTTATATAATGGTTTTCAAAAAACCATAAAAGAAATCTAGAGAAAGATCGTGAACAAGAGGCCACAAAATTTACAGTCGTTCCCATGCAGCTATTAGGAAAACGTAAATTTAAGTAGTCACTAACTACATGGGAATTATGTGCGGGAGCTCCGTCTTGCTGAAATATGACATTACAATATTGTGCTAAAGGAACACTCTCTAGAAATCCCTCCAAATGAATTCGTAGAATATCGAGATATTTCATTGAATTTAAAAAAACATCCGTTTTTAATGCAGCACCACACATTTATTCCAAATTTCCCTTACCTCCTGCGGACAACACTGACATATGCGTTAGTATCTGCCCAGTAAGGTAAATTGTGATTATTAAAAATGCCATCACTACTGATATGTGCCTCGTCTGACCTTGCAATAGAGTTTGAAAAATTATGTATATTTTGGCACGGACTTATATACCAGTTACAAAACTGAGTACGCCACTTTCTGTCGTCTATAGCCAAAAAATGTTCTTTCCGAAATCTATAGCAATGGTATTTGTGTTTTTTTCAAATTCGAAGGGCTTTGCTTCGAGACACGCCTAGATTAACCATTTGTCTAGATGAAGTTGTTTGGCTCTGCTTCGATTTGTCCTAAGACGACCATTGAATTTTCTTCAGAATTTCGTTTAAAGTAAGTTTTTGGCCTGGGATTTTTAAAAGAACCGAATTCAATTAAATTTATGTGTAACCTAAAATTAATTAAGGTATTATTATAAGTTTTTGTTATGAACGAATAAGTTCAAATTATTAAAATATTATTAATTTTATTAAATTAATAAAAATTAATTTAACCTAAGACTGTATTTAGTATAAAATGCGCCATCAAGGTTCAAGCCTCAATCGATGTAAATTTTGTCTTTATGTATGTAGATAATGTAAATTTAAATATAATGAGATTACAGCAAATTACTTATATTAATGGAATTAGCCTGCAATATCGCAAGGATTCACACATAACAAAGCAATTGACTAATAAAGACAAAATTTACATCGACTGAGGCTTGAACCTTGATGACGCAGTTTTAGCGTACTCTATCAAGTGCATCGTATTCAAATCCTACTCGAGGTAAACTTTTTATTTATGTATTTAATAAAATTAATAATAATTTTTAATTAAGGTAGTATTTTGAGCTAGCAAAAATTTTAATTTCGATTAACTATACCATTCAAAAATATTTTTATTTGGCTGCTGCAAATGTTGTAAATATAATTCCGATGCCACATTCTTATCACCTTCGGATATTATAAAACACTTTAACATGCAAAATTTTTCTGAATTTGTATAATTAGGCATGTTAATAACTAAATTGCAAGATCACTTTGTTGCACACTTCTAATTTTTTTATTTTTACTTAAATAAATCTCAGCCTCCTATGCGTACTGTGTATTCTTAATATAAAGCGTAAATAAGAAAAACTTAAATCAATTAATTATTAAAATAGCATAGAAGTGTTATATATTTTTGAAAAGCACAAAAAAAATGTCATTTAAAAATGTCATAGCCAACTATGATTTCCATTAAAAAAAATACAACTTTATGTCATGTCTTTTTAAATTAAGGAGGTATTAAAAATGTGAATGCACTAACGGATTCTACTTAAACAAGTGCCTTAAGAATGTTTTTACAGTTTGTCGATACAAATAAAAAAGTTATTCAAGTTTTTCAAAATCGCCATTTTTTCAATTTTGGCTAATTGCGCAATAACGGTCAGAGATATCTTGATTATGACTATTGGACCTTAATTAACACCAAAATCGAGTACAAGGGCCCCATATTACTTTTTGTCTATGTGTAATAGAAAGGGTAGTTCCCCTAAGAAAACATCGAAAATTTACCACCCTGTACATTGCATAAAACTGAGCTGTTTTTCTGTGAACTCCGGTTAATGTCTTCTCTTTATATTCAGAGTACTGTTGCAAAATATCGAAGAGTTCTCTATTGTATAATTCATCGGCGGAAACCTTGTTCAATTGAAATTCTGTTAAATATTGGTTAATGTCGTCCCTCGTCCGTAATCTCTATTTCACTTGATTCCAAAAACTTTTCTATATGTAACACCTGTAAGCCTAAGGATACCAATAGATGTAATCTTTTACAGCGTTTAAAATGTATGTCGCTTATAAAACCGTTAACGGAGCCACCAGCTAAAAAATTACTTTCGACCATTATTTGGGTCAATCCACAGTCATCAATAAATTTTCCGACGGCCTTAAAATATGCCATCATTACGTGGAAAGCACCCATGTTAATAAAAGAATTATTAAAAGAGGGGTTTTCCGTTGATTGAATTGCAGAAGCAACTTTAGCAATAGCCAAATCGTACGTTACTTGCATGTAATTTTGTTCACATTCGAAAACGATCTGTTGAGTTTGTCTCATGGTTTCATATACAACAGATTTATCTATCGGTGATAAATTTATTGGCGATAGATACGAAATTTATTGCTTGGTGCTATTGTCTTCAGTAATTTTATGGTTAAAACCCACCCACATCGATTTATCCGATATTTTACAATAATGTGATAAAACCCATACGAGATCTAATTTTTTTTAAAAACTGTATCTATCTAACGATATTACACGTAACTCACTATCAATGGGTAATAACTTCTCACGAAATGAAGGTTTTTTAGTGTATTGTCGTAATTCAGGAATTATTGCATCGAAAGTTCTTCGTTTTTTCCGTCCTGGAGGTACTATATTACCATTACTTTCATGAGGTGTATACTGTACAGGGTGGTGACGCGAAGAGTTTTGATTAAAAGTAATGGCGGATGCAGTTATGTTATAAAAATCTAAAATTACGAAGCTGTAGGTTTTGGATGACGCTGAGTTCAAATATAATATTGTCCTGAATGTGGAACTTCCGGTTATACCGGAAGTAGACATCAACTTTGTTATTTTAAATGGAACCTAATATTTTTTATTGTATTTTCGAATTCTACATGAAATTCTAGATAAAATTTGTGCACAATGTCCTATACCAAAAATGAAGTATTTTCGAGATATTTCGATTTTTTTTTAAATTTTGAAAAAATCCTAGTCCACATTGAATAACGATATCTCCATTAATAACGAAGCTAGTGACGTGAAATTGTAACCAATAAACAACAAGCGCTTGCCGTTAACTCCATATATCCATCTCATTGATATTTCATACAGGGTGTTTTAAACTTAGCCGCCAACATGCACAATTTAAATCATTTATAAGTTGCTTACTTTAAATAGAACACCCTGTATTTTATTACATTTTCCGCTGTATTTTTTAAGCCAATTCGTTTGGTATCAGTATTCCCTATACCTAAATCCAACCACTTTTGAGATATTTCATTATCTTAGTTAAACATAACAACACTTAATTATTTTAACATTAGTAAAGGGTAGGCCATGATTTCCATTATTTAAGGTGATATTTTGTTATTTTTTCATAAGTTATTAATTCTGAAAAGTAACCAATAGCCTGAAAGGATTATTAATTGTGGATATCATTAAAAACGTTGACTAGGTATTTTGTATTAATTTAATTAGATAACTTACAAACAAAAATAACTAAATGTAATATTAAACAAATAAAGTTTTATAATAGGTGTTCAAAATTAGCACCATCTGCTTCTAAACATTTATGAATCCTTTTCATTAAGTTATGTCTTGTAATTCTTTGTAATTCTGGAAATATGGTCGGGTGTTAGAGAATTAAAAGCAAGTAAGACTCTGTATCATATCTTCCTTCGTCGTAAATTTTTCGCTGTATTTTTGTAAGCCAATTCGTTTGGTATCGGTATTCCCTATACCTAAACCCAATCACTTTTGAAATATTTCATTATCTTAGTTAAACATAACAACACTTAATTATTTCAACATTAGTAAAGGGTAGGCCATGGCTGTCAAAGATTCGATAGTTAGAACGTTAATTGTTTATGTTGTTTTGACTGTTTTCTTTACCAGTTTGTATTTCATAGTAAATAATGGCAAATGTAGGATTTACTAATGATGATGATTTTTGAAATCTTATTATTATTTACGGCGAGTGTAATAGAATTGTTGAACGGACTTGCCGTGTTTTTGCAGAAAGATATCCAAATCGACCAAATGCAACTGGTGATATTGTAAGAAGATTGCTTAAAAACTGCCGTCAGTTTGGTCAATTTAAGACAAAAATTAATAATAATAAACCACTAGTGGACAGTGACATAAACGAAATTAATGTTTTGGGTTATTTTTACGGCCTCTCCAAATGTCTCCATTAGAGATTGTGAGAGAGATCTTACATTGTCGACGAGAACAATTCATCGTATTTTAAAAAAACACAAATGGAAACCATTTTCATATCATTTGGTGCAACACTTACAATTAGGTGATCTTCCTCGAAGGGTAGAACTCTGTGAATGGTTTTTAATGAAGACCCAAGAGGATGAAAACTTCATAAAAAAAGTTATATGGTGTGATGAAGCAAAGTTTAGGAAAAATGGATTATTTAATCGACATAATTATCATTTTTGGTCTAATGAAAATCCACATGTTAGTAGAGAACGTTATTTCCAAGATAGTTGGAGTTTTAATGTTTTTTGTGCAACAAAAGACGATAAAACTTTAGCATTAAAATTTTATGATGAAAATTTAAATGGTACAAGATATTGCCACATTTTAGAAGAAGCTATACGACCGGCCTTGGTATCAGTAAGATGGAGCACCTCCTCATAACTTTGCGCCTGTTGCTCAGCATCTTTACGACATGTTTGATGATAGATGGATTGCCCATCAGGGTCCGTTTCGTTGGCCAGCTGGCTCTCCTGATTTGGCTCCTCTAGATTTTGGTATTTGGGGTTACATTAAAAATCAGGTATTTTCCAAACCTGTCACGACAAAGGAAGATATGATTCAGAGAGTCTTACTTGCTTTTAATTCTCTAACACCCGACCATATTTCCAGAATTACAAAGAATTACAAGACATAACTTAATGAAAAGGATTAATAAATGTTTAGAAGTAGATGGTGCTAATTTTGAACACTTATTATAAAACTTTATCTATTTGTTTAATATTACATTTAGTTATTTTTGTTTGTAAGTTATCTAATTAAATTAATACAAAATACCTAGTCAACGTTTTTAATGATATCCACAATTAATAATCCTTTCAGGCTATTGGTTACTTTTCAGAATTAATAACTTATGAAAAAATAACAAAATATCACCTTATATAATGGAAATCATGGCCTACCCTTTACTAATGTTGAAATAATTAAGTGTTCTTATGTTTTAACTAAGATAATGAAATATCTCAAAAGTGGTTGGATTTAGGTATAGGGAATACTGATATAGTCTGTAAAAATAAAGATTTTCTATTTCGGCTTAGCGCTTTATTACTCTGAGACAATGGAAATATAATCCTATTCCAGAAGTTACCAAACGTTTTCAACGAACTCAGTTCGGTACTGAATTCAATATTCCGGTATCTCAAATACTTTTCCAGATATTAAATTTCGAAATTATCAAATTTTATCTTTTTGATAATGCCAGATTTTTTTTTATACTTTCGTTACGGCGGTATTCGAAGTTCGTTTTTTAAAAAGATTTTGAGGTAGTGTATTATTTTGGGGTCTAAATACGCAAATAGCCACCTATTATAATAGATTAATAATGAGAATTGATTATTTATCACTTTCTACTAATTATCCAATGATTAGTAGAAATGTGAATAATAATTCTATATAAGTGCATTCCTATATAATATTTGAATGTACGTTATGTTCTGCACGTACAATGAATGTCACTATTAGTAAACAATAAAAACTGGTTTATGCATATCAATTCCTTTTTAATTATCAATTAATGATTTCGTTGTTGCACATTTCAAAATAAATGAATTATATTAAGTAATAAACCTCTGCATCCACACACAAAAAAAAACTTTGCAACATAGTTAAAATTAAAAATCGTTCAAAACGTTTTATAACTTCTGGAATAGAATTAAAATTCCATTGTGTTTACCTCTCGCGAGCGGTCTTAAGTCATTGAGCAGGTAATTTACGCTTTCACTTAAGTTGCCTACGTTTCTATTGAAACCCAAACGTTAGAAAGAAATGGCTGTATATTCCCAATGTCTCAGAGTAATAAAGCGCTAAGCCGAAATAGAAAATCTTTATTTTTACAGACTATACCAAACGAATTGGCTTAAAAAAATACAGAGGAAAATGTAATAAAATACAGGGTGTTCTATTTAAAGTAAGCAACTTATAAATGATTTAAATTGTGCGTGTTGGCGTCTAAGTTTAAAACACCCTGTATGAAATATCAATGAGATGGATATATGGAGTTAACGGGCAAGCGCTTGTTGTTTATTGGTTACAATTTCATGTCACTAGCTTCGTTATTAATGGAGATATCGTTATTCAGTGTGGACTAGGATTTTTTCAAAATTTAAAAAAAAAATCAAAATATCTCGAAAATAATTCATTTTTGGTATAGGACATTGTGCACAAATTTTATCTAGAATTTCATGTAGAATTCGAAAATAAAATAAAAAGTATTAGGTTCCGTTTAAAATAACAAAGTTGACGTCTACTTCCGGTATAACCGGAAGTGCCACATTCAGGACAATATTATATTTGAACTCAGCGTCATCCAAAACCTACAGCTTTGTAATTTCAGATTTTTAACATAACTGTATCCGCCATTACTTTTAATCAAAACTCTTCGCGCCACACCCTCAGCTGTTCGAACATTTTGGTACAAAATTGCTACAGTATCGTAAAAAACGTCCTTGCCGGTGCGGGTTTCAACAAACCGATCATAATTATCGAAGGCCATTCCTATACATAAGTAAGGAGTGAGTACTGCATCTTCAGGAGAAATATTGACAGTATTGCATGCATGGTTCATGTTCCTCGATGACATTGTAGCTACAGCAATGACGGAATTTACAAGATCGATGAGTTTTCGGCTACTTGTAATACTTTTAAGTGTCATTCCTAACGTTATTTGTTTGGCTGTTTTGACTTTACCATTAAATATGGTGTAAATAATATCTTGTGATATGGATTTAATTTTACGCGTACGTCCGAACTGTTGTGCGTCCTAGAGTCAACGCCACACAATAAAAGTTTCATAAAGAGTATCAGGGATTTCACATTCTCCTGCTAATAAATCACTGATTTTTAATTTACTTCGTAATGGTGTTTAAGTAAATATAAAATTCTTTTCGGCAAAATAAGAGCAAGGTGTTCTATAAATTCATCTTCTTATTGCGAATAAGTTTCTTCATCAATAATACAGCCATCTCTAGGACCAATAATTTTTTTCTTGTGTAATATAATAATCTAAATTTTATCGGCATAAGTCTTCTGTAATTTTTCAAAAAGCTGCTGAGATGTGTATTTCACATTACTAACGCCTAATTCTTCATTGTGTCATTTGTCGAGAATTTCATTATAAATGTCGGTTGGGTATTGCAATAATTGTGATTACTTTCTTTCAATAATAATAATAATAATAATAAAAGGCAGCTTCGTGTAAATCTCTAGTTATATGCCAATCGGTGCGACTAGTTTTCGGGGCATTCGGGTATTTTTTAAAATATAAAATTTTACATGGATTGTGGTAATAAATTGTATCTGTTATTTCTAATTACTGTATTCTATTCTCCATTCCATGATCATTCAAGCCAACAGCGTTGAGTAAAATATCATTTATTAATTTCTCCATATTTGATAGAACTATGTAACGGGTGTAACGATAATTCGCAACTTTACGAGCCTTATTGCAAAGGAAAAACAAACCCTGTTGACATCACCCTGCTCACCACTTGTTTCCTGTTCTTCAACGGACATTGGAGAGATTGAGGAAGTATCCGTTGATGATTGTGGTTCATCAACGGGAATACTTTTCTCTCCTACATTTAACGTCGATGATGTTGAAAAAATAATATTTTTAACTGAGAAACGATGGATACGACGCGTAAGATATTTGAAATTATGCTGGGATAATTCAACTTACCTGAGATACTCGCAAAAGACGCCGATGAACTTTTATTTTCTTCAGATTTTTCCAATTCATTCTTTGGAATTGCCATGAAATCTTTGCAACAAATGGACTGATATCCATGAGTTTCAGTAACGTGTTCGGGAAGATCAATGTCGTCGTACATCATCTGCACTGCTTTAGGAACACGCAATTTCTTATGGCATTGTTTTAATTTTTCTTCAGTGAAGATCCATATTTTATCAGGCACATTTTCACATTGAAACACGCAGAATTTATTGGAATTCATTTCGTATTGCTTATATGTTCTATATACTTTCTATAGAAACGCAAACATATGTGATGCCAAACTACCGTTCACATTCCCTAAAATGCGTCACTTTCCCTTCCAACAAAAATATCTAGACAGGCACATACGTGTCCTATAAGCCATAAGCCATAAGGCGATATAAGGTAGACAGAGAAAAAAAGAAAAATAGAGAGAATAATAGAGCAGATGTTCAGAAGGGACCATATACCTGGATCTATAGCAGCTAACGCGCTAACGGCGGCTGTCTTCTCCATTGTCTTCTTCGTTGTCTTCCACAGTGTGCGTACGATATCTTCAATTTTGCACGTATCTCTGATTGTTTCATTTCTTACTCTATCCCTCAGTGATTTTCCCGCTATTTGTCTTAATACTTTCATTTCGTTTGTTCTTAATAGTCTTGGTTTTAGTTGTATCCGCCCTTGTTTCGGTTGCATACGTCATGATGGGTCTTATACAGGTCTTGTATATTCTGACCTTGCTGTCCGTGTCCATATTTTTGTTTCTCCTTCTTATGTTCTACATACAGCTCGAAATAGATGCGGCTTTGCTGATTTAGTTAAATACTTCCTTGTATATATTACCATGATTTGATAGTTCTACGCCTAGGTAATTGAATTGCATTACTTGTTCTATGGGTTTATCATTGACAGTCAGTTCGTATCTTAACGGTTTCTTTGATATGGCATTGTATTTCTCTGCCGTGAAATGGAATTTTTGTAAAATACGCTGTAGGTCGTTCTCATTTTCCGCCAGTAACACTGCATCGTCGGCGTAACATGTCTTAATTTTTGCAGTGCCCATTCTGTATCCCCTACTTACTGTTTTAACGTCCTTAATTATTTTGTCCATTCTCAAATTGAACAAGAAGAGGCTTAAACTTTTCGTTCGTTATTTAATCTTATTTTTGTTATCTTGTATGTGTTAAGCTCCTTTATGATGTGTGTTATCTTATGTGGAACTTGCTTTTCGTTAAGAATATTTACAATGTCTGATAATCTGACTCTATCGAATGCTTGAATCAGGTCGATAAAGTACGAGAAAGCTGGTTTATTGTATTCTAGCGCCTTTTTTCTGATCTGTCGCATGATGAATATCGCGTCTGTGGTTGAACGATTCTGCCTGAAGCTTTGCTGCTCTTCACTGATCGGAATTATTTAATTGAACTTATTTTTAATGATGCTTGTATACAATTTTAGTATAGATCCTAAGAGCGTTATTTTTCTATAATTTCTAGGATCTCTTCTGTTGCCTCTTTTAAATATATGGATGGTGATGCTTTTTCCAATCCTGTGGTATTGTACCGCAGTCTGTGATTTTTTGAAATAGGGTAGTTATTTCCGTGATTAGATGATTTCCCCCGTATTTCACTAGTTCATTAAATATTTTATCTTCACTTGGTGCTTTTCTGTTCTTTAATTTTTTTATACTGTGTATTACTTGTGCTTCGTCTATTATTAGTACATTATCTTCTTCTCTACTTCGTTCATTCGTGCTGTTAATTGTTTCATTATTGTTAAACAGCTTATTGACATGCTCCACCCACTGTTCTTTGGTTATTATAGTTAATTCCGTATATTCCTTAACGTGTTTTTTCTGTGCCCATAGTAATTTCCAAATCTTTTTTGTGCGCCATGTAGATCGCTTTTCATTTCTTTTGTAAACGTTGCCAGTAGTCATTCTTTATTTCATTGATTCTTGCATTGACCCTGTTTCTAATCTCAACATAAGTTTTGTATTCATTTTCGGTTTTGTTGCTTCTGTATCGTAAATATGCTCTTCGTTTTTCTTCTGCTAGTTCTTTAACTTCGTCCGTGAACCAGGGTTTTATGTTATTAGTGTCATTTACGTTTATTTATGTAGTTCCAATGGCTTCTGCTGCTTCGTGAATATTAGTTTTAATTTTTTTTCCAGCGTTGTTCTACTGTGTCTGCTTCGTTAGTGCAGTTAATTAATATTTTTTGTGTTAATCGACTCTGATACAAATACTTGGTGCTGTCGTCCGTTAACAGTTCAATGTTTAGTTTGCTCACAATTTGTGGTGGCTTCTTCTTTGGTGGTTTAAGCTTCATGCGTAATTTGCATAATACCATGCTGTGATCAGAGCCCACATTAGGTGATGATAATGCCCTGACGTCGATGATTTGTGTTGGCTGTATTGCTCTATTGGCTTTTATATAGTCAATCACTGATCTCTGGTTTCTTGTGTTCGACCAGGTATACTTATGTTGCCATTTGTGTTGATAGAAGGTATTATTTGGTTGTAACTGATTGTGGGTGTTCTCCATGTTCATTTACGACTTCTTCATTGAATCGTTGCATTACTTCATCCACTGTTTAGTTTCCAACTGCGGCATTCTTGTCTCCCATTATTATAATTTAATTCGTGCTTGGTATGTCATCAATTTCAGATTGTGGTATGCTGTAGAATTCTATCGTTTCATTCTTTGGTCTGCTTGTGTCGAGCATATATTGAGACAATGTGTATTAGTTGAGTTTCGAACTTCAGTGTGACTTTTAATATTCTGTCATTGACATATTTGATTTGGTTGATATTTGGTTCGAATTTCTCATGGATTAGTAATCCTACTTCTGAATGGACCCTGTATTCTTTTTCCTTGCCGCTGTAAAGTGTAATTTTGATACTTTGATGTGCCTTGTCCTTTTCTGTTTGTTTCAGACAGTGTACCGATGTTTATCTTGTGTTCGTTCAATTCCAGGATTATTTCTTTTATTCCAGCACGCAATTCTTATGGTCTTCTCTTTCCATTCTCGCTTTTTCCTTATTCTCGCGGTGGTCGTCATCAATTGGGGCCGTCCATCATATGAGGCTTCTTTACCGGTTCTGTGAGCAACTAATATTTCCCTTAGGTAGGTTGCTAGCCTCACCTAAGGGTCCCTCCTCCTTTACCCGGGCTTGGGACCGGCAACGACAGCTGTTGAGCTACTCAATCCACCCAACAGCTGACGCAGGCGGAGTAATAGTGTAAATATTCAAAATCACTCATGAAATAAAATTAGTCTTCAAATTTTTCATTTATAAAGTTATTAATTTATGACTGTCTTCCTAATTGACTTCTGACAGTTGACCAATGGTGTACTGAAATATTGTAAATTATGTTGACAAATCGTCAGAAGTGAACTTGATGAAATAAAATTTAAAATACATGATGGATCGAGCGGAGCACCGATACACTTATTATCGGCAATATCTCCGTCATTCTTCTACCTAGCCTTCTGACAATTTGCAAGTAATCTCATTTTGAATTATAGAATAAGTATAGAAATTGTCAGACTTGTACTTGATAAGAATAGCTCCGTGGGTGAGAATTTCAGCCTACTGCGCACACGAAGAAGAGAGAACGCATTCGGAGGGAAAAAGATAGATACTACGCGCGCACGATTCAAGGTGCATACAGTATTACGTAGACTTAATTCTTTCACAAACTTTTAAAATTTCTTTCACATTAATAATAATAAACTATAATAAATATGAACATTTTTCTTAATTAATTAATGAAATAAAGATATTTCTATTAAACCACTAAAATAATTTAATTAATTCCAATTAACTGTGTTAAACAGTAATATTTTTAATGTAAATAAAAAACTTTCTGTAAGCTTTAATTTGATAATTCTAGATGCACTTTTCAGTACATCTAATATATTATTATTATTATTATTATTATTATTTCAAATAAAAATTTAAAATTATGTTCCATAAATAAAATTATTGTAACAAGATGATATTAAGTTATTTAACATTTGTTTATAATTGTATAATTATACATTTACAAGCATCAACATATGTATTTTTATTCGTTTCGAGTCCAAAGTTAAATGTGAAAATATTAAAATGGAAGATAAGGATGTATTGATTCATTTACAGATCTAGAATTATAGATAATTCAGTTGCCAAAATTTACATGGCAAATTAGCCATAATTAAGATATCCTGGATATCCAGGTACAAATTACATAATCAGTGTTTCGACAGCTTAAAGTACATAAATAGATATGTATTATTTAAATTTTTAACCCCTTGACTGACCATTTATTTTGAGTTAAAAAGGACCAAATAAAGTTCTTTTTTTAAGGCAATTATTGTGTTGTGATGTTACTGAAAAGGGAGTTAAGTATATTTAACGTTTTTTTTTCTTATTTTAGCATTTATTTATAACAAAAGATTCATATAAAAATTATCCCGAGATATCTCGTTTTTAAGCATATCAAGAACTAAACTCACAAAAAAAAAGAAAAAGGCTAATGATAAAATGCATTTTATTTCAAAATAATGACATCATTATATTACGTACGTTTAACTTTAGAAATTTAGTTTTGTGTTTTGTGTGGTAAATCTGGAAACACGACGCCACGCATAATCCAGCTTGACATTCTTTACACCAGTATCTTGATTCACGCCATACTCGTTTTCCGTACTTGTTTTTTGATTGCTACAAACTTTGCAAACTCTTGTTGGGTTTGCTTTATTGCCAGCTTGTGGAACATACTCTGAAAAATGACGAGCACTCAATCGTAAAGGATTTGGTTAAGATGACGGTCGGCCTTTGGTTGGAGTGGTGTTTGTTTGTCTATGTTTGTGTCATTTTTGTTATAAGATTCAAGCGGAATTGAAGATTAGTTTCCAAACGTCCCTCTTTTTATATAGTACATATGAATTCCATCAAATGAAAAAATATTTTTCTATAATATTTCTTTCCGCGTTTCCTGGTGAGTGGATAATCGGCAAAATGTTGATCGACTCTATCCACTCCACCCCTAGTGTGATTGTAGTCGTCAACAACCTTGTTCTTTTCCATGTCTTTCCTCTCTTTTCTTTTGCAACCATCTCAGCATTGTATACTGTTGAGAGAACACTCACCTTCCTCTTATCCTTCCATTTTATAATTGCAACTTTACCTTTATAAAAAACATAAAATAATGATTATTGAGATAAATCTAGTAATAATAAAATTTTGCATTTACCTCTTTGGGAAGCAATAACGTCACCTTTATTCAGCTTCTTTTTCATGTCTGGTGGTAAATGTTTTCTATTACTTCTCATTGTTCCATATGTATCTGTTCTCGAAGCAATTAACAAATCGGCAAGTTCAGGTGAAGTGTAGAAATTATCGGTGGTCAAACAATGCCCTTTTCCCAATAAAGGTTCCATCAACGTCATAATTATTCTCGACATTCCTAAATTGTTGTATTTTTCAATAAACTTCGTGTCTTTTTCTGTATATATTATAGATTTCCAAGTATATCCGCTATAAGATTCACAGAGCATATAGCTTTTTATTCCAAATTTTGCTCTTTTGCTTGGAATATATTGTTTCCAACCCAAACCTCCTTTATGAATTAGCAAACTTCGACTCGCGGTCGAATGTATGATTATTCGAAAAATGTAAGTATCTTTCTTGACCAATATTGCTCAATTGTAGGTTTTTTCACTAATGTTTGCAAAAGAGTGAGAGCAAAAAAAACTCTTAGTTCATCAGAGGTAATAGGTTCCCATGCATTCCTATTTATAATTATTTGCCAAGGGCGCTGATCTTTTTGTTGTGCATATACATTGGTTTCTCGTGCAATCACATCAAGTAATACATCGTCAAAGAATAAGTTGAAGAATTGAAGTTTTTCGTTTTTGTTTTCAATTTGATAATGAACTTTGGATTTTCCTGTGAAAAGAAATCTAGGTGGAGCTAAACCTGATAGAATAACGGGAAATAAATTAATCAAAAGCAGAGAAACAAATTTACAATTTGTGCCTGGAATATGCACATTTACGGGACACCATGGCCGAACTTGTGTTAGTAATCCACCTGTATCTGAGCCATCAGTCTCGCTTTCGTCGGAGACCCAATCCTCGCCCGAAGAACTTCTAGATTCACCAGTCGCAAACTCTGTTTCGCTGTTAGCTTCTACAATAAAGATATAATACGGGTTGAAATTATAACAATAAATAAAAAAGCATACTAAACGCGTTGAAGTCCATAAATATTATATCCTACATATGCTATAAGCTTTGCAGACAGTGTTACGTATTGATGACAAAGACGGTTAGAGTAACACTATAATTGTCAACAATGAGAGAACAACAAAGTCACGATACACTTCTCAATAATACCTAAATGATACGCACGTAATAAGTAACACACTATACTGTCCGGTATCTATGACCACTATCACAGAACCCCTCCTCAGCCTCCCAATTCCCACCACTCAAAAATGATGCACAACATACAGATGCTTTTACGTCAGTTTATCTGTCATATAGAAATTACTCAAGCTTCAGTATCCAGTAGCAAGAGAAAGAGGATGGACGCATACTTGGACGTACAAGGGCTTAGAGGTGTTAACAACGAATTCATACCCAAAGAGATTGCAGTGGTTACAGATCATGGAGCTTTATTACTGATACTGATAAAACCACCTCGTAATTATTTTATATCAAAACCCATGTCAAGTCAGATACGATTTTTGTGGAAAAATATCGCGGTCTGAGATGGTGGTCGGGGTATGTACACTACAACGATTTCCGTGAGGAGCTGATAAGAGTGCTGCAGCCCTTTAACAAAATTCACGTTAAGGGCAGTGAAAAACAACAGTTTTTAAGGTTTCTTAACAAACCAATAGTAAACCTGGACGGGTCTGGCTGCCGCCGCTTAAAAATTGAAAAAGGGAGCAAAAGCATATAGCTGTTTAAACCATAACATCGTTGAGCCTATGTATGCATTGGAAAACGCCTTACTACTGCAAAACTGGACACATACCAATTCCAAAGATGTATGCGGTACAAGTGTTGAGATGCTTGAAATCGATCGATCTCTAACCACAAGAATGTGATCCGACTTGTATGTGCATCTAATCATCTGCCCAGGCACGCACCTAGACCGTGTACAATTATTGTAAACACGGATCCTGCAAACAAACCAGATCAACATTGGACCACTATCTACATTGACGAGAATGGTAATGGGGAATATTTTGATTCCTTTGGACGAGCACCGCTAGGTTACTATTTACGTTTCCTTGAGAAGAATTCTAGATGGTTCCGCAACAACAAAACGACGCTGCAGGGTTACCATTCGGATGTATGTGAACGTTAAAGTTAATTAAATAATAATTTTTATTATACTCTGTTTTATCGTGCTTATCTCCATCAAGATAATCCTAGTTTGTTGCTGTCTATTAAATATTTACTAAAATCAGCACGAGCATCGTGCATTAACAATAATAGTTGGATTATATCTAATTTATGTCTAATTACCTGCGTACTTAATTGCCGCTCATTTATTTATTTTAAAGTAATTTTGTGTGTGTGTGTGTGTGTGTGTGTGTGTGTGTGTGTGTGTGTGTGTGTGTGTGTGTGTGTGTGCGTGTGTGTGAGTAATTGAACATACAAAAATAAATCAGGTATAATTTTGGAAGATAAAGGTGTCGACCGCTTAGATAGAGAATCTGCCTGTATAAAAAAGGCTAGGGTAGAAAATGATTATTATTTCACCTAATATTTAGACCTTAATGTTTTCTGCAGCAGCAAATTTTTATAATATTTGTAAGCACATTAATTAACGCGATGTTGACGACTGATTGCCAATTTTCCAATTAATATAAATGAAGTTGTATAGCTGTTTTAATAATAATAAACACATATATTAAAAGGCATGCGAACAGATTCCCGTCTTACAAGACTACGGCACCTTATTAGAATACAACCCCCAATGCATAAATAAATTAGGTCAAAATCGGTAGATGGGATTAAAAAAATGTAATAATAATTATGAAATCTCCTTTGATAAAAACAACCCTAATTAATAACAGATTAAAACTTTTTTCACCCAGAACACTCGTGTACTTCAAAACTCCAATTGCAACATTTGTGTAATAACATTCTTATGGTTTGAAGAATTAAAATTTTTCTCTCATAAACATTTTTGTAATTTAATAAAATTTAAGCTTTAAAGATTAATCTACTTTTTCTGTAGCTAATTTATATGTAATATGTAATTTTAACTTATCTCGTGACGTAAGGCAAGTTCTTGATTTCGTTACACTGAAATAAGCAATATATGATGGAATCGTTACATAAGCCAGTTTGGTGGAGAATGATTCAGTTAAGCAATAAAATTCAGTTCACTTTATCTTTAGTGTTTGTGTCTATGGATTAAGGAAAACCAAAATTTCATTATTTTACATACTTCTTTTAAATAAATGCTCCTGAGAGCATTAATAACTTCAAAGATGCCAAATATAAATGGAACGTAGCACGAGCTACCAAAAGTCTAAGTAAAACATTAATCCGCTTTAACTGTGGTATGGCATATAGATTTTGATAAGTCTGTTTTGGTATGTGCGGATCTCGTCTCAAAACAGTTATGTTTATGATTAGAATCAATGGTATTTTTATGAGCAAAATAATTAATAATAAGATAAAAATCTTGTAGTACAAAATTTTTTCATATACTACTCGTGCGTAGGCCAGAACCCTACTCTAAAAATATAAAACTTGTCTAGCTGATTATAACGTATGTAAAACTAAAAAAATCATTTATTAAAATTATTTATAAATCCGTTTTTATAGGAGGCAGAAATTAAACATTTATTTATAAACTAAAAAACCACAGAATTTAGTACGTAATCTAGTTCTCTTTGTACATTTTTACCAGATATCTGAAATGACTGCTGTTACGTATCAAAATTAAAATATTTAAAGCTTGGCGGCACTATGTACTTACTCAGATTGTTTTAAGTTCAAATTTTATGTTTAAAGTTGTTCTCAAATAGTTTTTTTTATTGTGCGTTTAATTAGGTTTTTTGATGACATTTAATTGTGACTAAAAATCGTTTTTAACTTGAAACATGGAACAATGCATACAGACACACAGTACAACTTCTTTTCACATTTACGCTCTCGATATCGTTGACCGTATTCAAAGAATAGGGATTAGGTTTATAAGTGAATCTTGCTTAACTTTTGACATTGTCATGTTCCAAGGTACCCGATCTTCAAAAGTGTAATTTGAACTTATCCGCAATAATGTAAATTCAAGAACAAAACAATCGCTAAGGGATGTATCTTGACTTTACTGACAATAATGTTACTATTACTCAAATTAATTGCTTGTCTTACATTGACTTTACTGACAATAATTGAAACATTGGAATTTATTTACAAGTCTGATATTTAATTACTCGTCAACCTCACATCTGATCAAAAGAATTGGCCGTGTAGTGGTAAGCTACGCCGCGTTATGTGTATAAGATAGGATTGGATGAGGTTAAGTGTTGCATCGTGTGGAACAGGTAAACAATGAAACTACTCAAATTAGAATTGACGTGCTTTGCGCAATGATGGTTCAACCCGTTAATTTACTAAGTTGGGAAAGAACCACCAAGAAAACCCAATTTATTAATAAATAAGTAATTGCACAAGTACATTAAGAAATTAAATAACAAGGGTTCGATATATAACAAAACACCATTAAATTCGGTTAAAGTGCGTACAAAATTATAAAATGAAGTAACAAAAAATTAGAAAGAAATGTAACTACACATAAACACGATAAACAAACAACAGTGAAATCACACCCAAAAATAATAATGCAGGTTAAGGTACACATAAAATACGATAAACAGTAAAATTAACCCTCCTATTGTGTTAACATTTTGGTTTCACTTATTGTGTTCGGGTCAGTATGACCCGGGAGCCTATAGTTGTCATTTTATTGTCGTTAAATTGATATAACAGTAAATAATAAATAATAAGAAATAAGATGTAGTATTTATTGTTCATTACATTTTATTACGTTATTTTATTTTTATTACATATTATTGTAAATGTTATGTAAAGAACATCTGAAAAACGTAGTAATATACATTTATTTGTAACAGTCTTGCCAGTAGTAATATACATGCGCTTTACATAGGTATTTTGAGCAATTACAACATACCATATTAGTTTTATTATCTTTTGAAGAGGGACAAAAATTACATCTTTTACGCTTGGTTGTGGTTGATTATTCCCTTACTTCGGCATTACTAGTTGAAGAACGTGACTTTATAACCATTTCAGCTGCAGGAATACTTCGAGGGATACGTTTTCTTTCTTGCAATAATGGAGTAATCAAGGAATTACCCAGTTCTTCAAGAAATAGTCGCCGTTTTGTAAGTTTTCCAGCAATCCTGGTTGGAGTTACTTCGCACCACAGAACATAAGCGTTGTAAGCTGAAACGTCCATGATATTGTCAAAGATAATCTTTGACGGATTTTTATGATCTTCGTTATACACTCCGTTATCGTGGTACATGGTGTTCATGAGCGTAACATTTTTATTCCGTTTCGGAATGTAGAAAACTATCGACGTGTCCTTGGTAAAGTAAAATTTTGGAGAAAGTACTTCTTCCCTTTTGTAAACCAATGTGGCTGGCAATTCAGGCTTATTTTTGCGAATAGTGCCAAGCGTCGTTATTTTTCTTTTCAATAGCATCTGCCCCAGATCGTACGGGGTAAAAAAATTATCACACGTTACGTTGAGACCTTTTAGACCATAAGTAAGATCTAGCACAACTCTTTTACCTTGACCTCTCTCTGGAGGTTCACCTTCTTTTTTCCCGAGGTAAACTTGCATGCTATATGCATAAGCAGTTACTGAATCGCATAAAGTCCAAATCTTAACTACGTATTTAGCACGTTTATTCGCGATGTATTGTCTAAAAGGACAACGGCCTATAAAAGGTACCAGTTGCTCATCTACTGTTACATTTTCATGAACATTATGGAGCTTAGGTAGAATTGCAGCTCATTCATCCTACAAGTTCCGTATGGGAGCTAATTTATCAGTTTGGCGTCGTTGTGGTCGAGTCTTTTTATCGTCAAAGCGAATTATTCGTCAATTACATGAAACCGTTGTAGGGGCATCGTTGCTCTGAATATTGGACGACCTACATTTCCATCCCACAGACAGGCTGTTGCCTCTCCATGAGATTTATACACTCCAGCTAGAAACAGTAGGCTAACGTATGCTTCTAGTTCAACTAATCTTAGTTCTTGAAACGTGTCGCCACAAAAAAACTTTTTTGCCTTCTAAATTTGACATTTTCAAAATTAGGTTTACAATTTTGGGTGTGAAATATAAGAAGTGCGCGGATTTTATATCAATTATTCGCGACGTAGCATACCTTATTGGCCCAGGAATCAACGAAATAATATTTGCTGATGATAACCTCCCCAATTGATGTGTCTTTTCATTCCATACTGTATTACCATCTTTTGAAGTTACGTGATTATCCCTATCAGCTTCATCTGAAATCGTAGCTTCCACTTCATCATGCAATTGGCTATTATATATCTCGGTTTCGGACAAATGGTCTTCTTCTTCAGAAGAATTAGAATCACTATCAGAAACACAAAAGTTTCTCAAGTTCACTATCCGTAAGCACTCTCTCACTACACATTTTCAATAATAAATTTCACTTGTTCAGTATTTTTTATTAGAGTATAGCATCAAGTTTGATATTTACTACGAAACTAACACACAGATGCTCACTGGCTGCATTTATACGCGGAGCCACAGACAAGTCTCAACAGGAATAAACTTGTTTACCGGTACGCAAATAACGCATGCAATATGCGCAATATTGCGCAATAATGTGGTTATATTATGTAAGTTATTTATATTTATGAAAATAAAACAAAACTAATAAAATACATTCGTCTATGATAATAATCTGCTTCTCTTCTTCTAATTTGAACCTCACAAATCACCGGGTCATATAGACCCAAACACAGTGAGTGTAACAAATGCATCAAAAAAACTAATTATAATTTTCTAATATCAATCTAAGTACACCGTTATTAGAGTAATGAAATAAAAGTCATACAGTGGCAACGAAATATTTAAATAAATTAACGAATTGTGCAGATTAGAAGAACGCGATTGGATCATATTGACCCGAACACAATAGGAGGGTTAAGCAGGTAACAATAAGGTAACTGCAATCCACTTTAACTTCACTTAGATAAGAACAAAAAAAATTGGCGAGGAATATACACATACACAATTGTGTGGTTAATAAAAGCACAAAAAATACATACGTACAGCTTACACGTTCATCTATATACATCTCTCTACGGGTTAGTTTAACAGTAACAATGGAATTCGAGGTGGTTTTAAGGTCATCTGGACCCGTCTGTAAACCCCGGTATCGTTTATAACAATTTAACTGGGATTTATCGTGTCACGTTTATCCACGCCTTACTCTCTACACGAACGAAAATATTTGTAAACAGTTAACAATGTCAACTCGTACAAGCAATGAGTGAGAGGACACTGTACTGTCTGACGCGGAGTCCTTCTACTGTAACAGATCGCAAATTGAGGAGCGTGCTTGCGTAATTGAATAGAAACTTCTTGCAAGGCAATGGTTGATTTTCAATACATTACACAGGCTTTTGTTGAATTGTTTGCTGCGAACTTTAACCTACATCAAAATACCTACTTACACTTGAATATAATCCTTATAACCACTTGGTCACAAACACAGCGGATTAAGATGCGCCGTTTAAACCTGAGACGCTAACTGTTATTAAAACCCGAATATTTAACGATACCTCTTTAATTTTGTCAAAAACTTACGTTAAAACCAACACAGAAAAGAAAAAACCAAATTCGTGGTTTTAGTTTTACTAAAATATACACGATAAAATAAAATATTTATAGACAAAATGGTTTACGGTGATGGTTTGTAATTAAACAATCAGATCGATCCGACCTGAATCGAACTCTAACTGTAACTAACTGTCCTCACTCCCCAAATCTACCCCCGTTTTTAAAAGACGAGTATTACTTGGGCATATGTTCATATTTATTACTATAAGAAGCATTAATTTTTAAAATATGCACTCGTACGTAACAAACCCTATATCTAGGTCTCGAATTTCAAAGTACCAAACAAAGATGTCTCTTTATTTGCGGTATATTCCGATGTAATTAATTACTAACTGCGACGTGTTTACCCCAAAAACGTGTGTATAGAATTTTTCAACGATTCGTCAAGGTCTTTCGGTAAAGGCAGTTTTGACATAGCATCTGTTTTCTTCCCCAACATATGTTTTTCTTTTTGTTTTCAACCCTTAGTCAAATATCAGTTACATAAAATACATAAATAAAATATCCCGAAAAACATTACCAAATTACGACTTATTACCAACATGTTAAAACCCATTAATTATCTTTTCTTTCTCGGTAACATTTGCGATTTGAACACTTTTGTTACAATAATGAAATTTTCTCGGTCCGCTACCTACAACATATACTCCCTTGAGCATAGAATAATCGTTTCTATTCTTTTTTTCTGTACTTCACAACGGCTCTTGTGCTGCTGAATTACGTTCTTTGATACTGTCTCAGGTCACCTTTGCTAAAGATGCTCGATTGGCTGATTCACATCATCAATATGCAGTACAACTTGAAACTTGTCGTACTAAACGAGCGCAGTCCACATTCTTCTACACGGCTTCTAAACTTTGTATTGATCTTCCTAGTTCCCACCTATGATATGAAACAATTTAAGGTAGTCGTTCATACGCATCTTTTGGCAGTTCAAAATCCCCCAATTCATCCTGCTAAATGTTTATAAGTGCGTTATCACGTTAGGCTAAACTTAGCCTGTCCAGGACCATAATTAGTAAAAAAATATTCTCCTGTATTTGCATATATTCACTTCCACAAGATTTATTCACTGATTCTGACATGTCCTTATATTCCTAATATTGAGGTCTACGGCGCGTAGTCTTACACCTAACTTTACCTACCTATATCTGTTTTGTCAATCGTTCCTCGTTGATCTTTTAATGCCACCAAACCAACGAAGTGTACTTCTTTCATACACATCTACCACACTTATTATCTACTCATTCCTCACTAGCCATTCTCTTTTTACCGCGTACGTTCCACAAAATCTTATGTCTACAGGATTTATTTTCCTTTAGTGCTTTTGCTGACATACCTAAGTCTCACTTCCATATACTCATTTTTTATTATGGTTCATATACTGCCGATCAGTTTCCTTCCTGCATTAACACGCCGCTCAATTTCACCATCCATTTTGCCATCTGCAGAACATTCTACCAAAATACACAAACTGATCAACATCTCCTACAATCTCATCGTGCAGGGTAAACACCAAACCCTCTTATCCATTCATATTCACGATTACATAGTATTATCTTCATTTTGTCTACGTTTACCTTTAGACCAATACTCTAATAGATTTCATCAAGCTTCCTCAACGTTGTTTTTACCTCTTTTGCATTTTCGTTAAAGAAAACTGCATCATCAGCATGCACCAGAATATGTACATTCACGTCATTAAGCATTAAACCGTTTGCATCAGTAGGTACCTGTCTAACATAGTTATGTATCACGCAGCGTTGTCTAACTTCGTGCACTATTTTGAAGTATGCACTCACGCCTCCTCTTACCCTCGACTGCCTTCATATACTGCCCTTATTCCATTTACTAGACATTTACTCACTCTATATTCACTTAAAATGTCTCAAAAGCTTCTCCTCATTCACTCGTTTGTACGCTTTCTCCAAGCCTAAACACGCACTGTACAGCTTCTTTTTCACATTTAAACACTTCTCATTCTCTGTTGCAGAGCAACCATCGGATCCACGCGTCCCATTCTGGGCATGGAGCCACCTTGAACATTCCAAATTTTAGTCTGTGATACCTTACCAAGTACGCTCAATAAACTCATCCCTCTGTAGAGTTTACAATCACTCTTACTTCCTTATCCAGCGTAGCAATAATCGCACTTTACCAATCGATTGGTACTTTTTAACGCTTAAAACATGTATTTTCTCATTTTCTGCCGCCCTGAATTCCTCTTTACACATCCTTACCGCCTTATTCACTTCTTTCGTTCTCAATTTGTATACGTCATATAACTGCTTTTTTCTCAGTCTCATGTACGCGTTTTTAACACACTGTCTTTTTTACAGATTCACTTCACCGAGCGCTCTCTTTATGCTTACCCACAGTCACTCTTCCACATATATGTGTAGCAGAACTGACAACAGTATCTTATAAGGACATTCACATTCAAATCTATGCTTAAAGTTTCCCCATGTCTCACTCTCACATCTTCAGCTACCACTTTTTTTTACTTTAATTCTGAACGTTCGAACTCCGATCCATGCATTACTTTTGTATCTCTAACCAGATTTCTAAAAACCTTCACCATAAACGATCAAGTCAATCATGATTTTATATTCATCTCTCTATCACGTACACATTCGAACACGTTTATGTTTAAACCATATATTACATACAAACATATTTTTTTCTACATAAATCTTTACTAGGCGTTCACCATTCTCATTTACTCTTGAATCCCCAAGCTTTCCTTGAGATCGTTCGGTTTATTTATTCTGTACATACATCCATCCATTCATATCCATCGTATTACTATATAACACACCTTTTCCTTTGTCATTTACGATCAATCCAACTCCGTTTGCACCATGTATTTCCAGTTTAATCCCTGACCATTACGCCAGACTACCATTATCCATCTCCACAACATCCTTTCTTTTGCGCTTTATATCTGACACGCACAGAATGTCAAGCCGCCTTTCTTTTATTATGTTATTAATTTCATACTTTTTGGCATACATACCTCTAACATTCCATTCCATGTTCATGCGGTTGTCATCAAGGAAGGACCATCTGTTTCAACCATAGCTGCTCCTCATAGCGTGAGAGGTCCGAGGTAGTTATTCTAGCTTCGTAAATATCTGAAATAGCAAGTAGACCGGCTACCAGCCAGGTTGTACCCCGGACGATGTAGCATTCCTTACTAACGGTATCGTTCTACTACCGGTTAGTGTTGACATAAGTTAGTCTACTAGCCACAAATGTAGTCACCTTTTTGGTTACTTCTGACGTGCTCATCGTAATTGTATACAAGGTAGGAGCCCTACCGAGAAGCGACCACCTTGCATTTCAACAAATAGTTGTCCGTGCTAGGTCGACTAGGAGGCTTATACGGAACGCTGACGTACCTCAAGTACTGTAACAGAATTTAACCATTGTTTCTTTAGTTATTATCTTTAATGTGATTTGAAGAACAATACAGCAGTGATGAGTTGTATACAGGGATTAGACCCTCTAAGTTTGCGCCGCGCGGCATATGTGTTACGGCCTCTTATTGATTCTTTTTTTTTAAGTTAGTAATTATAACTAACAGTGTTTTTTAGTGCATTCCAGGATATATGTGATTTCGGTATACAGCCAACTAAATTGGGTGGTTTGAAGCATTCTAAGTGGATTCTAAATCAGTCAACGAAAAAGGTATTAGTTATACGGATGGCTGTGAACATTCTTTATACAGTTTTTAAACTCCTCGAGCATGATAAGAAATCTTAAGGCTACAAGGAAACAGTGAAATAAAGTAAAACTATCTATAGACCCTAGCTGCACCCAGTTGCAAAATGGTACACATAGAGCATGAGTTTGAAACGAGGAACTTTTTTTTATAATCACAACCTGCATTAGTGATATGTCTCGTGCGCACTAGTGCGCACGATTACCCCTTTGTGTTTATGTTTTATAAATTCATGATATGAGAAAAACTATTTATTTATTTATCATTCAAATATGTTAAAACACTAACAAAATACTAGATTTTAAGAAGACATCTCATTTCAGACGATTGGATAAAAATTGTGCACTTACCGTCTTATTTTCTAATGCTGAAAAGTTATAAGAATCTGTTTAAAAATCAATAAGTCAATCTCTCAACGGTCGTATGCGAACTAACGTCATCAATGATCGCGCCAAGCATTTAACTCTCCTTTATTCACTGATATTCTAGGGCCTACTTCCACTTCCATTTGTTTCCTTCTCCACGGTAAACTGGATGCTTGGATGAATACCATTTATAAAAATAAAAAATGTATGTAGTGCTTTTCTCCATGTCTCCAAATAATAAATGTGCATCTACATATTTATACCAAACTAAAGGTTTTTTAGGTGCATTTTGTAACGCAAATGTTTTAAATTTTCCATGTAAGAATTAGCTAGAGCAGGGCTAAGAGGGCTACCCATTGCTACATTGCTGAAAAAGAATTGATATATCCTTTGAAAAAATATGATTCATTAGATTCATATTTTAGAGGGACGTTTGTAAAAAGTGAAACAATATCAAAACTGTATGTATTTTTTCAATGAAGTCGGTAGAATTTTTAATATAATGGGATGTTTTACCTATGTGAGGTTGTAATAAGGATGTAAGATGTTTTGCAAGATTGTATGTTGGAGAACCTATTGCACTCATAGTGGGCCCTAAAGGAACATTAGGTTTATGGATTTAAACGTAGACCATGTAGCATACAGTTTCTTTTTTATTTCTTGAGGAATAGATGATAAGTTCTTTTTGTTTTCAAAAAAAACTTTTATTGGATTTTTTGGTAGTTCACGGTAAGTCGTGGTTCCAACAATTGTTCTACTTTAATGTTATAGTCGTTCATATTTAATATAACAGTTGCATTACCTTTATCTGTTTGTAATATTATTATATTTTCATTACGTTTATGATCAAATAAAGCACGGCGCTGACGAAAGGAGAATTTGCTTTTTGGGGGTTTTGCTTTACGTAATATGTTAACAGTTCTATATCTAACTTCAGTCGCAGCATCAAAAGATAATGATTTAATAGAATTCTCAACATTGGAAATTACATCTTCAAAACGTATTATTAAAAATATGATCAGGAAGGTTTATAACTGTTTTTTTTTATTATCATAATGTTGTCTATTATATTGCTGCTTGAATAATGTATCAAATTTTGCTTTTTGACGTTTAGATAAGATATCAAAGTTTATTTCATACATTTAAAAGTTAATGAGTCAATTTTATCCCAATTCTCTCTATTTAATATAGATGTAAATTTTAAATGTAAATATAATCTCTATCAGTTTTATCCAATGATTTCCTAGTAACACGTATTTGAGTGCGCAGAAGAGCACTTTCAGTTCTTCTATAAATATTATTAGTTTGTTGGTTATTAAAATTTCTTTTAGCATAGAGAAATTTTTGGATAATTTTTTAGTCTCGACATCGTAATAAAAAGTAAATGATGATAGTAATTGTGCTTTGCGTTTACTTAATTTTTCAAATTGCCTAATCAAACGATAAGTTTCCTCCCCATAAAGGATGGAAATATGAAAATGTAAGCTTTCACCATTATTACACATAATTAAAATACTTAAAATTAAAAATCATATAACCCATTAACGCTCACGATATATTTTAAAAATTTCAAATTAGTAACATACTTGCATGTACCCATATGAGTACAATGGGCACTGCAGAGTAACGTTGCTATATTAATGAAGTACACAACGAATGTTTTGGAAACTATATAATTATACAAAAATAAAAAGTAAATGTTAAATTGTTAATTTAAGTGATTATTCTTAAAGCAGCCCCTTTCAATGCAAAGAGTAATGTTACATTTTTCACAGCACAATTGAATTCGTTGATGACATTGAACACATCTCAATTGTTTTGTAAGTTTTTTTGGAAAGTGTCCTCCTTCATGGCCTCTAAGACTTGGTAGAGTACCGCCTGATGGTATACCTCTAGTAAAAGTAGATTTACCGTAACAGCTTAAATAATGTCAGGCCAGAACTCTTTGAAATTCATGCAAACTAATTTGCGTATCTATATTTGCTAGTTGGTATAACCGCCACGCATCCACAACTGCCGTATTTAACAAATTGGTGAAAAGGATCCACCACCATTTTCTTCGTCTTACACTTATTCAGTAACTGCTTAGCTGTTAATCGTGTAGGTTTACTCCACCCATCGACGAATAAAAGACCACTTGTTGGTGTTCTAAATAACCCCTTTCTTTCTTTTTCATTAATTTTTTGTTCATGAGAGGGCACTGCTTTGTTCTGTTGTCTCCTATACCTAGTTCCGGTAGCTCGTATAACTTTGTCTTTTAACACTGCTAACAAATTGTAACTAGTAAAAAAGTTATCAAAAAACAATCTGTGAACTGATGGCGAAGCGACTTTCTCTACCATGCCGAGGACTACTCTGGATCCTAGTGGTATTTTCTTCTGTTGGAATTCTGGCTGCACATCTTTGGCCCCACAGTAAGTATCTGAAACATAGCAATAGTCAGTAGCACTGCATAGTAACCAATTAAATTGTTTGGCTGTATGGCGTCCGAAAAATTTCACCATAGATTCATCGACACATAGATTTTCATCGAAACGATCTACAAGGGGTCTAAGCTTTGCCGTTTTATCACGACGTTCTACCGTTGTATTGTCTGCATACGGTGATAACCGGTTAGTAACAATATTCCAACAAAAGCTTGTGGATCCGCTTTAGAGACATAAAGCTATGATTGTTTTTTTGACATGAATACATATTAGTTGAGTGACTATATAATCAATAACATCGTCGGTGAACAGCTTTTGAAACAGTTCAACTTTACATTTACATTTTCTAGGTCATGTCTTACGATTTTCACCTGTTCGGTACAGCCAGTTGTTCTGGGCATACTAATCTGTAAAAGTTTTTGTCCATTTTTGTTTTTCATTTTTTTTCTTTTGTAATCTTCATCCCGATACAAGGTCGTCATCTTTAATGTCTTCCTCATCGGTTACAACGTGAGGATCTGGTGGAATTAAAATTGTATCAACTTCAGATTGCGAATCAGAAGCCTCGATATCCTCTAAAACCAACGGTAAACCCACATATCTCTTTCCATAAGATTGTCGCACACCAATAGTTTCAAATTCCTCATTGATGCCCATATCTGTAATAAAATTCCAATTCTTTAAGATCTGATTTCACGTGTCCATTGTACTTGCTTGAGTGCATAATGCTTTTGAACAAAATCAAATATGTATAAAAAAAACTATATATGTCTATTTTATCTAGCTTATTTCATACAAATTTACCTAAACTTTCTATAAAAACAACTCAGTAAGTCTGTGGAACCGAAATTATTTTGACATGTGCTCACTTTATGAATAACAAAACAAAACAAACAGATACAAAACATTTTTGAGCAACAAGTGTACTCTTTCAACTACTTTGTAATTAATAATTAATCACTAAAGCTTACACTATTTCGTAATAGATATCAGTAGCCTGTGAATAAATTAGTTGTCCTCACACGGGTACAGTGGCCGCTAATAGGTTAAAAGTACTACATTGTGTTTTCACTGTAAAATGACAATTATTAACAAAAGACTATTTCTTTTTTAGATTTCACTAGATCTTTAATTGATATGTCAAATTTCTATTTGTGGAAGCTTTTATCAACTTGAAATTAAAGTTTTTCACAACTTTACACTTACATCATAATTTCATTAAATTTTGTTAAATTTGCTCTACGATTATGGCATTTTTCACTGTTAGCCTTCGGCCGTTAGAGGGTGTTCTGATTTGTCATATTCAAGGCAGTTTAACAAAAGTTATTAAGGATCTAGTTATTCTTTACTAAAATTAGATTCCACAGCTGACTTTATACGTTTATCAAACTGTTATATTAATAGCAGACTTATGTTTGCGTTTTCATATTTCATAAATTTATTCTAACATCTTAAACAATTGGTAAAGAACTACCACTACTGAGGACGATATCTATAATTTTTATCGAAAGGTTTATGTAAAATATAAATATAAAAATATACGATTAAAAAACCCAAAAAAAGCTAAGTTAGATAGATGACGATAGAAATTGCTTTTATTATTAATCAACCTTCTCCGTTATACCTTGATAATTCTGGTAAACTATCTTGAGAAAGAAAATTTGCTAGGGGGGGCTATAATAAGTAAGTTGGTAGCGTAACATGAGCGAATTTAAGTTCATGTAAAAAAGTCAACTATAATGGTTAACGTCACAAAAAAATGAAACTAATGAGCAGTTTATTATGCCACACGGCACACTATTACCTTTAAAAATAGGTATTTTCTAAGTACTAATAAAGATATTGATTTTTATATTTGTGTGCTTATTACAACTCCGTTTTTATAAAACTCGCATAAACACGGATTTATTATTTGTGATTCAGTGGAAACCTTGCACTGCATTTCTGTTCTCTATACTTGGAAAAACTGGGAAATTTATATAACTACCACTTTGTGTCTGCTGAAAAATCGATTTAGTCGTTTCTTCTTTTATTCCCGTTTGGATTGTAGTGTTAATTGGTCTCTAACTACAACTGCTTGGGTGTCATATATTTTAACAAGAAAATCTTTATATCCAGTGATATATTGATTTTCTCATATTTCTATTTAATTGGATTAAATGAATCATTTTTGCACTGATAACTAGTTCCTTGAATAAGATAACACTTGCTTTATTATCAGAATGAGATCTTTTTTCCGATTATATAAACATGTGTTGATAAAAAAATATTTGTGGTTGAAAATTATTAAAATGAGCAGTGATTTCATTGCATCTTCTTTACTTGTTTTTTTTTTTAATTATACAATCACAATACAAAAAAAATTAATCTTTTACGAAGGATTTTTACAGGAATTCTTTGGCGAAGCGGCATATAATCCTTAATTTCTAATCCAGTGATATTATGTAAGTCAATATGAGCAACATTTTAAACATATTTTTAAATATACACGGTGCTCCAAAAATGTGGCATATCAAAGTTATGTTTTTTTTAAATGACACACTCCGTACATTGTTGCATTTTCGAGTTTTACATAAAAAATGTAGCATTTTCCTAAGGGTTCCCTATACCTACATACAGTGTTTCAAGTTATATCAATTTTTCTGAAAATATCGGGTTTTAGGAAAAATTAAATATCTCGTAATAAAATTAACTCCAACAAATTTACTCTTAGGTTTAAGTAAAATACTGTTCCCTTAGTCTATTTATTGACTGAATAGTAACCACCTCTTTACAGGGTGTTCATTTCTTTCAGTTAAATTAGTAGAACATTCATACTGAAATATTCGGCTTATTTTAAATGGAACACCTTGTATTTTATACGCTTATCGTTTAGCGTACTTAATTACCTTTCAACTTCTATAAGAGTTTCCTATACCCAAACCTTCAAATTTTCAACTTATTTAATAATTTTTTGAATTTGTCGGTTCCTGTATCGTTTGTAGATTGGAATATCCTCCCACAATGCCTACTTAATGTCTTTTTGCTAATGTAGTAGTATTTTCGTTACCAATATCTTCTGTGTACATGATAGATTTCAGATATTTGTAATTTACATATTAACAAATAATGTTAACGTGACTAATCTTGTAAGTTTTGTAGTGTACTGTAGAATTGCCGGTAACGCATTTGTTAATGTTAAAACTCTGGCATTGGGCGTAACTTTTGTCATTGTGTATTTTTATTTTTTACGACTCTGTTGAACGTTGTTGAAATATTTTCAATTTAATTATGGTTTATTCACAACAAGAAAGATTAATACGATTTTAACCATTTTTGAATGCTATAAAAATTGTTTACTTGCTTCAAGAGTGTATTCAGAAAAATACACTGAGCGGGTCTTAAAGAAACATAAATACCACCCTTTTCATATACAAATACATCAAAGCTTATATGCCACAGACTTTCAAAAACGTATTGATTATTCCTTATGGATCCAACCAATATACTAGTATATGAGTTATTGCAAGAGAAACTGGAATTAGTCAGCCTAGTATGTGGAGGATCTTAAAGAAACATAAATACTACCCTTTTGTTATACAATTACATCAAAGGTTATATGAGACAGACTTTCAAAAACGTATTGATTATTCCTTATGGGTCCTTGATCGAGTTAGTGACAATGAACATTTTTTTGAAAATGTATTATTTACCGACGAGTCAACATTCCATAATAATGGATTAGTGAATCGCCACAATTTCCATTATTACGGCATAGAAAATAGACATTTATTTAATACTGTTGATCATCAAAATCGATGGAGTGTTAATATGTATGGTGGAATTGTTCGAAATCATGTTATTGGCCCGTATTTTTTCGTTGGCAATTTAAATGGTCAAAAATTCCTTAGATTTTTAAAGAGAGTTTTGGGAGCTTTTAGAAAGTATTCCTTTAAATATTGGACAAAATATGTGGTTACAATTAGATGGAGCACCTGCACATTTCTCGCGTGCTGTTAGAGAACATTTACACAGGAAGTTTCCTGATAAGTGGATTGAGAGAGGTGGACCAATTGCCTGGCCACTTAGATATCCTGAACTAACATCCATGGATTACTTCTTTTGAGGCTATATCAAAAATTTAATTTACAGCACACCTCCCACCACTGCAGATGATATGAAAAGAAGAATCAGAAATACTTTTGAGACGGTCACCCCTTACATGTTGCAAAATGTAAGATGTTCGTTGGAAAAAAGAATAACACTGTGTATTCAAGAAGATGGACATCATATCGAACATTTATTGTAATTTTTTTTTAAATTTTAGTTTCCATTGTGTACATGCTTTCTATCCTTACGCTGTGAAACTGTTGCATTATGTAGATTAAACTAAAAATCATTATTGATTTTTTAAAATTTCACTTTATTTTTTAAAATTGAATCTGATCGGTTTCGGTTGGACAAGCCAAGCATCGTCAGAGCTTTGAAAGGTTACAATTTGTTGTTACGGTTATCGAGAGTAAAGATAAGTGTATAAAAAATCTATTGTGATTTTTAATTTAATCTACATAGTGTATAAATAACTTTGTAAACGTTTAAATTAAAGTTACTATGATTTGAACTTGAAAATGTGTTACATTAGCCAAAAATCATTCGGAGTAGGCATTTTAGGAGGATATTTCAATCTACAAATTATACAGGAACCGACAAATTCTAAAAATTATTAAATAAGTTGAAAATTTGAAGGTTTAGGTATAGGAAACCCTTATAGAAGTTGGAAGGTAATTAAGTAAGCCAAACGATAAGCGTATAAAATACAGGGTATTCCATTTAAAATAAGCCGAATATTTCGGAATGAATGTTTTACTAATTTAACTAAAAAAAATAAACACTCTGAAAAGAGGTGTTTACTATTCAGTCAATAAATAGGCTAAGGGAACAGTATTTTACTTAAACCTAAGAGTAAATTTGTTGGAGATATTTAATTTTTCCTAAAACCCTATATTTTCAGAAAAATTAATATAACTTGAAACATTCTGTATGTATAGGTATAGGGAACCCTTGTGAAAGTGCTACTTATTTTTTTATGTAAAATTCCAAAATGCAATAATATATGGGGTGTGTCATTATTAAAAAAAAAACTTTGATATGCACCCTGTATATTTGAAAGTATTTTTAAAATGTTGCCCGTATTGACTTACATAATATCACTGTATTAGAAACTAACGATTATATGCCGCTTCGCCGTAGAACTCCTTGGCGTCGGTCGTGATTCACCCTGTATATATATATATATATATATATATATATATATATATATATATATATATATATATATATATGCAATTATCATAATATTGAATTTATTCGCAAAGATGCAAATTCTTAGAAAAATTATTTAATAGGCGTGTCTTGACTTTACTGACAATAATGCTACTCTTACTCAAATTATTGGTTACATCCCGTTGACTTTCCTTAAAATAATTAAAATCTTTGAATTTATTTACAAGCCTAATATTAATTACTGGCAAAACTCAAATCTGATAAAAATGAATTAGGCTTCTCCAAGCACGTCAGCAGCTGACGTCACAAACTCTGTCCAAGCAGCTGATCGGGGTTGTTAGTGTTTATATGGAGTATTGAGGAAAATTCATGTTTATTTATTAAGAATATTATTTTTGAAAGAAAATTAATTATAAATATTGTACGTCGTTTCTTACCAAGAAACAGCTAAAGCTTTAATAATCAATTTTAAACAAAAAGGTACTAACCTATGAATTATCAGACAAGGGCTATATAGTTACGTCTACTGATCATTCATGAATTACTGTTTTTAATTAAACTGTACGTAGACAAAAACTATAAGTACATTATACATGTATACAAGTTGTAACACTAATGACCTCTTCTTTATTAGAAATTTAATAAAGGTAATTGAGGTTAACTTGCAACGAAATGTTTTAAAAAACATTACTCAGACTGAACTTAAATTTTTCTTAGTACAAATTGCGAAAGTAAATCCACATCCTTTATTTGTAATCAAATTTTATCTAAAAAAGGAAGTATTTGTCACTTTCGCAAAAGAACGAGTTTATTACGATAATAAAAATGAAAAACATTAATGAATTTTTTATTCAATAAATTAAGAAAAAATCATCCCTGAACTGGTTTAAGTTACTTTAAATGACAGCATAATATACTGGATGTGCTATATAACACCGCACAAAATCTTGTCATATTTTAACCTCACATTTCATCCATTCCACAGAAAATTGTTCACAGATTGTCACCGACCACAAGCACGCTCATCATAATTAAAGATTTTTGAAATTACAAAGAATAATTTTATCGCTTTGTCCCTTAACATAATTTTTTTGCCAAACCGTTCATTTAAACGGATACGTTGCCCCCGATTAGATGTTTTTTGACATTTGACATTCACTTCTAACGTCACGAGCAAAAGCTCAATTGGCTGTCTAGTGGTGGGCTACACAATGAAACAATAAACAATAAAATTACTCAAATTAGTATTAACGAGCTTTTGCGCAATGAAGATTCAAGCAGTTAAGTACAGACTAAGAGAAAATTATCAAGAATGTCCAGTTTCTTAATCAATAACCAATTTCACAAGTACATTCATAAATCAAAGTAAGGAAAAAACAAAGAAAGAGAAGCTTCAATATGCAAATACAACAGACTGTCATTAAATCAGGTTAAATTGCGTACAAAATTATAAAATCGAGTAAAACGGCAAAGTAAAAAACAGTTTAACTACACATAAACAATAAAAAACAAATATTGCATTTACCTTGATCCTATGCATACGTGTATAGGTAGGGAGTTTTCAAATTCGTTTTTTGAAAAAAAAAGGAAATACGGCGGCGAAGCTTATACATCTTACTACCCTCTACTTTCACGTGCACTTTTCGGTAGTGCCCTAAATTTTTGTGAATGGGATACCATACATGGCTTTCCATATCGCCTTGGTAAATTTTCTTTAAGCCTTCTTTATTTAGATGCATTTTGTCCCCAAAATGTTATAAATTATTTTGTATTATGGATAATAAAGTTTTTGAACAAATTTATAACCCAACCGTTTGAATAATTAATAACATTAATTTAATTTAGCAGAATTTTAACGTGTGAAATGACTATAGATACACAAATAAAAAAAGCGCGAAAACGTGATTGTTACATTTCTATGCAAATCGTAGGAAATTACGGTTCCTTTCAAACCCATGTCAGGTACGTTTGTTAAAACTCATAAAATCATAAGGTAAACGTGAAAGTACAAACACCACTCCTTTTGTCTAGGTTTTAACTCAAACACATATTTTTTTTATAATTACAATAATTTGATAAATCAAGTTCTTGTAACAGGAGTATTAAATTCAAAACACGCCGGACGTGTTCAAGCTAAAGATCGGAGTAAGCGGTCATTTGCTACTTAATGTTATATAATTGCTATAAATCCTCTCTCTATAACAATACACACACATAAAAAATAAATAAATAAACAAATAACTCTAACTCGGAAATCTAAATTAAAAATAATTAAATCATTTGGCTCTAAATAAATAACAGCAAGTCCGGTAAGTAGCACGAGAACCAATAATCGGGTAGGGAACAAGCTAATTGAAACATAATGTGATTGAAAATGATTATTTATAAACTTCTCGTCAAAATTAGCGAATAATTTAAATTCTAATTAAACTTTAATGGTGAATATTTTTGAAACCCCTTAATCGATTTTGACGACCTTTTTTCAGATTGTAGGTTATAGTACTGGCAATTCAGCCAAGTAACTATCGATTAGCTCAAAAATTAATTTTATTCATATACAAGGTGATTCCCAGGAAATTTTAGGGTAAATTTTGTAACACCCTGTGGAGTGAACTGGTCTTTTTACCAACTTCTTACAAAAACTGATCAATAGTACTGTTGATTAGTAGCAGTTTCTTTTTTGAATCACCTTTTTACCTTTAGTATTAAAGGAGATACAGAGGTTGTTTGTGAACTTATGCACTAGTGAAAAAAAAACTTATACCTTAATGTTTGAGAAAACTAATTTACAAAAATAAAAAAAAAATCAACATAGTCTATACAATACAGTCATATAATGAGTCATTAGTACCTCATTCAGCATTAATAGACTGACAAGGTCGCGGCATACTTATAATCAGCTATCGTATCTCTTCTTGAGGGAACTGTTGCCAAATCTGATTCAGCCTCACTCTGAGCTCGTTTAAATCTGGTGGTGGTTGTTCCAAGGCCCTTATTTTTCTGCCCATTCTATCCCATAAATGTTCAATTGGGTTCAGGTTAGGGCTCCGTGGTGGCCAATTCATAACTTCAATAACTACTTCTTCGAGGAAAGTGTGTACCACTCCAGCAATATGCGGTCGTGTATTATCGTGCATAAAATTCAATTCTTCCCCCGCGAATAACTTATAGGGTACAACTTGTGGTTCCAGAATGTCTTTTACGTATCTCTGATCTGTCAATCGTCCTTGATTTATTATCACCAGCTCAGTTCGGTTTTCTATAGAAATGCCACCCCATACCATAACTGACCCACCACCATAGCTCACAGTAGGTACAAAGTTGCATTGAGTGTATCTCTCTCCTGGCCTCCTGTACAGCATATTACGTCTGTCATTACTAAAAAGATAAAATCTAGACTCGTCTGAAAACAATACGTTGGCCCAGTCCTCCTCTTGCCAATTCGGATATTCAAGAGCAAATTCTAAACGTTGTCGTCTATGTTCTCTGGTAAGTGTTGTACCAATGGCAGTATTATCGGGGCAAGTCTTTTTGTCATTGTTTGACTTATTGGAAAATTGTAGCGTTCTATAAATTGGCAGTTTAATAATGTACTTACTGTTCGTAAAGCTTGTTTTAATAGCCAGTAAACGTATATAACGGTCTTGCCTGTGATCAGTTAGTCGAGAACGACCTTGTTCACGTCTTCTCGTGTTTTTTCCAGTTTCCGTAAATCGCTTTAAAACCGCTGAGCTAACTGCATTTCAGTATATCCTTCGTGATAAAGCGCAACAATTACCGCACATTCGCTCTCTCTCTCTCTCTCTCTCTCTCTCTCTCTCTCTCTCTCTCTCACTCACTCTCTTCGATAAATATCCTCTCATGCTCTCTCTCTTACACATGTAATTTTCCTATGTGGATTAGAAGCGACATAGCTATACTACTATTACTATTACGTGGGAACATTCCGCCCCTTACGTATCTAATTCCAGAAGTGTTTTTTTTAATATTTACTTGTCTGTAGAAAACCATATCTGTATTAAGTTTCAACATAACAGAAACTGATTTCACCGTATGTTCGATAGTATAATTTATAATCACCCGTCCGAATTATCCCTATTTTACCCAATTTCGTGCATATAAGCGATTTGTCACGTTTTATTCGAATAACGTGATTTCGGGACGCGTGGGAGCACACCTGCTTTTCTACCCCAAACATGTGAAATCTCAAATACATTCTTCTTTTCTTGTTTTCAACCCTTAATTGTATACGTTTAAAACTTAGTTACATAAAATAAATCATACGCCGAAAAACTATCAAATATTACGACTTATTGACAAGATATTAAGATCCTTTAATTATCTTCTCTTGCACTGTATCAATTGCGGTTTCCTGTTGCTATTACAATAACGATATTTTCTCTGCGCTTTACCTACACTTTGTTGACATGGATATCTGTTGTGTATAAAAAGGATAAAAAGTGTCAATCAGAGAAATTTGATTGGTTGACGATATTTACTGGTGTAAGTAATCTTCTAATTTTTTAATTGATTTTAATATATTAAGAGCTGAAGTCTATTTTTAGAAAATATCGGTTGTGGTTTATAAACATTTCTGTGGAAAACTGTATTGTGTAAAGTTATTTATAATGAACCAGCTAATCAATGTAAAAGAAAAGAAAACTTTTTATATACACCGTGTCCAAGATAAGGATGCCCACTATGTGGATCTCGGAAACGGTAGGAGATGGAAGGTCGGTTAAATGGAACAAAAGTTACCCATTTGAGAGGATGTATTTATGGTCTTTGTAGAACTCGAATATCTCTTTTAGTATTTGAAATATTTGAAAAAAATTGAATTTTCTGATTTTCGTTTTTATTTTTTTCTGACCTTATTTGAGGAGCTACCAAGAAAAGAAGAGCACATTTTCATTGCCACTTTTCTAGCTCTACTTAATGCTGTTATTCAATTTTTGATACAACGTTTCGTTTGTTAGCAACCATTATCCACTTTATTTTTTTAAATAAACGAAAAAATTATTTTTGCCATATTTAAATTCTCTCCTTGATTCTGAATTCAACGATATATCACACTTTATATTTTTGATACGTTTCGGATGAGAAAATTCATATTCAATGTAAAACATCGAAAACGTACAGTTAAAACTAATACTAGAAACATTAGAAAACCGTAAAATTATTATAAAATTATGTTTTGTAATTTTAAATGATAGACAAATAAAAAACAAATTTATTTTAAAGGTTAATAAACTTACAAAAGATGTTCAAAAAGATTCCCGTTATTCTCTAAACATAAATAGCATCTTATAACTGTAGCATCCAAAACATTCTTCAGCATTTGAGGAGTAATACTAGCAAACGCTTCGAGAACTAATCTTTGTAAAATTTCTTCGTTTTCAATATCGTTTCCATAAATGTAATTTTTAATGTATCCCCAAAGAAAAAAATCCAAAGGTGTTATATCTGGAGAACGGGCTGGCCACAGTACATTTGCATGAGTGCCAATACATCTTTCTGGAAATCTAACTGACAGGTATTCTCTGACAACTCTGGAATTATGTGCTGGTGTACCGTCCTGCATAAACCAACAACCTTCAACTTCATGGAAAGGCAAATCTTTCAAAGCTATCTCTAATTCATTTTGGAGTAAAATTTGGTAACGTTCAGAATTTAAGGACTCGTAGTAAATGAAAGGACCTATAATTCGAGTACCGAATATAGCAGCCCACATATTAAATCCGTAACGGTGTTGGTGTTGGGCCGTTTTGTACAGACGTGGATTTACTCTTGCTCAATAATGAGCATTTCTATGATTAAAATTCCATTATTATTAACCATACTTTCATCGGACCATATTATTTTATTCCAACAATATTCATTGTCTTGAGATTGACGTGTATACCATTCGCAAAATATTCTACGTCTTTCTGGGTCACCTGGTCGAAGTCCTTGGCAAATTCTAAATTTATATGGATGGACTTTCTCCTTCTTTAGAACATAATGAGCTGTGGAATGGGCTATGCCAGTTGCCTCTTCAATTTTCCTAGTAGAAACCTCTGGACTTTCCGTTACAGCAAATAAAACAGTATTGGCTTTCTCTTCATTGCAAGGTTTTTTGCAAGATTTTACCGGTTTTTTGAACGCACCATATTCTTTTAGATTAACTGCTAATGTGCGAAAAGTTCTTTTGTGAGGTTGACGCCTTTCTGGATATTTGTTTAAATACATTATTTCGTCTTCAGAACAATTACGTTCACACTAAATGTAACCCGTCAGTATATCGAATTTTTCATTATTTGAAAAATTTACTCCTACCATATTGTTGTACACAAAATGTAATTAACTCAAAGACCACCAAACAAACGTAATACGGACAACAATCAAGTATGACAGGTAGGTAAACAAAATGCAAAGCCAACTTATTTTTATCAAATGCATCAGTACGACGGAAGATGTTTAATTAATGTATTTTAACTGTTTAATTAATAGTATTTTCACTAAATACATACTTGTGAATTATTTTATTCACAACAGGCATTAGAAAATGAGCCAACATTATTTTATAATAATTTTACAGTTTTCTAATGTTTCTAGTATTAGTTTTAACTGTACGTTTTCGATGTTTTACATTAAATATGAATTTTCTCATCCGAAACGTATCAAAAATATAAAGTGTGATATATCGTTGAATTCAGAATCAAGGAGAGAATTTAAATACGGCAAAAATAATTTTTTCGTATATTTAAAAAAATAAAGTTGATGATGGTTGCTAACAAACGAAACGTTGTATCAAAAATTGAATAACAGCATTAAGTAGAGCTAGAAAAGTGGCAATGAAAATGTGCTCTTCTTTTCTTGATAGCTCTTCAAATAAGGTCAGAAAAAAATAAAAACGAAAATCAGAAAATTCAATTTTTTTCAAATATCTCAAAAACTAAAAGAGATATTAGAGTTCTACAAAGACCATAAATACATCCTCTCAAATGCGTAACTTTTGTTCTATTTAACCGACCTTCTATTTCTGACCGTTTCCTAGATCCCCATAGTGGGCATCCTTATCTTGGACTCGGCGGCGCCGCGCGCGCCGTATATGTTGGCTATAATTAACTCCAGAAATAAATAATCGGGGCTACCGCTAAGTATCTGGTCACGTATGTGTTAGTTTTATATATATATATATATATATATATATATATATATATATATATATATAAAATCAATCAAATGGTACACACAACAAAGATTAAGGTTAAGATAAAACAACAAATACAGGGTGTTCCATAAATATACCGACAAACTTTTAGGGGTAGTAGGTGACACCAAAACACGCATTTTTTGCTTTATAAACATAGTCCGAAAACGCTTCTTTTTCGGGATACAGGGTGTTGAAGTTCGTTAACAAATAGTTTTTTTTTTTTTATCAAAAAACCTTTCAGCCGATTTTAATGAAATTTTCCCAGTTTGTTTCTAACAAGGCATCTTTTGGGTCCATTGCAGTAGATACAGTAATTCCAGGGGCGTGCTCACGGGGCAACACTCAGCGTTTTTTTTTTTGAATTTTGAAACTGTTTTATACAAAGCAACTAAAACACAACTTTTTTTCACTGAGGGTTTTGCGTGTCATGCGCAGTTTTCGAGAAAAAGATTTCAACCATAGAATAAGTAATTATGTACTGATTAATAGACAAATTTATTCTTAAAATATAGTTATCGTCGGACATTGTGATAAATTAATTTGTTACTGTAACAGTAATTACTTGAGTTGAAAACTTAATACCTGTTGATTAGTTTATTGTGATAAAGCTTGTGTTGATCGTTAATTCGAAATTTTTATTTAAAATGGATTACTCATTTGAAGAACTTGCTGACATGCACCTTGCTTATGATACAGTAAATTGTCGTGGTAGAGAAGCTGCACGCTTGTATGAACAGACTCATCCTGAACGCCGGCAACCTCACCATGCAACCTTTTCTTGTATAGATCGTCGCCTTAGAGAAGGTGGCAACCTTAAGCGTCCCGGTGGTGGTGTACGTCCTAGAATAGCCCGTACGGTAGGGTCTGAACAAGAAGTTCTACAACGTTTGGAGGACAATCCATCTGCAGGTATTCGTGCAATTGCACACAATATGGACTCCTCCTTTTTTCCAATAGTTTTTGGGTCGCACTTTAGTAGAATCTCACTTCGGGAGAATATGGTTATTTTATTAGTAGAAACAGCCACATTTGGGATTCCTCGTGCCATAGTCTCTAAAAGACACCAGCGACAATCTTCTGTAAACATGTGGGCTAATATTGTTAGAAAGAGTTTAATAGTTTAGTTACTACCTGCTCGTTTAAACGCAAACTTTTTTCTGCAAAATGTTTTACCGGGATTATTAGAAACTGCCACCTTAGACATTAGGGCCAACATGTGGTTTCAGCATGATGGAGCACCTCCACACTTTGGTTTGAACGTGCGCCAGTGTCTGGACTAGCGGTTTGGTAACCAGTGGATGGGAAGAGGAGGTCTCTTGGCCTGGCCTACGCGTTCTCCTGATTTAAACCCCCTTGATTTCTTTCTTTGGGATTTTATGAATCCTGTAGAGTACGAGACACCCATTCGTAATGAGGAAGATCTTGTCGCAAAAATAATGGCCGCTTGTACACAAGTAGAAGATATCCCTGGAATCTTTCATAGGATGCGCGAGATAATGATCCGGCGGTACAATCTTTGTATCGAAGCAAATGGTCAACATTTTCAACAATTGTAATGAAAATGCAATAAAGATTAATTAAAATCGTTTTTTTTTTACTAATTTCAATATCCTTTATCTCGAAAACGAAGCGTTTTCGAACTATAAACGCTTTATAAAGCAAAAAAATGGGTGTTGCCCCATGAGCACACCTGGAATTACTGTATGTATCTACTGTAATGGATCCAAAGGATGTCTGGTTAGAAACAAACTGGGAAAATGTTATTAAAATCGGCCGAAGCGTTTTTGTTGATAAAAAAAACTATTTTTTTAACAAACTTCAACACCCTGTACCTCGAAAACGAAGCGTTTTCGGACTATGTTTATAAAGCAAAAAAGGCGTTCGATGCCCCCAATCACCCCTAAAAGTTTGTCGGTATATTTATGGAACAACCCGTATGTAAATAGAAGGCGCCCGAATCTACTGAAAATTTGAGGAACAATTTTTTGTAGCCCCCCTCCCCTCATCTAAGTGTTGAATTGATTTTCATATCTAAAGTATTACAATAAATAAATAAAAGTAGGAATCTAATTTAATTGTTTAATTAATATAATTACCAATTACTCCGAAAACTTAAACAACACTAAGTACTAGGTACAATGTAAACAAATCACAATTTTATCTTTCGATTTTGTTTCTGCAAATGAATCAATAATATCGTCAAAATTCATGTTATACACCCTTTCATTCTCAATAGATAATATTGAGTAATTACTTAAACGATTTTGGTCCATAAACGATTATAATTTTATAGAATCTTTAACTTGTCATAGGTAATTGCGTTTACAACTTCCTGAAGTGGACCGCAGCGTTGCATAGGTTTGATCTTTCCAAATAATAGAGGAGACTGATCTTTCAAGACAAAAGCCGGTTGAATTTAAATCATGAGCATATTTTAAAGACAGATTTGACCCACACTTCTCCAAATCTTGGTTTGATAATTTTTAGTTTCCGATCCATTTAAAAAAAAATAATTGAAGCGTTACACTGGTGACCAACTCTGCAAGTATACGCTCAAATATAATGTTAATTGGTTGTTTAAATCGGTCTTTGTTTGAGAGGATTCCACCATCATCTGAGCACAGTTTTTCGTTTAGGAAGGCGTTTTTCCTCGAGAACAACTTCCGCATTGATTTCGGCTCATTTTTTAATGCTAATATCTACGCGATCAATTTCTCGGATACTGTTATTCGTATGACTAGATTAAGAATCATCGAAAATCCAACTTACTGAACAATTCAGAAACAGCGATATGTTTTGCAGACCATCTAGTCTGACTACTTCCTTGTAAAATTCATTTTGTGAATTTTATTAAAAGTGCCAGAAGTCAAATTTACGAAAAAAGAAAATACCTGTTGAACAATTCCAAATAAGTTGACTGCTTCTAAAGAAGCTGAAGCTGCGTACATCCCAACAAGATTGAGTGAATACGCTAAGCAAGTTACAAAGTCGGCTAAATCATTTAATTCAGCTATCCTAACATGAACCCCTTTATACGACCCTGGTATATTTGAACCATTCTCATAGGATTGACTTCGATAGTATTTGGGGGTCTGAATCATCGCCGCCCATCTTCTGCAAAATTAGATTGGCGACATTTCGCCGATTTTGTTTTCCACTTCTATTAAATGAATAAAACTTTCCTTGAGTACACATTTACCGTTTACAATTTTTATGTAACGAATAACTTGACTCATTTGCTCGGTGTGTGAAACGTGTGGTGCATAGTCAAACGTAATAGTGTAGTATTTTCTTTCTTTGGCATTAACCAAGATTTCGTTTCGAATTTTTTTCCCCACTGAATCTATGATTTCATTTTGAATAGTTTGGGGTAAGTACGATACTCGACGTTTTTTAACGTGTGCATGACAGTCTGTCGCTAAATACACCAATAATTATGCAGTTTATATTTGCTTTTCTAGTTCTTGGCCCATTCAAAGCGCACAAAAATGGCTTTTACACTTTTTGAATGTATTAATCACATTCTTTGAAATTTTTTTCGGGTAGAAAATTTTGCACCACATAAAATGAGTGAATTATGGTTGTTCCTCCACCTGCAGCTGCACACTGTCGATTGAAAGTTCCATACAAGTAGAACCTCGCTCATCAGCTAAATTCAAATTGCCAACTGATACTTTCGCATTATCGCTCTCTGTTCCTAACGAAATGGTAGAATTCTTTTCTAAAAGCCATTTTTTAAATCAGCTGCATTTTCTATCCCTTGTTAGCGTCTAAATTTAGCTTTTTTCGGCACTGTGCATCCGAAGGCTTCATTTCGAAGTGTTCATTGCTGCAATAAGAATTGAGACTATTTATAAAACAGTGATTTCAACTTAGTCCTTTTTGATCTTAAATTGAAAAAGTAAAACTGTGAATTTTGTGCTCATTGGGAGGTGATAATAATGTGACCGAAGTTAGAGCTGATTTTAATGGTGCGATGAGTTGTTATCCGCTATCATCTTATAAGAATTAAGTTCTATTGTTAATTATTCGCTATATTAATACGAATTATTTTGAGAATAATCGAGTTAAATTTAAAACAATATGATTTGATAATCTGCAGTTTTCTGCTTGCGTTGATTTGCTATTAGGTGCAAATTATGCTAACGGTAAGTAAAATGGCGTTTTTATTTTGTGCTACTACGAATATTAAAATTTTTACCTATTTTTAGAAAAGAAAGAGATATCCCAATAAGTTTCCAAATTTTGGGTTTTTTTGAACATGCTAAATTGCTAAAATAAAATAAAATTAACTCACCTTTACCCTTTATTGATTCATTTATAAATCAGTTCAACTGCAACTACACAGTGCATAGCACATTATTTAAATACTAATGAATATCAATAATTCTCAACACGCAGTACTTAGTGCAAAAGAATATCGTTGGATGGGAGGGGGCTGGATTTGCTGCTAAATTCGAATAAATATTGTTGTACCGTATTGAGTGGAGTGCCGGTCACGATCACACATCCGATGTGTGATTATACACACTTAACGGTAGGAAATGCAAAATGCATACTTCAGAACATTCATCATTCATAAAAAAACTAAAACAAACCTATCAAAATTTATTTCAAATTCAAATATACAATAGGTTCACATTTCAAAAAATGAAATGAATATGTATTTCTTTATTGCATCCTGATAATAGGTACCAAAAATATGAGTAATGTTTCAAACCTTTCTCCCAATTTGTATGAACAACCTCTGTTTGAGAACTCAGTTAATCCCTTTGCTTTTGTAGCTAAACAAGTTCCACATTTTTCGTTTTCTTTAAACTATTCAGGTAAATCTACGGAGAAATAGTTACGAACAAAGAGGTGACTTAAATTCACCGACAAATTGCCGCCCAGGGCAAGGTATCCTCACTAACCCCGTCTCTAGATAGGGCCCTGAAATACACTCTACGTTGTTTGTGTAAGTACTCAAGTAACGAGAACTTAAATTGATATACCTGAAAATTTGCGAAATCCGAATAACACCTTTCACGCTTTAGTTTCAGACATTTTTTTAATGCAATTCTCCAAATTTATCATTACATACACTTTGTATTCGATCGCTGCTAAAATTGCTGAAGCAGATAATTTTTCCTGGCACATGGAAGATCTTAACGTATTCACTGCTAATGAATATACAGTACCCTCTTCAGAAGCTGAAATATTTTTGTGTTGAAATCGGCAATTATTCACTAATAAACAGACCACAAGATGTCATTAGCATTTTTTTTCCTACCTGTCAAAGTTGCATGACACACTGGTGCCTCATTAGTATTACTGAAGTCAAGAATCATTTAGTAGCACTGTTATGTATTTGCATAGTGGCGCCAAATGGGTTTCACCATGGCCACCTCCAACAAAGGTCGCGACCGCAATAAATGGCAACACTGCAAATGCTCGAGTGGAAGGCCTACACGAAGCGCGCGAGTATTCTAACAGACGAAATAACGGACCGATAACACTCTTGAATTTTGAATTTCTCATTTTATTTTGTTAGATCTGTAATTAGCAGTACACGGTATTTTTTTAACTGACCAAAAATTTGCCGCTTACACACTCCTATAAAATGTGGAACGATGTGATCAACACGTACTTACCTTTAGTGTATGTACACATAAATCAAGCAAGTTATCTAATGTGTGGGTACAGGTACAAATTAATACATACTTTACACTTGTAAGTTTAGCAAAAACATGTACTTCAGGTGCATTTATTTCTCAAAACAAAATGCAATAGGCAAGTGCAGTGCCTAAACTAAAGAAACAATGCAGCTGACTATGAAAATATAAGGCATATTACAATTTCGAAAAAGTAACGAGAAATAAACTATACTATTATATACTTTGATTATATACAAACAAATAAAACCTATTTCCGAAACAATACAGCTTTGGTGTAGAAAATAACAACCTAAGAAATACTTACAAGTCTTTCATGTTACACATTACATTAATATTGTCAATTTCCACCTTTTTAGATGTGAGTCAGATGCAACTTTGTTAGAGCGCACCTTTGAATAATTATTTAGCAAAATATTTGAAACAATTGACACAAGCATTTTTATAATGGATTTAATATTATTATTGCAAAAGTAACAATTCTGTGAGGAACCTAGAAAAGAAAGTATGCTCTGTTCGCTTTCTAATTACAAACATATTAAAATACAGTTATAACTAATTTCTATTGCCTATTAAAATTACTTAAACTATTTAAGTTAAAAGAAGTTACTAATTACTCAAAAGTTCTAATTAAGATACATTTAAAAATGATTAAAAGCATTATAAGGACCTCTAAATGCAATAAAATTGGCCTTAATAAAATTCAATTATACAGCAGTACTCCACGTGCACGACTTTACTAAACTTTTTTTAGAGGTTTTATTTACAGTAATTACTATTTACTAACATATTAAAATGCAGGTATGATAGGTAATTTCTATTGCCTATTAAAATTACTTAAACTATTTAAGTTAAAAGAAATTACATTCTCGCTTAAAACAATCAAAACAGACACATAAAACAACCAAATGTTTGCAATAATGGAAGGGTCATTTACTTACGTCGAAACGTATCCAGTTTCTACACGTTCCGCCTGTTTCCCGTTCTAAAAATGAGCTCGAACCATTTACACACCGAATGCGCCGGTAAGACGCCATAATGTAAGTGTCAACAAATCGGCCTTCTGTGCGCAGTTGCCAAAGTTATACGGCCGCGTCCTTCTTGCAGGTGGCTATGGTTTCACCCAATAATTTTATTGTTGTGTTCGTGTCAACGTGATTAAGTTCGTATTTCATTCTGTTTCTTTTTATTTTAGTGGTATCAGTATTGTGTTACGACTGTCAAACATTTTGAAACAAAAATTAATATGGAAAAAGTACCTAACAGTTGCAGAATTGGACGCGATGTTACATGCAAGCGACAATGATAGCGGAAGTGAATTGAAAGCGCGGAATCGGGCGATAATGATTCTTATTAATTCGATAAAGAGAGTGGTAACCTTATTTATATTATAATTATTTTTTATTTATACGGACTATTCTTCAACAGAACTACAGACAGTTGAAGGCTACGTGCTCTCCGTCACGGATTCAGTTGTTCAGAATCCTAGTAGTGATAAAAGTGGTAAGTTTATTAATTAATTACAATTTTTTATATTGAAAACAATTGATCGGCAGGGTCATCAAATAAACCAAATCGGCAGGAAAATTATGAAGGCCTACAACAAATTGTTTTTCAAAAGAAAATAAATTACTCGTTAATTGACTGGCAATAGACCAATAAATTTGTTTTTACTACTCCTAGGATATTTTGGCATCAATTATAGAGCATACTAATTATTATGCCAAACAGATTTTTCTGAAGGAACCTTCACTTTGTCAAAAATACAGCTAAGAATGACCCTAAACCCGAAGATCGGCTTTTTAAAATCAGTGAGTTATCTTTTTTTAATCAAAAAATGTGCGACGTCTATAACCCGAGAAGTCTATTTCGTTAAACGAGTCAATGGTTTCAGGGAGAAGGCTTTTAGTATTAGGCAATGCATAAAAAATAAACGTCACAAACATGGTGTGTAACTGTATTTGTTGACTGAACCAAACGAGCTAGTGCTCGAAGTGATTGTATATACTGGATAGTTATACGATAATATTGGGGTGGAGGGAAGGGCACAACAAACAAAATACACCCACGAATTCTATCATCTTCAGTCGACCGTCGATGATGATAGCTTAGCTATTGAAATGCGTTCAGCGTTTTTTAATTTTTATGTTGTAGATGTGTGTATTTTTTTTTGTTACAAGTCCTGCTACAGTTCCAATGTTATAGATATTTTAAGGGAAATGACATGTGGATAAAGTTGTAAATTTAGTGAGCGAAAAATTCAGCAATGGACACTATATATATATATATATATATATATATATATATATATATATATATATAATAATATATATATATATATATATATATATATATATATATATATATATATATATATATTCGGTTTTGTCCCACGTTGGTTCTCCTCCTATCTGGTTTCGACGACGTTTCAGTAGAATCACATCTGCCATTATCAAGTCTTTAGTAACTTTACTCTGCTGCATGTAATACAAATATAACTACTGACCTCTTTCGTGTTTATTTCCCTTTTTATACTGTCGTTCTGGATTGATGCTTTTGTTTGCTGTCGCGCGATCGGTCTTTGCAACTTTTCTCTTTTATTATTTTCTGTGGTTTTATCGATGTTGAATTGTTCCGTAGAATCGATTTCCAAACTTCTGGTAATTCTCTTATGATGCGGTGTGTTTTGTTTTCAATATTGGTAATCATTTTCGTGTTATCGACATCTATCTGTTTTTTGTGCTATTGACAGGTTGTGCCAATTATGATGATTTTTATGTACTTCGTTCAGGTGTTCCTCTTTTCTTACATTAATCCTCCTACTTGTTAGTCCACGGCAGTCTCGGCATGGTATTTCGTATACTCCATGGCTTTTTAAATTTATTTTTGTTTTTGCGTTTGGTAATATATTTGCATCCTTCCTATCGGTCGTGAATATGGTTCGGATCTTCTGTCTCCTTAAGACCTTACTTATTCTGTCGTGGTGTCTTTTATGTACGGTAGAGGTCAGTAGTTCTATTCGTATTACACGGAGGAGAGCAAAGTTACTATAGACTTGATAATATTAGAAACGTCGTCGAAACTCGAGAGGAGGAGAATTAACGTGGGACCAAACGCGGAAGAAAACCAATATGGAACAAAACATCCGGAAACCTAAAGGAGAATAAATATATATATATATATATATATATATATATATAGATATATACATACAGTATGTGCCATAAAGTTCTATACATATGGGAAATTTTTTATATGATAGCTTTTCCCACAGAAAAGTTCTGCATTGCCCAAAACCAAAAATGCACTAATAAAAATCTAAAAGAATCGTACCATATATAGGATAAACCAAAAAACAGTAATTCAACTCAACAGTAAAGTACCGTTATTTTTGAAAATACAAGAAAATGTCACTTAAAAAAGTTGTTTAGAATGAAAAGTTATGCTCAAATATGAAATATGAAATAACAGCCGATTATGTTAACTTTCTCGAAAATTTTTTATATACCCTAAAATGGACTTATTTATCTGAATTTATAAAACTGACATAATGAAAAGTTGTTTATGTTTAGATGGAGATGCTAAGTGCCAAATTTCATTTTACAATCTTTAATGTTCCTTATTTACTTTTGTTTCAAGTTTGTTTTTTGAAAAAAACATTTTTTTTGTAATAAATGGAAAGCTCATATATACGTTTCATAACAAAACTATTTTTAGTTATTTTTGTTTTCGCTCTAATTCAAAGGTTATATTACATTAAAAATACATTTTTGAACCCAGTACCTATCGGAAACACGCCAAAAGTTCCCGAATAAACCAGAGCGCGTGTGACGTCACATTGTTTATTTTTACTCATCGTAGCATACAGCTGATACTGTAATTAAAAATTATTATTAATTTAGTAAATACATAAATAAAAAGTTTACCTCGAGTAGGATTTGAACCTACGACCTGTACTTTGCTAGAGTACCGCGCTAACCAACTGCGCCATCAAGGTTCAAGCCCCAATCGATGTAAATTTTGTCTTTATGTATTTACATATTTACCTTTGAACTTATTCGTTCATAACAAAAACTTATAATAAGCTGATACAGTGTTTTGACTTTTAATCGATTAAATCTTATCGTCAATATATTGATAAATATATCAAAAATGTCAAGCTTAAAGGTTATCGTGCTTTTATATTAATATAGTAATTAATAATTATTTATGTAAACGTATAATTTGAATAAATAGAATGCGATAATAACATTTTTTATTTAGCATTTGATAGAAAGATTACGGTTCGTGATATTCTATGTTATAAAATATAACATTTTTTAACTAAACTCTAGAATCATAACTTTTAAATATCATACCATCAAAAAAATTTCTATGATTAATTTAAAACGATTAAATAATAAATTTGTACACGGTTATTGAATGCTTTCGGTTTAATTTAGTATTTTATATTTTAAGTACGCGCTAGGTTATGTACTATACGAGATTGAAATTTTAAAAGTGTATATAATGGTGGTTCTTCCGTTGTTATAATGTTATTTAAATAATTCTCATGATTTTATGTTTTTTTAGCTGAAAGAAGACATGGAGAATTATATTTACTATACTACAATGGGAAGTAGAGCAAAAATTAAAGTTGATGTAGTACCGCACAAGCTTAGTTGTCAACCTAACCGTAAACTTTATCACACATGACTAAACAAGCTATTATATATAATTTTTTGTACTAAATTTTGGATATTTTTATTCAATTTACATGTAGAAGCCCTTGACACTGTACTTTTGAGAATTAATTTAACATTATGACGTCACAAACATGCCGACTAATCGTGGCGCGTTGTAGTCGCGTGATTCTTTTAAAAATTTTATCAATTTTAAATTGTTTATAAGTCAAAAAAAAATTTTTAAGAGTTTTTTGCATCGACTATTAATATAATTTATGGGAAAGTTTTAAAATACATAAAAAACAATGGACACATTTTTTTCAATAACCCAATTGATTAAACATTTCGTTAACATGAGCTTTTAAAATTTTAGCGAGGTAATCGGCGTTATCGATGACGCTTTTTTACATTTACGCCACTAAGGGTTTATATGTTTAAAAATCAAAGTTAAAAAAAAATTATAAAATCCAAGATAGTTCTGTCATTTTGAACAATAATGGGTTTGTGATAAAGATATGGACTAAATATTCAAAGTAATGTAATAAATTTGCCTCTTGATTGGAAATACTTCATTTAAATGCAATTGGAGAGATTTTCGGAAAAAAAAGAACAAATCAATGTAGAAAGAAAGTTAGGTTTAATTAAGACACAACGGCCTCCTTCAATATAAAAACATTATGCAATAAAACTGTAACTCAAAATTCATAACTAAAATCATAATACAGGTAACAGTTCTTAGAATTCGAATTGAATAATCTCTAAACTATCGCCTCAACATATCCACCTTCTCTTTCCATGCAAGTTGCAGTTCTTGCTACAAATTTTTTAACACTTTTTAATAACATTTGCAGGTATACTGTCAATCACTTTCCTTATCCTTCTTTCCAAGTGGTCGGTGTTATTAAAAGGGCCTGGGAATACACTCTTTCCTTTACATAACCCATAGACAATAATCTAAGGGAGTTATGTCAGGAGATCTAGGCGGCCAAGGAAAGTCACTCAATCGTCCAATTAATTTATGGTTAAAAAGTTCTTGCAGGTACTCTCGAATCACCCTTGTGCTGTGGCATCTCACTCAATCGTGTTGAAACCAGATATGCAGTCTTTCCTCTAATAATGGTAATTCGTCCAAACAATTTGGCAGCAAATCATTCAAGAATTCTAAATAGTACTGGGCATTCATATTATTGCGAATAAAGAATGGTCCAACTATTCTGTTCTTGTAAATTCCGCACCAGACGTTAGTTTTGAACGAATACTGATCACGGAGCTGTCTTGAAAAATTTGGATTTGTATCACTACACCAACGGAAATTTTGGGAGCTTACTTATCCTTTAGAAGTAAAGGTGGATTCATCCGTAAACAATATATTTCTCGCCATGAACGGTGAATCTTCCAACTCACCTTGAAACCACGAACAAAATTTCAAAGCGTCGTTCACAATCTCCAGGTTTTAAAGTATGGGTAAATGTTAGTTTATACGGATGAAATTTATTCAACCTCAAAATTCTTCCTATTGTGGTCCAATTCTGTGTGGTTTCTTCAGATTATTTTTTACATTACTTCCACATGCCTTGAATTTGGCAACCACGTTACGTACTGTATTGAAGTGAATAATTTTATTAGGGTATCTCGTATTGAAAATCTCTACTGCTTCTCTGTAACTTTTGCAGTTACCTCCTACTATTAGTACAATCTCAATTAATTTTAATTAAGTAATTGAATCTAAATGCAGTATTTTCAATCAACAGGCAAATTTATTAGACTTAAATATTCAGTCCATATCTAAATATTTTATTATATTTTCGTAATTTCCACTGTTAAACATTTCTTTAGTGGTGTAAATGTTAGGGAAGACATCAAGTACATCGATAAATTTTAAAAAGTTCATGTTAACGAAATTTTAAATCAATCATTTTAATTTCGGAATTTTTGAAAAAAAGGTAAAAAATCTACATTTAACATTGTAAAAAGAGATTTGGTAATTTAAAATATTTTTGAAAAAATTATAGTAATAGTAGACCTTTGTTCGCTCACTAAATTTACAACTTTTTCTACATGTCCATTCCTTTAAAATATCTATAACATTGGAACTGTGGCAGAACCTGTCACAAACAAAATACAGCCATGTACCACACAAAGATTAAAAGCGCTGAACCCATTTCAATACCTAATCTATCATCATCGGTGGTCCACTGAAGATGATAGAATGCGTGGGTCTATTTTTTTTGTTATGTCCTTCCCCCTACCCCAATATTATCGTATAATTGTCCAGTATGTACAATAATTTTGAGCACTAGCTCCTTTGGTTCAGTCAACAAATACAGTTACACACCATACTTGTGACGTTTATTTTTTATGCATTGTCTAAATACTAAAAGCCTTCTCCATGAAACCATTGACTCGTTTAACGAAATAGTCTTCTCGGGTTATATCTTTTTTTATTAAAAAAGTCAACTCACCGATCTTCGGGTTTAGGATCATTCTTAGTTGGGTTTTTGACAAAGTGAAGGTACCTTCAGAAAAATCTGTTTCGCATAATAATTAGTATGCTCTATAATTGATGCCAAAATATCCTGATCTAGGAGTAGTAAAAACAAATTTATTGGTCTATTGCCAGGCACATTAACGAGCAATTTATTTTCTTTTGATAAACAAATTGTTGTGGGCCTTCACAATTTTCCTGCCAATTTGGTTCATTTGATGACCCTGCGGATCAATTTTTGTTAAGTATAAAAAATTGTAATAAATTAATGAACTTGCCACTTTATTACTACTAGGATTATGAACAACTGAATCCGTGACGGAGCGCACGTGGTCGTCAACTGTCTATAGTTCTGTTGAAGAATTGTCCGATTAATTAAAAAAAATTATAATATAAATAAGCTTACCAGTCTCATTATCAAATTAATAAGAATCATTATCGTCTGATTTTCAGTTCACTACCGCTATCATTGTCGCTTGCATGTTTGCATATTTATTTTTCTCTCAAAATGTTTGACAGTCATAAAAAAATAACAACACTAAACGAAAAAAAGAGCGTAGGTAGATGCAGTTTCCGTCATAACACAATACTGATTCTAATAAACTTTTAAGGAAACAGAATGACATGCGAAATTATTCACGTTGACACGAACACAATAAAATTATTTGGCGCCACAGTGCTACTAAATGATTCTTTACCACTGTCTGTCTATGTACGGATACAAAAGTAAAATATCAAGCAAACATCTCGTTGGAGAGAAAAATAGTTATTTTTATTATTATAATCATAAAATCGGCAAAATGCTCACAAAACAGTTGAACTCCGGCTGTTCTTCTACACCGCTGCGACTTTAGTACTACTGGTAGAACATGTGTTACACATTAATAATTTTCAGTGTGGAGAACCATATTTCACCTCCAACTACCGGTGTTAAAAATAAGACCAAGGAACGGGGAATTTAGATTATTTTTAAGTATGTACTCAACAATATCAAGAGGAGTCATGTCGGGTGTGGTTGAATTTGGTTCTTCTTCTTGAAATAAGTTCTCACTAACAATGTGACCCTTATATGCTGTTGCAACGGCACATATAGTTTCACAATTTGACTCAAGTTCATTACCATCACTACACTCCGTTATATCCTGTATACAATCTTAAAAATATCGGTATGTTGTTATAGCAACGAATCCTTTCTGGTATTGCGACGTAGAGCATCCACTATTTTGAAAAAAATGTATCTTGAATTGTAGTTTAGGACATTTTGATTGGTCACATTTTTTTTTCTTTGTTTTTGTTAGTCTGAATTCAGGATTATTTTAATATTCATTAAATTAATAAACAATATTCATGTATGAATATTGTAATAAAAAATGTGTTACTATAATAAATTTTGAATAATAAATAAAATGTAACGTTGTACAATTTTAAAATAATAAAAAGTAAGTTATCCAAAAGTAATGATATAATAAATCTCCAAAAAATCCTTACACCATTTATAATTGTGCCTTTGGCTCATCGGTAGATTAACAGAGTAGGTTCACTAAAATGATTTGCTTAATTACCACTTACCAAAAATAATAAAGAATGTAAAAAAATGAAGTTATCTCGGGCGCCAAATTGTCTTTTTTTAAATTATCGGGACAATTAAACCGACTTGACAAAAATGTAAAAAATAACAATATACAGACTATGTTTATTGAATTAAATGTAATGATGAAATAATGAAGGTCTTAAAATTATGCGTAAAACACTAAATAAATACCTTAGAAATTTTGTACACAAACTTTTCTTTTTGACAACCACTGGTATCTAAATATGATTACGGAGAGGTTAACAGGATGAAGTTATTCTTACGTCATCATGGTGCAATCTTGACATAATATTATTAGCCACACCCCAAACTGAATTATTTTTATTAAATCCGTATAATTTCTTCTTAAAATTCTTAAATCCACTTCTTATTGCATTAATTGGAAGTATCCATTCAAAAAAATTTGCAATCATAAAATCAAATGCGTACTTAAAATTCAATTACGTTGTAAATTGAAGTAATGATATACGTGTAATTAAAGTAAAAAAGTTATTAAAACGTAAAGAAAAACGTAAAGAAAACGTCAAGAAAAACAACGTCAAGAAAAACCACGTCAAGAAAAACGCCTAAAAAGAACAAAATGCTTTAAATTTTATGTAAATGTATTAAAAATATCTCTTACCACCAAATTGATGGCGTTTTTCACATAAATTTAAATAAAATCAAAAAGAAGCAGCTTCATGCTTCGACATTAAACAGGAAGTGAAAATGGAGGATTTCGAAGTAGATGATGAGGTCATGTCTACAAGATATCAGCCGAATAACTTAACGCAGACGCGTTATGTATCAGATAAGAAATGAATACAAATTGAAAGCAGGATTATAAATCTTTACAAAAGTGTGTACTATGAAGATATGCAAATTAAGTTGCCTACCTCATACCAATATTGTAAAACAATTAAAATTTTCTTGTATTTAGAACTAAATGAAGGAAAAATCCTAAATTGAGGTATATTTTATACAACACAAAAAAGAGTTGTTACAATATGTATCTCGTAATAGAAATTCAGATGCGGTATTCGCCAAAATACACAGTACCGACATATGAAGGTCCATGGAATGGCTTGGGCGATGTCTGTTCTGACAACTGAGGAAAAGGGATTCATAGTAGAACATTATTTCCGTTATACGGAAGTAGACGGGGCAATGGCCCAAGTTTGAAACAAGCTTTTGAAAAATATCGAGAGCAATTTAATAAAGCTGCACCCAGTAAAAGCGTAATGTTAGCAATTGTTCAGATTTTCGTCGCACTGGTAGTGTGTTGTGTCAGCGCAAGGGTTCTCTAGGTCGTCGAAGAACAGTTTGTACCAACAATAATGAAGAATGGGTTCTTCACCAGGTTTTGCAGTCTCCACAAAAAAGTCTTCGACGAACTGCGTATAAATTAATCGTTAGTGAAACATCCACATGTAGAATGTTCACACGCATTGGTGGTTATCCATATCAGTAGATATACTAGGGTGATCCTGGGCCACTTTGTCACTTACATTAGGATATCTAAATTTGCCCTGCATCAGTCTTATAAAAATTATTAAATCAGAAGGTCAAGGTCATCACATTGCCTACATCCAAGTACATGGTTTTTCAAGGTCAAGGTCATCGTGTACATTGTCCACCATAGAAGTATATTCCTCAATGTCATCACCATGTTTACGTCTAAGTACATGGTTTTCAAGGACGCTCACATTGCCTACCTATTCTTCAAGGTCATCGTACACATTACCTGCATCCAACCACATTACCTATGGCAAGGTTTTCAAAGGGCCCACGCTGCCTGCGTATATTCTGCCTGCATCAAAGTATATTCCTCAAAGTCACTGAAATAACTATATTTGAAAAAGGCACTAGAAAAGTTACTAGATTGGTTTTCAAGGTCAAGGTTATTGACGCTCCCGTACAAATTGGCCGCTTCAAGGTCACGTGGTAGGAAATGGTTAAGATCGCTCTCATTGCCAAGGTTCTTAACGTACACACACACACGTCGCTTCAAGGTCAAAGTTTATTCTTAGGATTTCAAGGTTACGTATAGGGATCATCCTTCTAGTTTGTCAAGGTCACACGTTGAGGGTTCAATTGGGGGTATATAGGAGGATGCACCACGAAATCAAGGTCGATTCTAAATCAAATTTTGTTGGGAAATTTCAACGTTCATTATCCTTTTCAAGGTCACGCCCCATCCATTCTAGGAAGTTCATTGACCTCTGTCTCAAGCCCTGAGGTGTTCTCAAGGTATACAGATTGTTGTCTATGCTAAGCATGTTACAAGGTCATCAAGCAATTCTTGGACGTTTACTTTGTAAGGTCACGCCCTCCAGCAAAGTGCATTGACCTCAAGTGGCTCCGTTTCCCAAAGACAGATAGCCCTTTCCCAAAACAGGGGAGCTGTTTCCCAAAACAGATAGCTGTTTCGCAACACATGTAACCGTTTCCCCCCCATTTCAAGGTCACACCTCTGAGAAAAGAACAAAGGCGATCCATTGTTCTGGACAAGTTAAAGTCATAATTCCTAAAAATAGATTGTTATCTAGCTACCCCTACCATTTCAGGCTCAATTCTGAGAAATCAATTTTCAAGAACAAAGCCGACGCTTCAAGGTCTATGCTTACAAATTTCAAGATCACATCTCTGAGAAAAGAACAAAGGCGATCCATTGTTCCGGCCGAGTTAGTCATGATTTCTAAAAATAGATTGTTATCTAGATACCATTTCAGGCTCAATTCTGAGAAATCAATTTTCAAGAACAAAGGCAATGTTCAAGTAATTCAACCGATGCTTCAAGGTCATCTAACAAATAAAATATTTTTTATAAAACTTGTAATTTATTAACCACAATATTCATCTATATACAAATAAAAAATCGATTTAAGTCAGTATATATTACGGGAAGTTTGATGTGATGTCACATTTTGTAATACCTTTGTTGGATCATATCTGTTTTATTTATTATTTGTTTCTCACATTCAATTTCCTTCAACTGATTTTCGTTTAATGTGGTCCATGACACATCATCATCTTTCCTAATAGGTATTTTCATCGCTTCATTATAATGTTTACTAGACATACATTCAGCTTTCCTTAAATCCTTTACATCAGGATCTGAGATCCTTTTACTTTGAGACATTGTTCAAGACTTATTACAAACCTACGTCTCTTAAACTTACATGCAAAAACACAAATTAAAATCTTTTAATTATACAGTTCCATAAACCCAAATTTCAAGGTCAATTCCGAGAATTGTATTTTCAAGGTTAAAGGTGATCCGATTTTATCCGATCTTATCTGACCACCTGTAGAGGTATCAAATAGATTGGCAATGGCTAAAATGTATTGGTATCAATTTTCAAGGTCATAAGTCCTAGAAATCAACCTACAGGGGTAACCCGATATATGGCTGGTAAATATATATAGGAGGATGATCTTCAAGGTCACGTATATTATAGGACCCACTTTCTCGTTTTCAAGGCCATTGCGTACATACATTGCATGCGTATATTCTTCAAGACCACGTATAGTGATCCACTTAGTAATTTATTAAGAAAAACCCGCAAGTGCATTAGGTCAAGGCCACGTACACTTTCCCTGCATATTATTCAAGGTCACACCTCTGTGAAAAGGACAAAGGCGATCCATTGTTCAAGCAATTCTGGTCGGGTCAGGGTCATAATTCCTAGAAATTACCTGCATGGGGTATTGAAATAGGCTTTTCAAGGTGTAGGGATTCTACTTTTCAGAGCCAGGTCACCAAACTGGTTGAAACCATGTGTAGAGAAATTTTCAACGTCAGATTTAGTAGTATTCCTAACCAAGGTCGCGAGCAGGATACTAATGCAACTTTGTCATTAGAAAAGTCACGAGAAATCAATTTTCAAGGTTAAGCTAAACGATAGGTCAAGGTGTTCCTGTATTGGCGCTCTTCAAGTAGCGAAATAAGCATGGCTTTGCGTGGGTGAATACCAAGGCCACCTGTACTTTCCAGTTACCCCAGCCATTTAAATGTCAAGATCGCTATTCTGATAAATCTCAAAATAGAATTTTCATGGTCAAAGGTGATAAAGTCAAGCTATCCAAGGTTTTTTTATTGGCTCTGCGTCTGAATATCCAGCATCAGGCTCAAAGAAGCCATAGGTTGATTCTAGACGAATTTGTCAAGGTCAGGCTAATTTTGCCAAGTCAAGACCATGTGTTAATTCCTAGAAATCAATGGCGACCTGCAGAGGTATCCCGATCTTATTCCATAGTAATACAAGGGTCAAATCTTGGTGATAAATTTTCACTAAGCAATTCCTGCGATCGCTTCAAGGTCAAGGTTTTTGAACATGTAAATTACAAAAATTAATAATGTTGTTTTCGGCACTGTTTATTTTGGCGAATAATGTATTTAAGAATTAAGATACGCCACTGGAATTTTGTATAAATATAACATAAATCGTATATTCAAGTTCAAAATAAGATTGCAACTTAACATTCAAAACTATTAAATGGATTTTGAAGCGAAGTATAAATTAATGTTTATATTAAAAATACATTCACGTTCAATTCAGAATTTATGAAAGTTGATCAAACTGTAATTTATTTTAGTTTGAAGGGCAAAATATATAGGCGCCACTTACCGATAAAATTTATACTAAATTATACAAAAATTGTTAAGAAATAACACAAATTAAACAGCGTGTGAAAGATCATATTTTTTATTTAACAAAAATAACTTTGATGGCGTTACTTTATGTGGTTCTACGCATAACATTTACACCATGAGTTTGGAACTAATCATGACCTTCTAGAAAGTTGGTTTTACAAATTTTCATTTGGAAATATTCTTACAAGGGTGAAAAGTTGTAAATAGGACTAGGGAAAGGAATGGAGTCAGTCTGCATTTAGTCTGCTGTCAGTCTACATTTAACATTGACGCGAGACGGTCACAAAAAATTGTAAAAAATTTTCAAATATTAAAATTGAAAGTTTTTGTCCGAAATAATTTAAACATGAAGTTGCTTAAATCTATTTGTGATTATACACAGGATTTAAAGGGCCAAAGTATTAAATTGTGAGATTTGGTTAAAAATATAAATGTGTATAGTGCATAAGGTGAACAAGTCTATATTCACAAAGGAGTGTTTTATGCTCGCTTTCCTTTAAGGAAACTAATAAATAAAATAATTTATATTTATACTTGTAATATAAAAGTAAATGGTGAATTGATATGGTCCACAATGATTTGGTTATTATTGAAAAGCCAAAGGATTTGTTAAACCGTATTTAATCTTGGAACTTAACAAACAAGTAGGTCAATGTAAACGTTTTAAATAATTGCATCTTAAATTGGGATAGTATAGTGTAGTTCGAATATACCATAACCTATTTTACATATGTAAGTGGACAGCTGATCAGAGAATCGAGTAAAGAAACAGTTATGTGTCGAAGTACTGAAAGAAAAATAAATTCGTTTGTCAAGGAACCAATTGTTGTTCGAGGTGATATACCACACTTACCTTGGAATATATACTACTGTTGGTACATATAATGAGCCAAAAGGAATATCGAAGAGTGGATTAGTACTCCAATGATATAAGGTGTCTTATGTTTTTACATTATATTGAAATAAGTCAATGGTCACGTACTCAAAGTAGAATTAATTGTTTTTTAGATTGATTAAACTTATTGATAGAGTAAATATATTGTATCAGAACTCGATCATTGAATCTATATGTACATAAATTAAATATAGCTGGATTTAGGGATGATAGGGTTATATGCAAGATGTCAATGTTTACGTCTGTGACTTTGTACAATCGGTTTGTTACAATTATATCTAATGTTTAACTTAAATTGGTGTAGTCGATTTGTACCTTGGAATTCATTATTCCAGTTTAATGCAAGTTGAAGTAGATAGTACCATGATATTAGGTTGGAAAGAAGCATTTGACTGACTTACTTTATGGTGGAGAATAGAGATTTCAATCCTACTTAAATTGGTTGTGGCATGGAAATCCTGTAATTTTGACAGGAAATTTAAAAGAGATCAATATACATTTTTTGATACCTGAATTATTTTTGTTTTAAGGCGATCAAATACATAATTTATTTATCATTGTATCTAAGTAACGGGAGCGTATAACACACCAGTGTATATTATTGGTTCAGTCCATAAATAATTGGAATGTAAATCGATATTTATGACTAAAGGTCAGAGTTTAATTTAATTAAATTAACTGGAACAAATTTTTCACAATATTTATGTTTATATTAGGTAGATTGAGCAACCTTCTACTATTATTACATTAAATGATTTAAAAGTAAAGTCAATACTAACTTCAATTTCAGTCAGTTTTATTGATACATTGATTCCTAAAAAACGCTACCAATAAGGCTCGATTCACAATTCAAATTGAGATACCTTACCAGAGTTGGCCATAGTTTCGATTAGAAATTAGCTTGTATAGTATTAATACTCGAGATCGGAGATAAGTTTTGAGCTTGCTGGATATAAATTCAGGACCATTGAATTATTGTTATTTGTCATAGTTTCACAATTTATATTGAATATAAATTATAATTATATCATTTTCGTATATTAAAGGGCTAGCCTGGGTAAATAATTATTATGATTTATCATTCTAATAAATTGCAGTATAGATTACTTATTTCAATTTAATAAATATTTCCTTCAACAAAATTTAAGATCGTAACATTACAAACTCGGCACTCAACCTGATGCCGAGTTTAATTTACTTTCTTTTAACGAGGTGCAACATTTTGCTTGGTTACATTTTTTTGTTATCAATTTTGATGCAGAATTATTTTATAAATATACTATTCATTAAATTAATAAAGAATATTCGTGTATAAACATGTATCTTGCAACAGAAATTTAAATATGTAGAAATTAAGATACTCCACTGGTAGGGGTTGAAGATAAATTGCAAATACATTAAAGTATTTTACTAACGTAAATAGTATGGTCAAGTTCAATATAAGTTGCAATTTAACATTCAAAAGTATTAAATAGATTTTAAAGCGAAGTATAAATTAACGTTTCTATTAAAATCAAAATTAACGTTCAATTTAGAATCATAGGAGATAACGAGCCTTCACTGGTCCATTTGTAACTTATTTTACTTTGAAGAGCAAGGTATGGAGGCGCCACTTATCGATAAAATTTTTTGTAAAATTAAGGAAAATTGTTAAGTAATGAACAAATTAAGCAGCTTGTGAAAGATCATGTTTTGGTCAATTAGACTTGCATGTTTATTTTGCACATAACCGTTGCACCGATTTGAAATTACCAAACATAACTTAGATGACGTCACTTTTTAAGGGGGAAACTACAAAATTTCATATAAAATCAATCAAAAATTGATATAACCGATTTTGATCGGAAAAAATGTAATTTAGTTGTATTAGGATGTTTGTCCTAACAAATTATTCGAAATTCTTTATTCAATTTACGCAGTAAAATAGGGAAACGTAGAGAAGTTTAATCAAGACCATCTTAAAAAGTGGTTTACGAATTTTCATTGGTCAAATAACGTATCCCTCTTGCCAAAGGTGTGAAAGGTTTGCATAAAATTAATGTCAACAAGGAATTGTTGATCATTGAAAGCGAGCGCGGCCACTTCAAAAGATGCGAAATAAATTTTTATAGTGGCTAATAAAGTTTTTCGTGTTAATTATGAAAAAATAAGGTCAATTAAATCTATTAGCGATTGTAGAAAAAAGTTAATGGTGTCTAAGGTCTGATAGAAATGAAACTGGCATAAAAATTGTGTTAACGCAGTCATCTTAAAATTTATGATATTGAATTAAAAGTTCAATAAACAATATGTATAATGCATAAGTGAACCAGTGTATATGACAAAGGAGTGTTCTATGCTCACTTTCCTTTAAGAGAACTAATAAATAATAATTTGGTTTATTCTTTTAATATATAAGTAAATGAAGAATTAATCTGGTCCACAATTAGTTGGTTATAATCGAAATCCAAAGGATTGTTAAACCGTATTTAAACTTGGAATTTAACAAACAAGTAGGTGAACGTAAACGTTTTAAATAATTTCATCTTAAATTAGGATGGTATTCGAATTAATGTAGTTTAATATGCTATAACCTAAATTGTGCATAAAGAAAACAGCTGATAGTGATTCGAGTCGAAGTACTGAATGGTTTGTAAAGAAACCAATTGTAGCTCGAGGTGATCGAAACATTGTATACCACAATTACCTTGGGATATATACTAGTGTTGGAACATACTGAACAAAAAAAGAATCGACAGTGGTTTGTTACTCCGATGATACTCTAGGTATCTTATGTTTTCATATTATATTAAATAACTCAATGGTCGCTTGCTGAAAATACATTTCATTTTTCTTATTATAATTAACTTATTGATAACGTAAATAGATTGTGCCAGAACTCGACCATTGAATCTATGTGTTATATGTACTTAGATTATGTATAGCTGGATTTAGGGATGATAGGATTATATTAAAGATTACGTTTATGTCTGTGACGTTACATAATCAATTTGTTATACTTATATTTATTGTTTAACTTAAATTGATGTAGTCGATTTCTTCCTTGGAATTCATTGTTCCAATTTAATTTAAATTTAATTACACAGTACCACGATATTAAGTGGGAAAGAAATCTTTAGATCGACTCAATCGTGGTAGAGAATTGCTTTAGTTTTAAAAAGATAAAAGACATAATTTATTTGCCATTATTCCTAGGTAAATGCAGTATATAACATAAGTGCATATTATTAATAAACGTATGGGGTAAAAAAACTACCTTAAAAGAACCGATAGATTGAGTGGCCTTATTGAATACTGACTGCATTTACAGTAATATTTTATTTTTGCATTTAGTTTTCAATATTTAATATTAATAACGATGGTAAATTTAGACTGATAAATTTACAAAGTAATATCGAGATAGTTTGTTTCATAGTTTGAGTTAGAGACATCTTAAAGCGAACGAATATTAAATTGCATTTCCGTTCATAATGCAATATTAGTACTTGATATCGGAGATAAGTTTGGATTTGCTGAATTTATTGTTGTTGGTGAAAGTATAACGATTTCTACTGAATGTAAAGTATAACCATTGAGTAATTTCATTAGTAAATGGTATAACTAGATGATTTTCATACAAGTAAAGGCCTGGGCATATAATTATTATAATTTATTAATCTAATAAATTGCCGTATAGATCACCTATTCAATTTACTTTCTTTTAACGAGGAAGTTTCATTGCAATTAGCATTAACGTGAGGGTATAAATTAGCCCAGTCTTCATAACAGAATTGGCTCTCCATTGTGGGAAGTGGTACATTACAGCAACCATCGTATAACACGATTTTATCATCAAATGAATCAATACAATTTAGCATTAACTTGAGGGATGAAAATTAGCCAAGCGTTTAATTACAAATTTGTCTTCCAACGTGATGGCAAAAAATTAAGTAACGCATTAAGTCTTAATTTCTAAGACGATACATAACAAATTTGGCTCCCCATTACAAAGTTTGTCACCCAAAGTGAAGGCACAGTTTTTTTTTCACTTAAAGTCTCATTACACATTTGTGATAGGACAAAGTCCTAACTAAGGTTCCCATATTTTAGCAGGGGCAGTCACAGAAACACATCTAACTATAACTGTAATTTGCTCCACATTTTTTTCTATGTCTAAACAAACATTGTTTAGGTAGGGATTTTACAATAAAAAATATTCTTTCAGTGACTGTAATAGCTTGTATCCAGCGATATCACATGTTAATCATCTTTCTAACGCCGTTGTTAAATCGTGCATTTTCTTAGTGTTTTGTATATGACTTAGACTAGGTTCATGTCATAGTTAAGCGCTACCAATCATTTAGTCCTTTAGGCCCATACAATAAACGCTACCACTTTCTGAATTGTAACATAATATGCATTGAGCGCAGTATAAACTGTTTTGAAAAGTTGAGCACAATAATTACACTCAATGAATTTTTGTCGTTATTGTTCAACATACGATAGCAGTAAGATCCTGAAAGTTTGCCATCTACATTTTCATTTGCATTAATTTTTTGGCTTTCCGTTAATGGAAAGCAATTTTTTTAACGTACCACTTAAGTTTTGTTGTTCCAGTTGTAATTTTCTTTCTTGTTTATACTGAAAGCCAGATAAGCGCTTAATTTTTCTGCCTGACATACTAATTCAATTAATTATAATCTCAAAATGTTCATAATACAAATACGAAGTCGACATTGAAACAATTACAGAAACGAGTAGCAAATGAAAAATTTAAAACTTTTCAACTGCCTATAGGGGGGATGATCCATGGTTGGCACCTTCAAAGCTTCTAAAAATGCGACGGTCTGCTTAGTCGTATGCGCTGAAGCATTGCCATAGTGTAGGGCGATTTTTTTTTTGACCTATTTTTCGTTCTTCTTTACAACTTCAGGCAAACAAACCGTGATGTAGCAATCTGCATTAACTGTCCTTCAATTCTCGAGATCAATTATACCAACGTGTCTGGTTTGAGAGAAGAAACGTGCTACCATTTTCTTGCGTACACATCCCGATCTTCTTAGCGTTGTTGATCTAGCACCCACTGAATCACCTGGCACTTCCTTTCAGGATCAAAACTATAAATCTAGGATTCGTCAATTCCACACGGAATTTGAAGCTCCATCAATTGACACGTTGCTGTTTATTGACATCCGATAAGTTGTGTGGAATACATCGGTTGGTGTAGGATCTTTTGGATTTGACCGATTCCAATGCCCAATGTTGCCTAACTCTGACTATATGTTACTCGTTTATCCTTTTCAATGAAGCAATAGCAACAACATTTTCTTCAGTAGAGTATGACCTACCTTCACGATATTCGTCGCTTAAATGATAATGGTCACGTTTAAATTCGTTGTGCCAATTATATATCGGGTTTACTCAGCAACTGTCTAAAGTAAGTGATACAAAGTAGATTTGGGTTGTGAAGACGGATTTTCCAGAACAAAATCAATTCTGATGTGGATATTCTTTGAGCAACTGAAAATACCAAGAGGTCATGTGAGTTATTTTCTTTGTATTATTTATTTTATTTTCTTGTGTATAATTTGCAGTGATATGGATAGGTCACCAGGATACATATTTACCAAACCCTTACTTTTCTCTACTATTGTCCCTTGTGAGAAATGTTCTAAATTCTTAGGCATCAGAAATGAAAACCTATCATTAATGCAATCCTTCGAATTGCATTTGTAGCTGAGCTATTATAATATCTAGTGTTGCATTAAAACTTTTACTTCAAACGATTTCATTGGAGCGGCAATTCTATAGTCAACGGATAACTTACCAAAGAAGCATTTTACACTTCTTGTACGCTTATTTTTCATGTTAAAAGTTATGTCCCATGACTGCGCCACCTGTTTAGCACCAGTATGAAAGCCTACAAAGTTCTTTCTTAAATCTTTTAACTCATCACAAGCGCGACTTACAAATTGCCACGCTCTGCCTAGTTCGACAATTGGCTACTATTATAGAGCTTTTCAAGTTATATTTGCATTCTCTAAAATCTCAATTTCAAGGCGGAGCACAAGAATAAATTCAAATTTTTCCAGGTGGTTTCTAATTGCTAAAGCTTATTCTGCATCGGAGTTTTTTTGAGCTGCACAGAATAAATTCCGTCAAACACTTCGTAACATTTTTAAAGTCATTTCTTAAAGCTAACAGTCATGTCTAGACGACTATCTTGTTGGACATAGCTTTTTTAAAATTAGATTTCTGGCAGAGCTGTCTTCTTTAACGGCAATATTTTCTTGCCATCTATGTAAACCTTCAATAAAAATACATAAGTTTTCTGAACTACGCCATAAAAATGTCTTATTTCAGAAATATTTGATCCTGAATCATTGACCACCAAGTTCAGGTTATGTGCAGCACAGTGTACGTAATCCGCGTTTGGGACTATATCCTTATTTTTTATTTCTTAAAATTCCAAAAATAACTCACTAATCACAGTTTTAGAATTGCCACGAAATTCTTCTATTATGTGAATGTATCTGATTCCAACACTCATTTGGTCAATCTTAGAAATGTCTTGTGTCCTTTCAACAATTATTAAAAAAAAGGAGACGAGTGAATATGTTTTAGTAAGGCAGTCAAAACTGATTTCCTAACAAGTTAATGGTTTCATTTTAAATATCATGGTGGAGGTATTTTGATCTGTTTTTTTCATTGTCTAAGTATGTACTAAGGAGAGAATCGTAGCGAGAAACTAAAGATAGTATGTTCAAAAATATCCACTTCCAGGATTTATTTTATTTAATAATTCTCTATAGCCACGAAACGGCAATGAACACAGTGCCATGGTTCGAATGACATCCATCATCCCTATGAAAATGTCTTTCCATTTTTTCTGTTTATCGGAAATTTGATCAGCTACCGTGTTACTGTTTTTCCAAGTGGCATACGTGAGACAAGATGGTAAATGAGCATTGCTACTTTCAGGAACTGTAATTTTGTTACTGAACTCCTTTCAATCCCTAATACTGCCTTCCCGCCAGCTGTGGGCGTGAACACTTTGACTGAAAAGCCAACATAGTAAACAATAGACTACATTTAGATTACGAGAGTAACAAAACCAAAACCTTTGAACAATTTGGCCTGCTGCAGTTTTGAAAGAATAATATGCTGTTCTGAAAAACCGGTTGGAAGCGGAATCCTTTGAGGAAAGACCCATTTGGTTGACAGGGTTCACTTAACGTTATTAACTTTTTCATCTTGTCTGTCATTGTAGCTTGATTTTTATAGAATACAATATTTGTCTGAAAACTGTGACAGTTTGGATCGGAACGGCCAGATAAACTAGTTATATTTCCATGGTTACTTACAACTTTAATGAAACTGATTTTCTGTTCCAGATATGTATTTGAACTGGCAAACACATTCAATACCTAGCAGTCGTTCATGTTGCAGTGGATTATTTGTATCCGTATCCGACGGACTAATATTTAAATCACGTTCATTGTCACTGTCATAGTTAACTTCAAGTGCAATCTTTGTTTCTTTTTCATTACTTATACTTGGCCCAGGCTTCACATTTTGATGATTTTTTAAAAAACTGCTCAAGTTTTGAAAGTTTATTTTTAGATTCTTCCCATTGTTTTTTCAGTTTCCTTTTCTTAGATGAGTCATCGCACCGGACGTACAGGCACCACAAGCCATAAGCTTCGCAGTTCGCAGCGCTGACACCGCATACGCTGCGTATGCGTTTATTTCAACATAATGGATACTATTATTATAAGTTTTTGTTATGAACGAATAAGTTCAAAGGTAAATATGTAATTAAAAATTATTATTAATTTTATTAAATACATAAATAAAAAGTTTACCTCGAGTGGGATTTGAACCTAGGACCTGTACTTTGCTAGAGTACCGCGCTAACCAACTGCGCCACCAAGGTTCAAGCCCCAATCGATGTAAATTTTGTCTTTATGTATGTAGAACTGATGTAAATTCTAAATATGAGATTACAATCAAATTACCTATATTAATGGAATGTGAGCCTGCAATATCCTTGCGATAGCTTGAACCTTGGTGGCGCAGTTGGTTAGCGCGGTATTCTTGCAAAGTACAGGTCGTAGGTTCAAATCCTACTCGAGGTAAACTTTTTATTTATGTATTTAATAAAATTAATAATAATTTTTAATGGATACTATGTTTATAATTTTAATTTAATTCAGATTTAAATATAATTAATTCGACGAGAAACTTTAGTTTAAAATTATTGCAATTAAGTTTTAAAAAAAAATAGTTTAAACTACAGTCATGTCATTTCGGAAAACGTTTATTTTTGCAGGTATATACACTTTAATAAAACTTATATTTCGGATTTAATTTTTTCTAAGAGCCAGAGTGTGGATACCCCACAGCGTCGGGGCCCCACCATGTTGCGGGGTCTTCAGGGGCCTTATCCCCGCCACTGTGTCTAAAGCCTGTAGTTGATTTGTTCTGCTTCTCGTTACTCTAACTGAACCCGTTGTTGCTGCTTTATGCTTATATACCGTGTTGATTTTCTCCGCTTTCCTCTTCACTCTTTCAATTTTCTGCTTTGTTGTTTCTCTAAGGTGTTTGGTTGATGGTATCATCTCTTGTGTTGTGTAGTAGAATATTGAATATAGCTTAAGAAGCATGAGTGTGTATTAACACAGAATGGCAAGAAAAAATTGGTACAATTATACGTTTAACTTAGTTCAAAAAATCTCTTTAGAAAACCATCTGACAATGAATGGACCATGTGAAATATCAAAAATCTGTAGAAAAACGCAGCATTGAAAGAAAGGTTTACTACATTAACTAAGAAAATGATAATTTTGGCCAGAATACAGTGTAACAAAGTTTTGCAATTGAAGGAAAAAATGAGAAACATAAGTAAAAACTAAATGTTGAAGAAGGATGTCGTGATTATAAACATAAAAGAAAACTGACGTAGTATGCAACAACTGCAAATTATAATGTATTGGAATCGTTCAACAGTAACAAATAATACGCTACACTGAAATGGATCATATTGCTAATATGTACATAAAACCATACAGACAACGACTATATGTAATTCTCCAGAGATCCAGAAATGCCTACTAGAACCAACAAACTGGAAAAGATTAAATCATTGCAAATCCATCCCATACCAACCCATACTTGTCCACTGCTGGGCATAGGTCTCCCATAGCCTTTTCCATGTTTCCCGATCTTGAGCAATCCAGTTTCCGCTGATTCGTTTTATATCGTCGGACCATCTTGTTGGTGGACGGCCTCTGCTTCCTGTCTTGGTCTCCATTCGATGATGCGTTTTGTCCATCGGCCATCCGATAATTTTGCGACGCGTATTTCTTCATTGCGGATTCGATCTCTAAGGAAAATATCCAGCATACAATGTTCCATTAATCGTTGGGTTACACATATTTTATTTACTGCTTTCTTTGTCAGCGTTAGAGTTTCTGCACCATACGTAATCATTGGTAATATGAATTGATCAAATATTTTTCTTTTCAGACAATTAGGCAAACTTGATTTGAGTTTTCCAAACGCAACCTAAGCCAATCCCACGCGGCACAAACGCTCAAATGTTTGGTTATCTCTCCCTACACGGATTTTGTATACCAGGTACTTATAAGATGTTGTTTGTTTGATTTCCATTTCAGCCACATGTATATTCTGATTTAGTACAAAATTAGTCATTACTTGCGTTTTTGACATGTTTATTTTTAATCCTACGTCTAAAGAGGGATAGTACACTTTTTGCATTAAAGTTCTAGCACCATCCACACAATCATCTGTAAGAACGATGTCATCAGTAAACCTTAAATGACTGAGTATTTTTCCGTTTATATTTATACCATTTTTATTTAAATATTCTCTCTTACATGCGTATTTCAACAGTGTAGTAAATAATTTTTGCGATATTGTATCTCCTTGTCTCACTCCTCGTTTGCCGAATTTGCCTTTTTCTGTATTCAGTTGTCTGACAATTTTCGTAGATATGTTTGATTATATTTGTATATGGGTGACCTATGCGACATTCAGTTAGAGCTGTTGGCATTTTTTGTTGGTCTATTGTGTCAAATATCTTTTCGTAGTCTACAAATATTAATATCAAAAGTTTGTTGTATTCTACATATTTTTCAATAAGGTTTTTTATAACTTGCAAATGGTCGTTAGTCCCATATCCTGCTCTAAATCCGGCTTGTTCTCTGGGAAGTCTAACGTTGCTTCTAATCTCTTGGTTATTATTTTTGTAAAAAGTGTATAGGTATGTAAAAGTAGACTGATGGGACGATCATTTTTTAGATCTGCAATATCGCCTTTTTTATGTAGCAATAAAATAACTGCGCTATTCCATTGAGGTGGCGTTATTCCTTGCCTGAGGCAATCGCCAATGCTTGGACAATCTTAGGTCCACTGAATTTGATTGCTTCGATTACTATTTCATTTTCACCAGGAGATTTGTTGTTTATCATTTAGGATATTTGTCTTCTAATCTCATCTGGTGTTATATTCGGACCCTTGATTTACGATTTTGGGAAGGGGTTGGTACTGAGAATTTTTCGCTTGTTTAGCATATACTTCGCTATAGAATGTTTTTACTATGTGTAGTATTTCTGTTTTGTTTGTGGATATGTTGCTGTCCCTGTTTTTTTTTATTATACGGATTTTTTTCCTTTCGGTAACGTTTATATTCCTGTTTTTTAAACTGCTGTTTTGTTCAATTATTCTTGTTGTTTCCCTTGTGTTGTATTGCCTTATATCATTCCTAATTTATTTTTGAATATTTCTGTGTAGATTTTTAAGTTTCGGTAGGTTTGTAGGTTTTCGTCGTATTTATTAGTAAGTTTTCTCCTTTAGCATAACAGTTTTCTAGTGTCATTGCTCAGTTTTCCGTCTTTCCAATGACTTTGGGACAGCGTTTTCTCTCTGCCTCTCTTAGCACGTTTGTTATTATTTTGTTGGTTTGCTCCATATCTATCCCTCTATCGTTGTTTAGAACCTTCAGACTACTTTCAACTGTCTCTAACGTAATTTTCAGGGTTAGTCCATTTGCTCTTACCCTTCTTTAAAATCATTTTATCCCTTTCACTTTTAATATTGATGCATACTTTTGCATCATTCTATGACCACTTCCGAAAATTTGTTTAGTACCACAACATCATTTACTATATCTTTTCTATTTGCAGCAATAAAATCTATCTCATTCTTGGTGTTTCCATCGGGACTTATCCACGTCTATTTGCGTTGAAGCTTTTTACTAAACTTCACTGGACAAAGATTTTCTTGATGTAAAAAGTCTAGAAGTCTGCTTCTTCTTTCATTTCTCTCTCCGTGGCCATACGTGCCAATTGCTACCTCCGCTTCGTCCTTTTTGAAGCCCAGTTTAGAATTGTTGTAAATTGTGTAAAGTGTCGGTGTGTTGTGTACTGCTGTTTTAAGGTCTTCGTAGAAATATTCAACTTCCTCTTCCGGGTGAGTTGTTGCTGAAGCATATAGTTGTACATTTTTTAGCTAGTATCTTAGGTTTAGTTTTAAAATATAACAGACGACCCTGGGGCATATGCTTTCAATCTTTCCTATATTTTGTATGTCTTTTATGTACGATGAGCCCACACCATCATTTGATACGTCATCTTTGCCTCTATGATGGAGGATGTGGCCGGATTTAAGCGTTATTTGTTCTTCTCCCTTTTGTCTGACCTCACTAACGCCAACAATCCCCATTTTATGGTTTGTAGTTCTTCTTCTAATTCTATTAACTTTTCACTTGATCGAAGGGTTCTCACGTTATAGGAAGTTATATGCAATATTCGTCTTTTTTGGTAGCTTGGTCTCTTCCGGAGGTTCTTAGCACCCTCTGCTCCAACTGTACTTCTACTGCTACCTTAGTCGGTCATATTGGAGTCGCCGAGGACTGAGGGCCTTTCATACATGTCTCTTTCCATTTGCTATGAGGGTTTATAGCCATTTGACTGCCACGCTGGTCCATGCGGGTTGGCAGTAGGTCCTGAGAAATGCATTTCCTCAGTTCTCATATTCGGTCGCCAAAGCCACGTTTATTCTAGCAGGGCGCACTGTGTGCATTTGACGTTTTTTCGCTTACGCCCCTATTAACAATAGTTGACAATAAACGCAATGAATAACAGAATGTTGGGTATTAAATAGCATTAACCCAGCATTAACAATCTAAAAGCATCGGCTTGGGGTATCATTGTGGGTAAGGCCGGCGTCATATAAACCGCGCTTTTTCGCATTTATCGTGACAACTTTAAGCGTAGGGTTATGCATTATGTTTTGAGAACTAACGTAGTAGTAACGAATTAAAAAAGACGAATATGAAAATATTATGTTGAAAATATGAATTGTGGGGAATGAAAATGTGTAGGCACTAAATAGCACCAACGAGTATTAGTATTCAAATTATTTCGTTATCTTAATGGTTTGTGAATTCGAACTTCACTAAGGTATCACTAAACAGAACTAACGTAGCTGCCTACGAATTTTTGCATATTTATTACTTGAAGGCGAGGAGGTTAAAAATTAAACTATTAAATATAGGCGCAAATGCGAAAAGATGTTAACCCTTAAGTGCATGATTTTTTTAAAATTGTTGAAAAAAATTATAAATGATTGTTTTGATGCATTTATTCAGAGAAAAATAATGAAAAAAAATTAACATAACGGTAGGAAGCTGTTTTTAGCAAAAAAGTAATTGTTTCATATCTGCAACATTATGCATTAATGCAATAACTTATGATGTAGTATGGTAATTTTTAAAACAGTTATTTTTTTTGTTGCAACACAAATTCACGCCACATTTTTCACATAAAGTTTGCGTATACCCTTTGCAACTCGGAAATTTACAACGACCCCGTACATTTGTCCATATAATCCAATGTCCTTTTTGATCAAGGCGAACGTCCTTTGGAGGAGCATGCTGGGCAGGACCAGATTTTTTCTTAACACTCATCAGTTCTTCTACAGTGTTACTGCTTGGACGGCCTCGTTTAATTGGATTGTGTTGTCCAATTTTCATTAGACACAGTGCTACTTCTTTCCGAAATTCGAAAAATGTAATTGTTTGTTGGTCACTTTGTTTCGTTGTAGAAATTTTTTTAAACAAAATCCATGAATTAGCTAACGCCTTATCCAGAAAGTGATAAAATAGGTGGATATACCATTTCTTGCTTTTGTTTAATATTTTGTCTTGCCATAAAGGCATCAAGTAAATCTACCCCACCCATGTGATAGTTATATTCTGTTATAACAAAGGGACAACTAATTTCAACAGTTGATTTACTTTTTCTGTCAAATCTTTTTATGGTAGTTAATGGTAATTTTCCTGCAAATGTTGACAAAACACATACAATTTTGTTGCCTTTCCAAACTAATGAAAACTAATCTATGCCGTCAAGATCCCCTACACATTCATACGAAGTGCCTCGCGGATCTTTTTTCATATCTTTTTCAGTTGGTAACTTGCAATTGGTGACTCTATTCCGGCGTACAGTTCCTAAGCTGTATATTCCGTTCTGTGCTAAGTATACCAACAAAGCTGGACTGGTGTAGTAATTATCAAAATACAACCTGTAGTTTTGATTTCTAGGTATTGTTCTTGATAATCGAACCACTACGTTAGCAGCAGCTCCTAGATCTGGTTCACCTTCTATCCTTTGCCTGTCACCGTTTTCTTGACCGGAATAGACTTCGACGTTGTACGCATACCCACTCACTCCACAAAGCACAAATAGTTTGAAACCCCATTTGTGAGGTTTCATTGGTAAATACTGTTTCATGTAGTGATGTAGGTACTTTCGTAGAACACAGCTGCTCATCAACTGAAAGTTGAGCTTCAAGAGGTACTGTAGAATTTATTTTTTGTATTCAGATGTGTTATGATTGGTCTTATTTTGTGAAGTCTGTCATGATTTGGATTATCCCGAGGTAAATGTTGGTCATTATCGTTAAAGTGCAAAAACTGGCGAATTTTCTCAAACCTATTTACTGTCATGCAATTGGCTACTATGTCGATACCAATAGTCGGCGACCAATAATGACGGGTATTCGGTAGACGTACGAGAGACATACAAACAATAATACCAATATATCGTCTTAGCTCACTGACAGTAAGATTTAATGGTTTAGATATGTCTGTTTGTTGAGCATATAAATTTGATTCTTGAACAATTTTCTCTAGTAAATCATCAGAAAAGTAATGTTGGAAACATTTATATGGAGTGTCCATTTCAAGCAAAGCATTTGGCATAATATCATTTCCCCTAAAACATAGTTGAGCCTCATTCAAAACTAAATTTTTATTTTTCCATTTTATTTCGGGTTTTGCAGATTTTGATTTTGAACCAGATGGTAGTACATTTGATAAATTATCTTGCTCCACCACACTCTCGAATCGTTCTTCTGCGTTATTTAAAATCCCATTGGATATTTCTAAATCTGATAATTCATCTTGCTCATTATCGGGAGAATACTCAGGATCATCTAAACTATCTACGTCGGAGAAATTTATATCTTCACTAATTTCACTCAAATTATCAGCAAAATATTGCAACTCGCCATGTTTAAGCACCTTACTACAATCACCACTCGACATGGCTAAAAGAAAAATAAAAGCTCAGTCATCAAAAGGGTTAGAACATGTGACAACCACTACGAGGCTGGCTTGACTGAGTTGAGATTTTTAAAATTTTAAGTGCACAGTAGTTAATTCCATATTTAACACACTGTTGCATCTCTACAACAACATGGATAGATCGAGAACTTGTTCTGACTTATATTTTGTATATGAAAATGATTTTGTTGCTTTTCTGCAACCGTATGCATTTAAGGGTTAACATCTTATTTTGGCGGTAGTTTGACAACAATTTCTTCTGCTGAGAATATTTTCACAGAACAAAGCAGTGTACAAACGCGAAACTAACTAATAAATAAAATCTGAAGCTTTGTGCCATTACACCGGTGTAAAGTGAGCAGAACCATATTTTGGCAACGGCTGGTTCTGTTAAAAAAACAATCACAAGCGCAGTACTAATCCGCAAACTCAATTTGAACATGTGTACGTTAATGTTCTGTCCTATTTATATAAACTCCTTCAATTCAAATAATAGAGTGAATGAACTTAATTTTGAAATTACGCCCGTTTTACTACCGTTAAAAAATACTAGACATGTAATACAGCATCTTGCAAAAAATGACTAAAAAAAAATCTTAGCCCATGAGGTAGGTACATGGACATTTGTGTACAGGTAGGTTTTACGTTCACGTTCGAAAAAAAAAATTTAAACGTAGTTTAGATTATCGAATACCAATTATTATCACATTCTAGTTTTTATTTAAACTCGATCTTTTACTAAATCCAATGCCTTCTACTTTGTAAAATAAATTTTAACAAAGTCAGACTCTCCATATTCGCAAATGTGTGATTGTTTCAAAGTATTAATTTTAAGCTTCCAAGATTATGCAGCTACCTCAGCGATTTATTATCGTTGCACATATGGTTAATACACATTTTTATTTGTACATTTGTAAGTGATTGTGTGACTTGAAGTGTTTGGTTAAGCAGACATCTGTTAGGTACATGGATGAGTGTTGTCCATGTGTTTGTGTAATGAATACAAAGATAACTGATGTGTGTCGATGTACAAACTTTGTTTAGTATATTACACAGTCGCGAAACAGTCCATTATTGATTAATTTAAATAGCTTGTCTTTATGATTATTGTAGTTGCTGCACTTACAATAAAGCTAATTGTTTCATATTCATATCAGGCTTGAAAACACAGGACACAAGAGGATTTACATAGCATACCAAATTAGTACAATTCTAAAATTAATATTTATATCTGCTGTGGAACTCCGTTATTAGTTAATCTTTAATATTTAAGGTGTAAAATATTTAATGTGGTCATTTAGTACATATAAATGAGTACCTATCTGATTGCAGAGCTTTACGGGCCATTTCATAACTAAAAAACAACATACACAAAAAAAATTAAGTCAGCCGATTCGCAAATTTTTCACACCTATTATGCGAGTTGATTTAATAAAACGCGACTAAATGAAAGGTAAAATGTAAATAAATTTATTAAATTCTAATTGTAACTTTTCAGGTGTGTATGTTTATTGAATTAAAAAAAAGTTCCTCCATTTCCAGGTTCGAACCAGTTTCTATATTCATCTCAAATACGTATTTTGAAACTTACACATAAGGCTATAAACCAACTGAGCTAGCAAAACTAGCTGTTTCATGACTGGTATTTAATGGCAAGCAGGGACCATAATAAAATTTTATTTTAATTTATGCGCATTATGATAAATTTGGAAAATAATTAAAATAGTATTATGATTTGTTAGGTACCCGAAATATTGGGTACTTCAAATTAACAAATTGCATACTTCCGTGACAACTAGAGTGTTTTACAGATTATATCTTCGTTCACCCAAAATTTTACGTAATTTTCTTGATATTATTTGTATTACTCCGTAAACTCTGCACCAGTTTCTACCTCATTTCACTGAGAACTGAACGTTTAGCGCAATTCAAGTTTTTCAGTTATTCCAGTTGAAAGACAAATCCAACCCACCCCTCTTCCTCCTCACTCCACCACCACCGAAACTCATTAGGGTTTATTTAGATCTTCAACATTTGTATCCAGTTCGAATAGCATTGCACTTTCATTGTATGAGTTATTGCGAACGAAAAAATTACACTAATCCCTCTTCACCAAGCATCACTAGGGTCCAAACGTTTAGGTTACATATGCTCATATGAAATTTAAATGTAACCGCTTCTCAGATTTTTAAGTTTTACCACATAACGACATACATGCATACATACACACACACGCACGCACGCACGCACCCACACGCACACGCGCCGCGCGCACACGCACGCGCACGCACACGCACACGCGTGTGCTTTTAGCACCATTACTTTTTGACCTTAATTTTATGTTATGATTAGAATTTTTTGTCCGACGATGTGTATATATCTATATATATATATATATATATATATATATATATAGATATATATCAAAATGGTACGTATTTATTTCACCGCAATGCCTAAGGATGTCTGTATCTCACTGTATGTTTCATGTAGATCTTCCACGTTTGAATTCTACAAACCATTTGTACACCATGGTTTTGGATGGCGTTTCATCACCAAACAACTTTAGTTTTTCCACACATTGCTGTGGCGTTAAACCGTATCGAAAGTCATAAAAAATGATCACTCGAAAATCGCGATTCGAAATATCCATTTTTTCACAAACTTACTACTAGCATTGGAAGGAGTACTTGATTCCGCGAACTTTAGCAGTGATCCTCGTACCTAATGTCAAAGTAAAGTTAAAGTGACAGAATTGGTTTATCTTTAACAACCTTTTAATTACTCATAGAAACTGAAAATTGAAAAATACAGCAAATTGATCAGAAATTATGAAATTAAAATTGATTCAAATTGTTTTTATTTTATTTTATTTTTATTTAATGCACAAATTTCATCGCTATAAGATCCATATTACTCAAGAACTTGGCGATGATGATCCAGATAAGCGAATTGAGGTTTGCGAAATTATGACCAATAAGATTATAGATGAGCCTGAATTAGTAAAAAATATTTGTTTTAGTGACGAATATACCTTTTACCTTAACGACCATGTCAACAAACAAAACTGTCGTTATTGTTATTGGAGTGACGACAATCCTCATCTTATTAGAAAAGACAATACGTAGTATGAGTTGATCTGCCTATTTCCACAGTTTTTGCTTGTATAGCGCGACGTTTCGGAAGCGGACCCTACTTCCGTCATTCATATGTTATGATTTTTTTCCAAACACTTTACTACTCTCAGATTCGAACTTTGGTACCTTTCACTTACGAGTCTGATACCTTTACCGCTGAGCCAGTGAGTAATACAATATATATATATATATATATATATATATATATATATATATATATATATATATATATATATATATTACAACTTTTAGATCAATAAAAATCAGTTGGTTTTTGTGCATAATATCTGGAGATAGCATTTTGAACATCATCCAAATTTTCAAATTTTTTGCCACTTAGAAAATGTTGTAGAGATCGAAATAAATGGAAATCCGATGGCGCAATATCGTGCGAGTATGGTGGGTGAGGGAATACCTCCCCCCCAATTCATTAATTTTTCCAGGGTTCGTCTTACGCATTCCGACCTTGCATTATCGTGTTGCAGAATAACTTTTCTGTTGACAATCGCTGGCCACTGTTAAATTAAAGATTGATTCACTCGATCCAATTGTTCACAGTAAAGGTCTGCATTCACAGTTTATCCAGGTTTTAGCACTTCCAAATGAACGACCCCGCAAATACTCCACCAAACATACAAAAGTGCCTTTTTGGGATGTAAACCTGGCTTGGCTGTACTTCGTGGCGATTCATTCGGAGACAGCCATTGCCTTTTGCGTTTTGGATTATTATACAGGACCCATTTTTCATCTCCAGTGATCAATTCTTATATTTCTTATTCCCTACAATTCTAATTCTAATTTAACTTATGAAACTTCTTGAACTACTTAACATCAACAAAACAAAGAATAACTCAATAATACAGTTACGCTCAAACCTGGTCTACCCTAACTTATTCTTCGGCAGAAACATCGAGAATTTGGTTATCATCTGGGTCTATCGGCGAGATATACTATATTAGTAACACACAGGAACGTTAACTAGTGACTTCTCACAGTCTCAAATCAAAATATGTTATATGAAAATGTAAACGTTCACCATTGTTACACATAATTCAAATACTTAGCTTTTTGGTGTTTAATGGTGTATATTTTTATATTAATACAAACCTATACGTTTGTTTAAAAAGTTGAAACAAACTTATGAAGTATAAAAAAGATGAAAACGCAAACGAAAGCCTGCTATTAATATAACAGCTAATTTTTAATATTACAGATTATAAGTAACGGTATATACTACGTAGTACACGCAAATAAAAACGCATCTGTATTGTGCCGCTAAAATAATACGTTGCATGTGGTGGATCGGTTAGCTTTGTTTTCTTCAGACAGATTATGCAGGACCCAAACACCTGCTCTATTTACCTTCCCAGTCTGCTGCAAATGTTCTTGGATGGTCGACCAAGATTGGTTAAGAGTGTTTGACAGCTCCTCGTTTGTCTGATATGGATTTGCTTCCACTTACGCCCTTAACATGTCATTGTCTAAAGTTGATGGTCTTCTTGATCGATACGAATCGGAAAGATCAAAATTCCCGGATTTCAAGTTAGAAAACCACCTTTCGCATTTACGAACGCGTAATGCATTTGGATAAACATCGCAAATGTTTTTGTAGCAACTGTTGCGTTACTACTCAAAAAGCATACAATGCCAAGTATGTACCTTTTCTGGTATTTGGCCTACCATTTCACCATAAATTGCAAAAAAAAAATTAAATTGTATTATTTGCTTGTAAACAAGTCACTCCAACTTTAAAATGTCTTTGTCACGACTTTAAAGTGCACAGTCGTCTGGTAAATGACACACGAATATCGGCATGCGCAGAAACAACATTACTTTCCGGTCCCCTTATTATATTAAACTTTTTTTTGTGATTGCGCAGTAATTTATTGCGCATGTTGCGCCGTAACCTATTGCGCAGCTGTATTGTGCTTAAGCTCTTCGCGCAGTATTGAGATCGATATCGGTTTCATTTCTACACTAGCTTGGCTTATTAGATTTTCTGCTAGTGCGATGTACGTGGCTTCTCTAAGTTTCCGGTGAGTTGTATTCTCGTCCTTTACCATTATCTGTTTATTATCCCATTGGATACGGTGGTCTTCGTTCCAGACATGTTCGGCGATTCTTGATCTTTCTGTTTCGCCCTTGCGGATGTTGTTCTTGTGTTCCTGTATTCTCACTTTGAGTGGTTTACTGCTTTCTCCGATGTATGCGTTGCTGCATTCGCATGGTAGGTTGTACACACAATTTTTGGAATTCTGGTCTTCATTATGTAGTTTGGTGTTGGTTAGTATTCCCTAAGCGTTCTGGTCGATTTGAAGGCAGTGCGTATCTTATATTTACTGCCTATCTTTCGTATTTTGTTTGAGGTGCCTTGTATATATGGTATTATCGCTGTATATTTAGGTTCTTCTTTTTTGTTTACCTTTTTCCTGTTTAGGTTAGGTGTTAGATTAGGGTAGCCATTTTCTTTGAGTGTTTTCGCGATATTTTCTTTTTTCAAATCCTCTTGCTTTGAGTATATTGTTTTCGCTCTATTGTATAAGCATCTTGCCACGCCTAACTTTACGCTTTTGTGATGATTGGAGTTGTAGTGTAGGTACCTTCCCGTGTAGGTAGGTTTCCTATATACACTTGTCGTGAAAGTGTTGTCATTTCTGTGTACAAGTACATCCAGGAATGGCAGTTTTTGTTCCGACTCCAATTCCATTGTGTGGAGGGTGCGCGCCTATTTAGATGATCCAGGAATTATGCTTGCCGTGTTGCCAAACTACGAAGGTATCGTCCACGTATCTAAGCCACAACCCTAGTTTTTCCGTGAATTCGGTTATCGCTTGGTCTTCAGTCTTCCATATATATATATATATATATATATATATATATATATATATATATATATATTATATAAAATGATATTTTATTTTTTATTTTTCTTTTTTTGGTTTTATTAGATCAGCTGGATGTTTAATGAATGCTCTTTATTATGGCCTAAATTTTCGCAAATTTATTCTTTGCTTTTTCAAAGGCTACAACTAGAAAACGTTGAACAACAAATATTATAACATACGGATCTTACTTACTATGAGGTTTACAAATTGTTGCGTTTTTTATTTTTTTATATTTTTTTATTATATAATAATAAAATATTAGCTTCAAAATACAAAACACGTTTCTTATGTTAAAAAACTTTATTTTTGTTTTGTTTATTAATTCTATATATACAATGGCTAGATTTTTTTTTTAATTATTATTATTAAATTATCAAGATGGGTTATAATATTGTAATATTGGACATTTTTTTTTTTTTTTTTTATTTTTTTTTATTATTATACTATCAAAAAAAATGTTATATAATTTATGAATTATCTTTTTTTATATTTAATAAATATGAGTATATAACACTTAGGTTCTCAATATCACTTTTTTTGTTTAAGCATAAAGAATTTTGATAAATATAACAGATTTCTATAAAAGTTCTTTTTGTTTTATTTGCTGCTAAATGTAAAATTTTTCCGTTTTCAAAGTTAAAATTATGCCCTTTATTTAATATATGTTGTGTTAAAGCACATGCTAGAGGTTTAACTCTCATATCGCTTTTGTGTTGGGCAATTCTTTGTTTAAGGTTCTGTGATGTACCCTTTCTGGATACATTAGTGATAAGAAATGAAGACAAAATTATTACAGATTGGTACCATAAACCTATAAATTCTGGGCGATATTTAAACTATTTATCTTATCACTCTTTCAACATAAAAATAAATTTTATTTTAGGCTTTAAAAACAGAATAAAATTACTTTCACATCATTCATTATACAATAAAAATTTAAAGAAACTAAAACAAATATTAGAAAACAACAATTATCCAACAAAACTTGTTAAAAAACTTTTATATAATAACAACAATGATTTTAAAGAAAAAAGAAATTTAGACAACTCAAAATTTTTATATTCGTCGTTACCTTACATTCAACCTTTAACCTCAAAATTAATAAAACTATTTAAAAATATTAATGTAAACATAGCAAAAAAGAGTCTAGTTAAGATAAACAATTTACATTCCAAAGTTAAAGATCAAACACCAACCTTATTACAAAGGAATTTAGTTTATCAACTTAAATACATAGACTGTGATAATACGTACATAGGACAAACATCACAGTACCTTAAACAAAGAATTGCCCAACACAAAAGCGATGTGAGAGTTAAACCTCTAGCATGTGCTTTAACACAACATATATTAAATAAAGGGCATAATTTTAACTTTGAAAACGGAAAAATTTTACATTTAGAAGCAAATAAAACAAAAAGAACTTTTATAGAAATGTGTTATATTTATCAAAATTCTTTATGCTTAAACAAAAAAAGTGATATTGAGAACCTAAGTGTTATATACTCATATTTATTAAATATAAAAAAAGATAATTCATAAATTATATAACATTTTTTTTTGATAGTATAATAATAAAAAAAAAAAAAAAAAAATAAAAAAAAATGTCCAATATTACAATATTATAACCCATCTTGATAATTTAATAATAATAATTAAAAAAAAAAATCTAGCCATTGTATATATAGAATTAATAAACAAAACAAAACTAAAGTTTTTTAACATAAGAAAGGTGTTTTGTATTTTGAAGCTAATATTTTATTATTATGTAATAAAAAAAAAATATAAAAAAAAAAATTAAAAACGCAACAATTTGTAAACCTCATAGTAAGTAAGATCCGTATGTTATAATATTTGTTGTTCAACGTTTTCTAGTTGTAGCCTTTGAAAAAGCAAAGAATAAATTTGCGAAAATTTAGGCCATAATAAAGAGCATTCATTAAACATCCAGCTGATCTAATAAAACCAAAAAGAAAAATAAAATAAAATATATATATATAAATATATATATATATATATATATATATATATATATATATATATATATATATATATATATATATATATATATACATACAGGTCGCACAACTAAAGATGATTTGGAAGTCAGATGCGCATTCGTCCGTTTTCAAATATTCTACTCGCGGCAATTCGAGAAGTTCAGTAGCGGCGCAGGTAAATTGTTTCAAGTGTATATTACGTCATTGTACGTATACAACCATAATTATTAACACATTTTCTTAATACTTATGGAAATTTTACATTTAAGTTAATGAAATTAGAATGTTTTTAAACAGATTAGGAATGTATATAAATTATTAAATTAATAAAATAATATAACTTTAAATGTGATTTTGTATATGTACCAACGATTAATTACGCCGCCCCTGGTAAGTGATTTTAAGCTGTTACACTTGACGATTGTTCCCGAACGCAATCACGTATCTGCGTGACCCGAATCATCTTTAATTGTGCGACCTGTATATATATATATATATATATATATATATATATATATATATATATATATATATATATATATATATAATACTTTCCATTGCATTATCACGCTAGACTCAGACGCCGAAATAATTAAGCAGTTCGGGATATGGGTAACGTCAAATGCTCAAATTCTCTTTATAATTAACATATAGTTAACCAAAGTACACTACATTTTCTTTAGCTCTTTTTTTAATTACTCAACTCATTACAGAAATGATAACGACACCTTCTGTTTTTGTTAATAATTCAATGTGCATATCTACATCATAGTATTTACTGTTTCCAACCTTGTGTAAATCCAGTAGCAGTGTTTCAGATAAATATTGTTTTTAATGAACGAACTGAAGTTCAACATAATAATCATAATCTTTATTTATTTAAAATTAACTTTTAAAAATTAACTTTTAAAGTACATACAGTAAAAGATTAATTCGAGTGGGACTTGAACCCACGACCTCTACTTTGCTAGAGTAGGGCTCTTCCAACTGAGCTATCCAGGAGGCAAGTCACACTTGATTTAAATTTAAATTGTATGTGCTTTCCTAGTTACGATGTATTACAATTTTTATACACAGTTGACTGTGATCGTTCAATGTGTATAAAAATTGTAATACATCGTACGTAACTAGGGAAACACATACAGTTTAAGTTTAAATCGAGGGTGACTTACCTCTTCGATAGCTCAGTTGGAACAGCTCTACTCTAGCAATGTAGAGGTCGTGGGTTCAAGTCCCATCAAGTTTATCTTTTACTGTATGTACTTTAAAAGTTAATTCTAAATAAATGCAGTTTATGATGATTATGTTGAACTTCTGTTCGTTCATTATAGCTTATAGCAAATAAAAATTAACAATTGGTCATATGTAAAACTTTAGCGAATTGGGGGCTCACATAACATACATAGAAATGGACTGTGATCCTTCGATGTGTATAAAAATTGTAGTACATTGTAACTGGGGAAGCACATACAGTTTAAGTTTAAATCGAGTGTGACTTGCCGCCTCGATAGGTCCCTTGGAAGAGCTCTAATCTGGCAAAGTAAAGGTTGTGGGTTCAAGTCCCACTTGAGTTAAATTTTTACTGTACGTACATTAAAAGTTAATTTTAAATAAATACAGTGTGTGTGCGTGTGCGCGCGCACGTGTGCATGTGTACGTGCGTGCGTTTGTGCATGCTCGTGTGTGTACTTAATCCCAATAATGTATTTGTATTAGCCATGTGTAAAATATGCTGGATTTTATCTTTTATCTTGCCTTGATTTTTTTAAACAACTGTTTAAAACTATTTCTTTTTCATTTTCAGATTATAAAATTATTAATATGGGTTGTGAAGACTTTTATCTGGACGACTGCCAATTAGCTAATGACATACAATATTGTTATTGCAACACAAATTTATGTAATGGAAATATGTCAATGAAACACTCAATTAACCATAACACTGGTTTAAATGATGATGAAGATTTAAGTGAAGGAAGTGGATTTAAATTATACACAACTAGAATTTCGACAACTTTGAGCACCTCTACACTAACTCCAAGTGTCTCAATAACAAATGCGGGTGACTGTTTGCAGACTACTTGGATTATAGCTCTGATTGCTTTGATTCTTCCATAAATGAAACTGGACATTTTATATATTATTACCTCATAATAACCATGCAGTATTAAGAAACAGTATAGACATTGCTATTTGTCTTCCCACGCTTATAAGTATATACACACATGTATATATATATATATATATATATATATATATATATATATATATATATATATATATATATATATATATATATATATATATATATATATATATATATATATATATATATATATATATATATATATATATATATATATATATTAAATTATTGATTATGTGCAATATTTGTCCTAGTCTAATAGAATTGTATAGCAGTTTAACGAAAACAATATTTTTACAATTTTATATTCACTGCTATATGTTTCTATGTATAGTTTGTAAAATTATTTGTGCTATTATTAAAATAAAAATTTTATACAAATTTATACTTATTTATAAACCGTCATTACGACTTTATTATATTCCTGAAATTTTAATGCAATGTGGTTTTTATTTTTTTTTAATTATTATCTGTATAAATTGCAAGTAAAAAGAGATTATATAAATTAACCCAAATAAGGCCACTGTCTTTTTAAAAGCCATATTACAGAACACTGCATATATAAAACTTTAGGCGACTTTTAAGAGATTGCAGCATATTTGTTAATTCAAATGCAAACGCGAATATTTCTAGTGTGTAAACAAACGGTTCCAAGCGTTGAAGTATAAAATATCGTTCGTTTGTTTTGCAGAACCCTAACTCCGTTCCTTCTGATCCTATCCTGACCACATCTATCCTTAATCCCACCATGCATATATACGTAATGTATGTATGTATGCTGGGAATCCATGATTGTGGCTGAAGGAGCTTGGGAAACTCGAGCAGCCCGCTCTCCCCCTTGGGGAGTGAATGAAATACGTTGCCTTTTCCTTCCTTTTTTGCAAGTTGATTTTAGTGGCAAACATGGACAACTTTAGGTACCTATGTATATTATTGTTTAGTTGATTAGTAAATTTGCATATTATGACCCAAATAGGATACAAAAGGTATACGTAAATAAAAACTATGAATAATGGGTTATGATAAAGTTTTTTCTAGGAGGTGGGTTCAAATATATGTAGATGTTCGTTTAAAAGGACAGTGGCCTTATATGATACCAGTGATTTTTTTAGTTATTGGAAAAAACCAATAAAAGCTCATGAGCTATTGGAGCAGATTGAGAGACTAGATTTAGATTTTGAATTACCAGACAGTATTTACATATTCCCGCCCGATAATGCGAATGATGAAAATACACATGAAGACTCGGGGGACAAGGAAAATGTGAATTTGGACAATTTACCTGGTAGTCTGTTACATACGGAAGTGGAATTAGGAGTGAGGGATTGATGAAGAGAAGACAGTGAGTGGGAGTCGGATGACAATTTGCCTTTGGCTACTTTTGTTACAAAGAGTTCTAAAAAAAAATTGTGTTTATAAATGGATAAAATGATATTGAGTCAAAATTTTCTTCGTGGCAAAACATCTTGGGGCCAAAACCATCATATACACCTTTAGAAGCTTTTTTTATGTTTTTTGATAAAGAAATTATAACTATGTTTTTAGATTACACCAATATGTACGCTACTTCTCACAATCGCACTAGAGATATTTCTGAAAGTGAAATTTTTCGGGGTACTCTTAGTAAGCGGTTATAGTTGCCATCCTCGCAGAGAAATGTACTGGGAAAATTCAAAAGCTTATTTCTGAGGCCATATCTAGAAATAGATTTAAATATATTATACAAAACTTGCACTGCTGCGATAAAAATTTAAATGCTACCAATAAATTTGCTAAAATTCGTACTCTAAATAAAACGTTCATTGATTTGGCTTCTTTTGTAGAGAACCATAGCGTTGATGAATCAATGGTTCCATATTTTGGTCGACATGGTACCAAACAATTTATAAGGGGCAAACCCATAAGGTGGGGCTACAAATTGTGGGTTGGTACTACAACTAGTGGGTATATAGAGTGGGTTGAGCCTTATCAGGGTTCTACGACAATAATTGAAGACCAATATAAAGAGTTGGGTCTTGGTGCTAGCATTGTTCTACAGTTTGCTAACATTTTGCAAAATAGATTCCCCAATACCGCATATCACTTATATTTCGACAATTTTTTTACCTCCATTTCACTTCTACAGGAGTTAAAAGGTATGGGTTTGAATGCGACTGCCATAATTTGAGAAAACCGAGTTGGCAAAGATTGCCCATTATCGGCTTCTAATCTTCTCAAAAAATCCGAAAGAGGTACATTTGAATATCTTACAATTGAGGATCGCTGCATTGTCATCAGCAAATGGCATCATAATAGTGTAGTAACTATTGCATCAAATGCAACTAAGGTGTTTCCGACTGCTAATGTGAAAAGGTTTTCTCAGAAAGAAAAAAAGAATGTTCGAGTACCACAGCCACAAATCATAAAAAAATATAATGAAAATATGGGTGGGGTCCATAGAGCCGACCAAAATATAAGTTTATATAGAAAACATCAATAAGGGGAAAAAATGGTATTTTCCACTGTTGTGTCACTGCCTTGATATGGCGTTACATCATGCTTGGCAAATTTATCTGATGGCCAATGGCTAAAAAGATCATTTGCATTTTAGACAGTCTATTGCACTTGCAATTTTGGAAACATATAAGAAGAAGAAAGAGGTCCATGTAAGCAATCTGCCAATCTTCATGAGCATTCTAGATATGACAGATTAGACCACTTAGTAGCCTATCATGAAAAGTAGACATTTTTGTATCCGTTTTATTTAAAAATAAAAAGTGAAATTTGGTTGGGTTGTTGTCCACTGCCCTTTTAAAAGAACACCTTAAAAATTAAAACTGAGGTAACCATGACTAAAACTGATTATATATTATTATATATATATATATATATATATATATATATATATATATATATATATATATATATATATATATATATATATATGTATTATATTTATTCCCAAAAACCAATAAAACATAAAAAAAAGTTTAAAAATAATTTTGGCCTTATTTAGGTTAATATAGAAATAATGTTCCTTCTTAGCAAGTAGCAGAATTATGAAATGTAAACATTCCTGTTTATACTTCCGTACACGTTTGTACAATGGTTTGTCCAATAGTACCTACCTATGAATACAAAGGGTATAAACAATTAAATAAATATTTAATTTAATAATTAAGTATTTTTTTGATGTAAGAGGATCGTGCATTCAGAGTTCACTCTACCTGGTCAGACAGTTAATGTTGGAGCTTCTAGGAAGATTGCATAACATTGTGCGTCGACACAAAACAATTTGTGGCAGACGTGAGACTGGTTTTTCTACCATGACAATGCTTCTGCTCATGCACCCATCTCTGTATGTATTTTTAACCAAAAACGGCCCGTACCATATTACCTGGCTTACCTGACCAAGCTATGTGCAATTGCTTCTTGTTTCTGAAGATAAAGTGTCAGGTTTTACAATGTAAATGTGGCCAAGAAAAATGCAACGAAAAGCACTGAAGGTGATAAGGTTGTGTTGATTTGTAAACAACTGAAATGCATAGCTTTAAATAACAACTCCTGCTTTTACTCCGTTTATAACCATTTTTCTATCATAATTTTGCTTTAATCTCCCATTAGCATTATGCCAATGTACTCATTGTTTTAAAAAATTTCAATAGCTTTATTTAAGGAGCAAAAATGATATATTTTTTTTAATAATTGTGGTCCTGAACAGGATAAGTTTAGATTAACATACTAAAGCACCCAAGAACACTTAGTAGAATGGATAGGGGGATATTGAATTGCCAAGAGATGCCAATTAACGACTACCTTAATTTTTTTCATATCATAAGTGAGAGAAAAACAGGAACTAGGAAGATCATTACAGTTTTGAAGCTGTGTACAAGTGAGGATTACGCTGGTTTGGTACGACAAGTGGAGATTTGTACTGCACAATGATGATGCGAATGAGCAAATCGAGTATACCTAGCAAAGATGGCCCGAAATGGTATTAAAGAATGTAATTTAGCAGCATAATAGCTATTGTAATACCAATAGTACGAAGAAAGAATTGAAACAATTATTCTATACTCAAGGAATTGTATGTCAGAGGTTAAGGTTGGGCCATTTATAAACTTAATCGCTCTTCTTTGAATACGATCAACCATATCGAGAGCGTGATAGTAAACGGGGACGGCTCCGTCACGCTATGTAAGTTACTGAATGTTTAACACGGTGAAAGTGGATAATAAATTCCACAATAAATACGTGTGAGTAGATTAGATATCAGTGATCAAATAATTAGTGCAGTCATTGGCAAGATACTGGCTAATTTGACGGTCTTTCCGATTATTTTTATTATAACAACGTTCAAAGCAGGAACAACCGTAAAACAAATTTAAAGGTAACATTAAATAACAGTAAAACTAAAAGAATGGATATGGAAAGAATAGAAAAAATGTTTAAGCCTATAAATGAAAATACGGGACAAACGAATTCTAAGCTAGATAAGCTAATTCAAGAATTAAATGTAGTTAAAGAGGAAAACTTGAAACTAACGAAACAAGCGGCCTATCAAAATACCCGAATAGAAATACTGGAAAGATAAATAAGAGAGAACACCCTAGTATTGGAAGGTGTCAAAGAGGAAGCAAACGGGAATGGAGAAATAACAACAGAAAAAGCGTGCACAATAGATGTTAAGATAGATAGAAGAGTTGATATAGATGAGATAAAAATAGAAAAAACCACGGAAGGAAAAACAAGACCAATATTAGTAAAACTAACGAAGATAAGTATTAAGAAAGAGATATTAAGAAGCGCTAAAAATCTAAAAGATACAGATATCTGGATAAACGAAGATTACACGAAAAAGTTACGATAAACTTATGATATACAATAAGGGAGGTACCTACAGCTATGGGATCACAACAGGAAAGTTTCGAAGAGACCACAAAGAGCCAAAATACAAATTTCTGAGAGATCCCCGGGGGCAAAATAACTCGTACGTCCTGGAGAAAAAACTAATACTAGAACATGGGAATGATCTATGGGAAAACGAACAGGGCAATGGAAAGGACAGAGCGAAAGGATGGATGGAAGACAGGAACTTGGAACATACGAGCTATAGCAGAAAAGGATCACGAATTAGATGAAGAATTTTACAAAGCAAGATCACACATTTCAGAAATAACGGAAACCAGAAATAAAGGGAGAGATGGAGAAATTCTACCAAGTGGAAATCTACTAATTTATGCAAGAGTTGAACAGAATCATAGAGCAAGAGAAAAGAGAGGGAGTGGGCTGTATAGTTAAAAAGAAAATAATTAAGTACGTTACGGAATGGATGGTAATTACAGAAAGACTACTCAAGATAGAGATACAAACAGAAAAACAGTTAAAACTACGGCGATAATAGCATACGGACCAGGGGAGGACGATAAAGCACAATTAAGGATCAGTTATGGGAGCAGCTAACAGAAATAATAGAAAACATAAATGGAAGAATAATTATCATAGGAGACCTAAATGGAAGGGCATGGAAAAAAGGCGAAGAACCAGTGGAGGTAATAGGGACTCATGGAGAAGCAACAAGGAATAAAAATGGGAAAAGATTTATAGATTTCTGTATAATACACAATTTAGTTGTAACAAACTCCTTCTTTGCACATAAAGATAGTCGCAAGTATACGAGGGAAATAGTGAGTGGAAATGAGAAGTCGATCATCGATTATATAATAATAAATAAACAATATACGAGAGATATACAAGAGTAAGAATAGGGGCTGAATTGTATATTGACCATTACCTAGTAGTGTCAGAAACGAAATTGGAATCAAAAAACGAAAATAAAGGAAACCAGAAGGAAACAATGATTCACGCACAAGAGAGGATTAAAATAAGAGCATATAAATTAAGAGAGAGGAAGAAGTGTTGATTTGAATCTATCCTTAGATTTGTAAAGTTTCAAGAATTCATTTCAACCTGAACACCTTAGTTGACTTATCAGCTTCTGCCGACAAACATATTTTCAGAATTTGTTTCAACCCAAACACCGAATTCGACTTATCAGTATGCTGACCTGAAATCAGTTTCAGTCAAAGGGTCCTAGATACAAAAATATGGTAATGAAAATCTAAGATGTTGATTTGGAGCAAAAAGTTTCGCGGCGTAAACAAGAGGGCTGAAAGCCAAAAAGGTACACTGAAATAAGATGGCGGAAGGTCAGAAAGGCTATAAGAAACAAGATGGCGGAAACAAACAAGATGAAGCCAATTGTAAAAACATCTGATTGTTAGCAATGCCTTTAGCACAGGCCTATTTTCAAGGTGTCAACATCACGGCAAAAAGACGCCTGACCAAAATGTCACTCCAAGATACCGGTTATACCCAGTATCAGCCAAAGTGGACCCTAGATACTGCTGCAGCCCTCAATACAAGATGCTGATCGAAACCGGGCAAAGTTACAGTTTAAAATAACACGGGGTTGTGAGCACCGTTTCCAGGATCAGATTAGACAGTTTAAGATTGCCCTAAACCCCATTTACGTCTGAGTTGGTTCTCAACTCGTACATCTCGTTCATCTTCAATTTTGATAATACACTTCATTTTTTATTTTAACTAATATCAGGTCAGCGAAGTAGTTATTAATACGTTTACAAGCAAATCCATAAACAGATTTTAATTACTTCCCAATTACTAAAGCGTTAAGTAATATGGGAAACGAATTTAATATACTGATCTGAAACCGGTTTCTATCAAAACATCTTGGATATAGAAACAAGATTTAAAATTCAAGTCTAAGATATTGATTTGAACCAACCTCTGTCAAAAGTTTAAACACACAACGTCGTTACTGAAAATGAAAAAATCCCTGGGGGCAAATAAAATCAACATCTTAGACTTATAACTTGAATACCGCGTCACACAAACTCATTGAACGTGGTCAAACGCCTGGAGACAATGTGGTCTTAGCACCTTGGCATGACTCACCAAATCAACATCTTAGGCTTGCAGCTTGAATATCACCGCACCAAAAATACCGCACTTACCTTAGCAGTAATTGTTAGTTTGATCTGAAAATATATAATAGGTTTTCTCTGCAGACGGGTTACGTGACGAGTTTACTAGACAATTAATCGAAGGTAGTGATTATAATTAAGATCTTACGCAAAGTATTTATTCGCTTACAATGCATCTCTAATTAATTTAGTTTGCGATAGCGTGATTCTTATTTATTTATTTATAGGTTTTACAATGTTTGGACTATTACATATTTTATTGGTTACGTCATTCTCTTGAGCCGTCTGATGTTGCGTTTATTCAGATCGAGCTTTTGCAACCTTCTTAGAACACCATAAATTTCCAGATCTCATTTTAAACTTCTTATCTTTAGCAGTAATTCGTCTATTTGCGCATCAACTGTTTCCCAGCATTAGAATACTACTTTCAATTGCAAATACAAGTTTTGGAAGCCTAACGCTGGCTTATTAGTTGATATGGGGCTCTAGTATTAGAATGGTGTTTCAAATTTTAAGTCCGCCCTTCATCATTATTACAGAAATCTACATCTACTTTTAAAATATACCACTAGATGGAACCTCGATCAGACCCTATTACAAAAATGTGCAATTAGCTTTTACAAAGTATAAAACTAGATGGCGCCACAATCAAGGGGGCCACTGCAGTGGGACTAAGACTGTGACAATTGTAAGAGTGCTAACACTATCTTATGAAATAGTATATGAGCCCCATACTATTACAAATTCCCCGCCATAACAGTTAATTCTACCTTTAAAAATATACTACTAGGTGGTGCCATGATCAACCTCTATTACAGAAAACATGGATTAGTTTTAAAATACACCAGTAGATGGCGTCATAAACAATCAGGGGGCCCACCCAGAGGCGAACACTTGAGAACAAGTTCCGGAAACTTATGTCTTATGAGATAGTATGAGGGTCCCCCTTGTTAGAATACTATTTCAGGTTTTTAGTTTTCCCGCTATAGTAAACAAGGGGGCCCGCCAAGAGGGCAAAGACCCGACAAGGGATGAAGACCTGCGAACAAATTCCGGGGGCCTACATATATCTTACGAGATAGCCTGCCGGCCCCCTTGTTAGAATACTATTTCCAATTTCTAGTTTTCCCGCCATAATAAAAAAAGGGGGCCCGGCAAGTTGGGGAAATCCCCGGCAAGAGACAAAGACCCGAGAGCAAGTTCAGGAGCCCTGTAGCTGTCTTATGAGGTAAAATCGCGCCCCCTTTATGATAATGGTATTTCAAATTTCCAGTTTTCCGCAACAATTATAAAAATGGACGCCAACACAAAAATAGCCGACAAGTCACACCCAGAAAATGACCTACAAGATTGGCGCCAAAATAACAATGACCGTGAAAACAAAAATGGCTCCCAAAACGGACCAATTAGAAATCAGAGGGGCGTGGTCTGTTGTTAGGCCCTCCAACCAGAACGCGCTGCCTGCAGCAGTATGCACGGGCACGACCTATCAGCTGGAAGTGGACATGGCCTCTATTAATTGTGACGTCATCCTAGTAAAAATGGTGGGACATAAGCGGGCTAATTCTACTTTTGTTCTATACTTCTGTATTAACCCATTAAAGTTAAAATGTAATTTTGACAGTAACATTAAAGATGTGGTGATAAAGTTACTGACTGTAGAAAGAGCTATACCTGCATTTCGAGCGTAAAGTGTTTTTAAGTATCAACTTACATTCATAATAAAGCAATTGCTATTTTGTGTTAGTAAAAATCAATTTTACCTTAAATTTTGACGGTCTGCAGATTCCGATTTTTACAGCTATTTTTATCTTTTATTTTTTAGAAAATGAGTAGAGTGATAGTTGATTAGCATGAAAATAATGCATAAGGTAAAAATTAAACAAAATACGTTAACTTCGGTATTTATGCTATATTCTTACTACAAAATGATACAGGATGACAAACTTAAAATTCTCACATAAACCTTTTTTCAACAATTTTAAAAGCAAAATTAGTTTGTCAGTAATTACTTCAGAGTCGCACACGTTACTTATTCATATCATATACTACACGCAGTTTGATTTCTCCTTCTGAGTAGCATTTGGACATTTAAGAAACTAGTTATCAGACGTAATTATGGCCGCAATATGAATGAAGGAATTGGTATATTTAATCGTACTACTTTTATCATAATCAAACTTAAACTCCATAAATTATAATCTTCCATCAAAATTTTCCATACGAAGCAAACCGAACTAAAAAAGAGTTAAGCAGTCACTCCCCACATGTTTTGCACGTAAGTGTTACCAGAAACTACCCTATCCTGCATTTATTATGAAACCTATGTGCTAGAAGACAGACTACGCTAATTTTACCTACTAGACATCTAGAAACTACAGATATGATCAGTTATCGAGATTATATAAGGTTAAAACTATAACATATAACTATACACTGATCAAATTATACGCCAGTTGCAATATAAAAATGTACAAATTGTTCAAAGTAAGGTCACCGAAAGAGATGGACATTTTTAATATCAACTCGACGTCCATGCGATGCACATCGTGTTTATACACATACCTTACGTATAGCCTAGCAACTGCTACGGTTTCTCAGGATGAAATTCCAATTATTTTATGTATTTGTGCATCATGTTTGAAAGTAGTAACATTTCTTGTGACAGCTATCATTGTAGTAGGTACTTTTTGATATTGCTTTCTCATGCAACTTTGCTGTAATTATAGCAAATCTAATAGTTATCAATATAATCAGAGATAAAATGTGCAACAGTGACTTTATTATAATACTTTCCTAATTGCTTTAGTGCGTTATTACCTTAAATGGGCACCAGCCATTTTTGAAATACTTTAATTACACTTTAAATAGTGAATTATTTTGTACTTATTAAGTGTTTGTCCAACCTAAAATTTGTTAAATATCAGAGCCCTGGTTAATTGTTGATTTGTTTTACATTAGGTAATGATATGATTAAATATTAACTAGTAAAACTTAAAAATTAATTTTAAATAAATAATTATAGTAAACGTCCACGATTTAACTTCATATTTACAAATACTTATCCTTTTTTCTTAATCGTGTAAGTTTGAGATAAATTATACGAAATGTATACGTTTCGACAACATATACAGTTATCGCGGTCAATTGTAATTAGTAAACCTGGTATAAAAATTAAGTGCATGTATTTGTGAAAGCTTACTATTAAATATTGTTATATTATAGTAACGATAAATAGTTATATGATAAATAATTATAATATAATAGTGTATAGTTGTGAAAAACTTTAATTTAAAAATGATAAACGCATTCACAACTAAACACTTGACAACCAACTAAAGACCTAGTTAAATAATAAGAAATCCAACAAAGAATGTATAATTTTCGACTATCTATTACTTAAAGACTGTCATTGTTACGATACATTTAAAACAGAATCTATACATCTAACCTAATTTTAATGTATACACTGTGTATACTTGTCCACAAAAGCAAGACACTGTATGCACTAAGTAGAAGCTACGAGTGGATTTGAAGCATCTAGGTGATTTTAAATGCCCTTTAATCTGCTTGCAGGTTTGAAAAGATGATTAATCAGGATTAATTATGTTTTTTTTTTATTTTGTCCTTAACGTTAGTTATGAAAGGAAGAAAAGGTCTACCAATATTCAGCGGCAATTGAACTTTGCGGGTACGCTTGACAGTATAATTACATTATTAATTTTTATTTAAAGGAATATCCATTAGCTTGTAGTGATTCACAAACCTAGTGTTTCTTTAAATCCCACTGTCAGTGCAATTGGTTCTCCTACATAAAACCTTGCGAAACTTACATTACAGCCTCATATAAAAAAAAACGCCTCAACATATGAAAAATTCTACACATTTCATTGAAAAATGTGTAGTTTTAATATGCAAGGTGATATAGTGGTTTCACTATTTACTAAAGTTTCCTTGTTCTCTGTTTCAAAACTGTCCGACTATTACTTATTTTTAGTGTAATGATAAATTGTATGAACAACTTGATGGTGTAGCTATGAGAAGCCTTCTTAGTCCAGTGGTGGGGCTAATTTTAATATGGAAAGGTTTGAAACATTAGCTCTACAAAATGTACTTAAAGAACTTTTAGTTTAGTATAGATATGTTGATGATACTTTTGTTATTTGGATACATAGAAAAGAAGCACTTAATGAATTTTTGGATCTTATAAATAGTACTCATCCAGACATTCAGTTTACTATGGAATGGGAAAATTTACCATTTTCAGAGACTTCAATTTTTAAAACAAATAACTTACCAATTTCCTATATGGTTTACCGAAAGGCTAAACATACTGGAAGATATCTTCATTAACCATCAAATTATAATAATTATTCCCGTCAAAAGATTGGGTTGGGGACAATTCGCCGTAGTTGATTCGTCCCAGAGACAATTGACCTTAAGCACATTTGCCGTACGTTCAATTCGCCGTCGGTGGCTGTTGACGATAGGATTTAAAAAATTAAGTTTAAATTGACTTACATCTAATTGCCTTTTACAAAAAAGGAGAATAGTAATATTTACGCAAACCAATATGCAAAAGTTATAAAATGATTTTAATAAAAAAAAATCATTACGTATAACATAATATACTAAACAACTATAAATTATAATAATGTGCTAAGTCCGTTAGATAAATATTGGTTTCGCCATTGAAGTTTCACACTAACGCCAAAACGAAATTATGGTATCGCTGTATTTTTTAAATTTTTATACTAGAGCTCGCCCTTTTTGTTCTTTGTCAAGGGCGCCTTACATTTCTAACCAATTTGGTCGGCTTAGATAAATATTTTTCGGACGTGTTTTCAAATCTACACGAGTAAACACGTAACAAATAAAGAGGTTAATGCCGACAACGCAGTGGTTGGGGATGGGAGTGTATAGAATAATATACGTCAAAATACGGAAAGTCATAAATTAATGGGCGCCAGTTTGTTTATAATCAAGATAGGGGATTAATTAGCACACAAATAAACGCTAGTACTCCACAGCAATGTTCAAAAACTTGCTTACCTTTCGTTGCGTTATCCAAGTAAATCATCAAAAAAACTACTGGACCTGTCTTTTGCAAAGGCTACAAAATATTCGCACGCAATTAAAATAAAATAGCGTGCAGCTAGATCAATTGTAAAGGTGGTCAAACTTAAATTTTACTTTACGTTAATATTATCAATAAAATTATATTTCCAAAAATCTTAATCTTAATAAAAAAATAGCAAACAAAAAACAAACAGTGAAATCTCATATTAATTGAACAGCGATAAAAGCTTTCGTCAAAATCATAAACAGCAAAAATCAGATTGTCGTCAATGCAGTCATCTAATTTCGAAAATTACCATTAAAATAAGTAGCAACAAGAACGTAATCAAAGCTATTATTGTCTACTAATTTGTATAAAACATAAATAATGGTAAAATTGTGAGATATGGCAAAAATCACAGATAATGTTACATACATCAATGAAATAATACGCTTAAAGTTCATTAACACTATATGTAATACTAAACAAATAATAATCAGTGAGTATAAGTATAATGTACAATTATTTAAAAAAACCACAATAAATGCGCTTCCGAGGGGAAGTCATGTGCAATCCTTCTTACTTAAACATTCAATAATAAACGTAATTAATAGGTTGAACCTTGCAAGTTCAAAATTCTCAGAATCAAAGTGTCTTAAACCTTAATTTTAATTACACCTTTCTCCCCATACTGAACACAAATTTCTCAAATTTTATAATGTAAATATCAGTGCATAATTCAAAAACAATAATAATGACAATATATATATATATATATATATATATATATATATATATATATATATATATATATATATATATATATACAGTACTAAACAACAAAAGAAAGCGTCCTCATCTGCGTCTTCAGATACAGTTCTACAATTTTTAATGAAATAATAATGAAAACACAAAAAAGTAATTACCTTAAATTTGCACAGATTTTCAGTCTAACTTTTGCTTTCCACCTCACAGGGGCAAATGAAATTCTCGTACGATTGACCCTTAATTGACTGGAAAAATAACTTAAACTTAACTTAACGTTCACGCCATTTCCTTGCGGGGTAGGAAAATCCCTGCCTCTTATTTATTTTTCATTCACAATCTTTCTCCATGCTTTCCTATCTCTGCATACCTCCCTAGCTTCCGCAAGATTTATACATTGTCTCTGACATGCCTTTTTATTTTTAAAACTCCTTATCTTTCTTTCCTTTATCATACATTCTACTACATTCAGCCAAGTTTTACGCGGTCTACTAGGCACGGGCTTAACTCTAACCTCACCCACATATATTTGCTTCGTTAATCTTGCGTTGTTCATTCTCTCAATGTGACCAAGCCAACGTAATGTACTACTTTTATATCTATTCATCATCGTCTCTTCCCCGCCACACTTCGTCATCATGCATTCATTCTTTATATTGTCCCTTCTCGTTTTACCACATACGCTTCTAGGAATCTCATACCCACGGAATCTATTTTTCTTTCGTGCTTTTTTTGACATACCCATGTCCCACTTCCATACAGTACTGACGGGACGAATAGGCCATTATAGATTGCTCGTTTCGCAGCTAGGCTGATGCTTTCATTTCTCATTATCGTCCACATACTAATCACTTTCCTTCCAGCATTGACCCTTCGTCCAATCTCGCCCTCCATTGTACCACCTGCAGTAAACATTCTATACAGATATACCAGGTCGTCCACTTGCTCCACAATTTCATCTTGCAGAGTAAATACTCTATTCTCCTTTCCATCTTCCCGATTGAACACCACAATCTTAGTTTTGTTCACGTTTACCATTAGGTCCATGCTCTCATATACTGTATCAAACTTCCTCAAAGCAGTTTATACCTCATTCGCACTGTCAATAAGACTGTGTCATCTGAATACACCAGAAGTCGTACATTTACGTCACCAACCATTACACCATTTGTATCGGTACATGCTTGTCTAACACATTTATCCATTTATACATTGAACAACCACGGTGACATCACACAGCCTTGTCACACTCCCTGCTCAATATTAAAGTATTCACTCACACCTCCTCTCACCCTAACACATGCCGGACTAGCGTGGTATACTGCCCTTATTCCGTTTATTAGACCTGTATTTACGCCATATTCATTTAATATTTCCCACAGTTTCTCCCTATTCACTCTGTCGTATGCTTTTTCCAAATCTACAAACGCACAGTACAGCTTCCTTTTAACACTTAAACACTTTTCGATCACCTGCTGGAGAGCAACCATTTGATCGACACATCCTCTCCCTGGCATAAAGCGGACCCTGCACATCCCAGATCTTAGTTTGTGTAGTTTATCGTACTCTATCAATCAGCATTCTTCCAAATACTTTACCAGGTACGGTGAGCAACTTACTCCGCTGTAGTTCTTGCAATCACTCTTGTGCCCCTTACCCTTATACAGTGACACCATGATCGCGTCCTTCCAATCCCTCGGCACTTTTCCACCCTTAAGCCATACATTGAATAGTTCACACAATCTTCGTATAAGCTTTGTACCTCCATACTTTAGCATTTCACCAGTGATTTCATCTGCGCCTGCTCCCTTGCCGTTTTTCAAACTACCTACCGTTTTCTCTACCTCATTTATCCCAATATCCTTCTCAGTTTCATTCACCATTCCTTCTACATTCTCCTTACTAAACCCTTCAGTCTTACTTTCCTCACTACTGTACAGCTTTCCGAAATATTCTTGCCAGCATTTCCTCACTTCACAATCGTCCTATACTATTTCGTTGCTCATATTCATAACTCCTGAAGCGTTCCGTTTTGGGCCACGTTTTGTATTTGTGGCCCCTTCCACAGCCATCACTTCCTCTTTACTTATTCTCACTGCCTCCTTCGCTTCTTTGTTTCTTAATCTGTACACCTCATACAATCGCTTTTTCTCAATCTCATTTTTTGCGGCAATCATTGCCATGTACGCATCTTTTTTCTTACATACTGCCTTTTTGCCGACTCATTCCACCAAGCACATTTTTTCTGTCTACGTACAGTCGCTCTTCCACATATCCGCAAGGTACAACTGACAATACAGTTTTTCAAGCTTATCCATGCACTTTCTACGTCTGTGTCTTTTATTTGTTCGTTCCAGACTGTTTCATTCACATTCAACTCTTTACTCACAGCATCTGCGTGTTTCATTCTCCCACCGTTATCCACTAGTGTGTCTACCTTAATTCTGGACGTTCGCACTAGGTTCCTTTTCTTCTCCACGCCCACTTTTGCCCTAAAGACACTCTCGGTACAACCACCAGGTTTCTAAGTCGTTCAGTATACACTATGAAGTTTATCATACTTTTAGATTCGCCTCTTTACCATGTATACACATGCAGATTTTTAGCTTTAAGCACGCATTAGATACACACAGGCTTCTCTCCACAGATATGTTCACCAGGAGTTCACCATTCTCATTGACTCTTTGGTCTCCGAAATTTCCCATCCGTTCATATCATCCACTATCATCACTCTTTCGTTTGGATTACATACGTTCAACACGTTCTCTACTTCATTCCAGGAATTCTTACGCTCCTGGTCTTTTTCTCCATTCTCCGGTGCATAACATGCAATAAGAAAAATTCTTTGAAACTCCACTTTCATTCTAATCCACATTACCCCGGGAGATACCAGTTCGTACTGTTTAACACATCTTTTCGCTCTTTCACTTACGATCACTCCAAGTCCTTTTGCGCCATGCACTTCAGTCTCAATTCCTCACTATAGTGCTAGGCTGCCATCCTCCATCTCCACAGCATCCCTTCCTTTGTCTCCGATACACATAGAATATCAAGGTGTCTTTCGTACATTACGTTCGTAAATTCAAATTCTTTACCATGCATACCTCTAACATTCCACGTACCGACTCGCCAATCATTTCGTGGACAGTCGTTAGCAACGGGGCCTGCCTGGTTCGACCTTGACCGCCTCTTGTAACCAGGTCGATCCGAGGCAAGTGTATTGTTCTCTTGAGTAATACCATTGCGAGCATACCGGTTACTGGCCAAATCGTATCCCGAACGATGTAGCATTCCCTACTAACGGTATCGCCCTACTACCGGACAGTTATTGTCTACTGCCTCGACACGTAAGGAGTAAGAAGTAGAAATATAGACAGAGTCAAGAAAGATATAAATAATAGGGCGTATACTTACTGTATGAATATCTAAATGTACATATATACATATACGTTTTTTTCACTTACATACTCTTCAATCACATCACGTTTCAACCAGATTGCTCCCTTCGCGATTCCTGGCTCTCGCGCCACTCACTACACTTGCTGTTATTTATTTGCGACCAAATGCTTCAATTATTTTTAATTTAGATTTCCGAGTTGTAGTTAGTTCGTTGTTATTTAACTCTCCTGACATTATTTGTCTACTTTTAGGATTAATTAATTACCATTAAGATCAAAACATAGTAACAAAGGTAAAAGTTGGCTTAAATTTTGAATTTGCAGTCAAGGAAAAATATAGTATAAGACAATATGCAAAACAATGTTATAATTAAACTTAAAATCACATATAGTACCAAAAGTAAAAGTTGGATCAACCTTCAAATTTGAAAACAAAGAAAAAAAATGTTCAAAAACTTACCACTTATGTACGGATCTGCCATGCAGTCACATCTTTTGTTTTTTATATTTGTGTCAGTACGATTTAATGACTTTCAACAAATCTGGCATGGGTTTTAAAGGAACCGTATTTTTCGTAGAAGTTCAATGCCCGAGCAATCCTAAATATTATTTACTCGCCTTTTTTATTTAAATAGGCGTTATACACGTTACAAAATTCTACTGTTTAGATTATTATTATTTTTGTTTATTAGTAATATTCAAACGGATAAAAATCTATTCAGTAACTTCTTACTTGTATTTAGATTAGATAACGCAACTTCCTGTTATTTATTCGAGAAAAGAAAAATGATTAAATTAATTTCATGCAGAATTTCGATTACAAATTAGAGCCAGTTATTTGTTTATTTTATCTATTTATTTGCTTTTTTTTTTACTTTGGCTTACGGAATCGATCTAAATATTTATTTTTATCATTTAAGTTAATAAAACAGTTTCTATGACAATGCGTACGTTTGGATTTGTTATAGAAAGGGGTTCATTACAAGGATGAATCACATTTGGTATTTTTCTTACAGTATTTATGATTGTTTTATACCACGCGCTGCCGTGGGGTAAAATAAATTATTTTTTTAGTTTTCTATAATTCATTGTTATTGCAAAAATGTTTACCTGTTTGAGTTCAATCCTTAGACAAAAGGGTGGTATTTACTCTTTAAGTTTACTTTACAATTTTACGAGTTTTAATAATCACATCTGGTATGGGTTTAAAAGAGCCGTATTTTTCGTAGAAATTCAATACTATAGTAATCTTAAATGTTATTATCGCGCCTATTTCAACTAAAGAGCCATTTTCACGTTACAACACTTCTACTGGTTAGATTATTATCTTTGTTTATTATTAATATTCAAACCGCTGGGTATAAACATCTGTTCAAACACTTACCCTTATTTTATTGATTTAGAAGTTGCCATTTTATCATGTATTTGTTTCACTAACCGAAAGATAGCAGCGGAGCTACCTTAAACACGTGCTATCGCTTTGACGGCCCGAAACTACCAGTCAAATCCTCCATTAATTCTTCTTATTAACGAAACACGGCAGTAAATAAAATGCCCCATCCGGTAAATTAACTTTATTTTACAATAGCATATTACAATATTAATAAAAAAAAGAAAAGAAAGAAAGGGCAAAGGGGAAGAAACGGGAACTTATCTTGTTACTTAATCGGAAGCTACAGGTGACGACGAAGACCGACTAACTTCTGCGGAGAGGGCGGTAGGTCCAATTCGCAGATGGATCTTACGTTAGTTACAAAAAAAAATAAAGAGACTAGATACGGTAGGGCGCCAGTGAAAATGTATCTCTTCGTTGGAGTAATGAGATATTATTGGATTATACTTCCGTGATATAATCCACAGCGGTAGCTTCAGAAGATGTTAAGATAATTACTCTCAAATTTTCACTATACAAAACAAATTTTATTTTTAAAGAGATAAAGGTCAAAGACGAATAAAACAGACAACACACAGTCTTAATCCTAATTTATGTACAATAAACAAACAAAATACACCCACGTACCACACAAAATTAAAAAACACTGAACGTGTTTCGATAGCTACGCTATCATCATCATTTACTAATAACGCTAAATCCACTAATACTAGTACTAATAATCCAAATTTACAAAAAAGCAGATTTAACTAGCCGCGTTTAAAAAAACGAGGTGAATAAAATCACGTTATAAAATATGGAGAATTTACGCCATTATACAATATATTATATATATATATATATATATATATATATAAATTTAACTTCCTTAATGATCAAACTGTATTACTTAAGTTTTAAAATATTACTTGCTTAAATAATTATCAAAATTAAATTTAAGGGTTGCGTATAATGGAGCGCGGTAGTTCAGTAAAGGTCGGATGTAAGTTGTGTACGTGTGTCGTAGGGTTTTGAAGTGACAACCTCTGACGTTACCCCGCAGCATTTTCAATAGTGATGCGCGGTTGTTTATCTTATTGAGAGCGCTGCTAGCGTCAGCTTGCCAGTGTAGGGTTCGGAAGTATGTGATGCCTAGGTATATGATTGTGTCTTGTAGTTGTAGTGTTTCTCCGCGTAGGGTCAAGTTGATGTTGTCGGAGGTTTGTCTAGCGAAGTTGGATAATTTAGGGTGTCTCACCAGTATTGTTTGCCTTTTCTTTGGGTTGATTGTTATTCTCCACTGGTTGGTCCAGGCGTCCTTTTTAAGTAACTGTTTCACCTGGGTTTGTAAACACAATCATTAATTTACATATACAAAACTCTTAGCCATTTATATATATATATATATATATATATATATATATATATATATATATATATATATATATATATACATATATATATAGAATTTTATTTATCACACTTCATTGTCTATCTGTGAACAGGCTGTGGATACAATGGAGTAAATGACAGCAATTTGGCGGAGCAAAATGCCCTACACGGCACAACTTATTTTAAACCGCTTAAAGCGTAAAATTTACTCCAAAAACTAAGGAACACTAAAATAAACACTATACCCCTTCAATGAAAACGAAAATCTTACTACTAATCGACGAACAACACAGAAATTTTCCCGGGGTGGTTGAATCCTATCTATAATCCACAAGCAGTGGAAATGAGTTAACTCCCCACGATATATTCAAGTAACACAGGGTAGAATGTAGGTAAACTTTGCGCGCCCGATAACTACATCACTTACCCCATGCAGCTTCCGACCTATTCTTTTCACAGCCTTTCGAAAAACAAAATCCCTTTACCGCGCTAAAATCACGTCATCTTTGCATAATGGACATTTCCTAGGAAACACAAACCTGATACCTAGAATTGAGATACAAGCATCCTGTTTTTTAATAAGAAATCCTATTGTACCAAATAAATCTTCTATAAATTCTCCACTAACAACTTAATCCACAGATGAACTGATAAGCTCGAAAGTACGCAGAACTATTTACCCGCGACTGCACCTTCTGGCTACCAGACTCGATAACAAAAATATATTTAAGCCGACAAATATTCTGTTTCTTAATACTATCTACAACTATAATGAAATATAATTCCTTTTAACGAAACTACGATAACAAACCTTAGCTATGCCAATAATCCCTACGGTTACTCGGCGACCGCAAAGTGTATTAAAGTCCATAATAGGAGAGCTCAAGTGGATGGGGCTAACGAATTTATGATCCTAAATTTTTGGAAGATGAATTTGAGATCATTTAAAAATATTACTATGAACTAATGAGTATTTCCTTAAAGGAGTTAATAAGTAAAGTAATTACACCTGTTAGAAATGCCCGTAAGGAACAATTACCCCTTAATGTTGGTAAAGGGTTTCTTGCTTGCATAACTAACGTTACGGATAAAATCTTAACTAGTCATGATATTAAAACTGTATTCAAACCTCAACAAGATAAAAGAACATTTAAGACCTAAGATGTTTTGATACTCGACGTAAATAATTTGTAGATTGAATCAACCATAAAAGTCTGCAGTAGCTGATCATACCTTAAATAACGTAAATCATGATACTCAATTTGATAATATAGAAATTTTATCACGGCAAACACATTACTATGTTCCTTATAATAGCTGCAAGCTATTGAGATATGTAAACGTCCAAATAATTTCAACACGCAAGAGAAAAATATTTTGTTTATTTTGGCATCTTATTAGAAAAAGGCTTCATCTTAACCTTTGGTATGTCTAGGTTTTTTGCTGTGTTCCTAAACCTCGAATAAAATTTTTTACTAATTAATCGTTTAGTTATTACAGCACTGCAACATGTACAGTTAACATTAAAGTTAAGATAAATGTATATGTTCTGTTATCAATGTATCGCCTACATTATAATGTGATTAAATTTGTTTTTTTGGGTGTGGCATTTTTAATTATTAGCTTTCCTTCATTACAGTTAATTCTGGAATCTCTTTTTCTATGCGGTTTAATAGTATAGTTTTTAAGGATTTATGTATCGTTACTACATTATAATAATATTCAATAGTAGGCTGTTAAATACATGCACCAAATTGTTATAGATGGCTTAGTCATTGCGTTTTATAAATTAGTTTGTCACTTTGATTAGTTTTTAAATGTCATTACTACTGATGACGATAATTATGCATGTTACTGAAACTTAGAAATTTTGTATAATTTACCTTAAATATACGTGATTTGAAAACCAAAAAAAGATACATATTTGTAACTAATAATGGAATTATATTTTTTTCTTACACATTTAAAAACTAATATAATTTCATTTGAAATTAATTATTATAAAACATATAAATAAATAACTAATTAGCCCTTTTAAATTGGAGAAAATTATAATAAATAAATTTGCACATAAATCTGTTTAATGTAAATAAGAAACATTCTATTAAGCTTTAATTTGAATAATTCAAATACACCTTCCAGTAGAGCGTCGTCTTTTTGAATGAGCGGTATTAGAACTGCGATTTGCACTACATTTATTTCTTTGTTTTCATTATATTACTCAAATATTTGAATTATTTTACTTGAAATTGAAGAATTTGTAGGGCGTTTTTCGTTAAACATTAATTAATAACTATCCTGTATATATATAAAATTGCTTGATATGTCTGCCACCTCTCGATTAAAGTTCAAACTATTTTATCAATATGGTAGAGAAAATTCTAATTACTGTCAGATAGTAAGTGAAGAATGTTTAATGTAATTTATTAGTTTAAATTTAATATATATATTACACAATGGCATCCAACGAACAAAAGGCGCAGCAATTAATTGCTGAAGCTGAGAAAAAACTATCGGCATCTAAAGGATTTTTCAGTTCCTTGTTTGGGTAGGTGTTAACTTGCTTACTTATTCATTATCATATATAAAATCGCAATTTTTAGGGGTTCTGCAAAAGTTGAAGATGCAGTTGAGTGTTACCAACGAGCTGCCAATTTATTTAAAATGGCAAAAAATTGGGGACAAGCGGGCAGTGCATTTTGCGAAGCTGCTAATCTTCATTCAAAGGCTGGTTCACGGCACGATGCTGCTACCAATTATGTGGATGCTGCAAATTGTTACAAAAAATCTGATATCAATGGTATGTTTTAAAGTATTGCATAGCAACTAGTATTTAAATTTTTCAACATTGTAGAAGCAGTAAATTGTTTACTAAAAGCTATAGAAATATATACAGACATGGGTCGATTTACTTTAGCTGCAAAGCATCACCAAACTATAGCCGAGATGTACGAATTGGAAGCTGTAGATTTAGAACGAGCTGTGCAACATTACGAACAAGCTGCCGATTACTTTAGGGGAGAAGAAAGTAATTCTTCTGCCAATAAATGTTTGCTTAAAGTAGCTCAATATGCTGCACAATTAGAAAACTACCAAAAAGCAATTGGCATATATGAACAAGTGGCATCTTCGTCATTAGAAAGCTCATTGTTGAAGTATAGTGCTAAAGAGTACTTATTCCGTGCCGCACTGTGCCATTTATGTGTAGACTTGTTAAATGCCCAACATGCAATGGAACGTTATACACAAATGTACCCTGCATTTCAAGATTCACGAGAGTATAAGTTGTTACAAACGTTAATGGAACATTTAGAAGAACAAAATGTTGATTCATTTACAGATGCAGTTAAAGAATATGATTCTATTTCACGTTTGGATCAATGGTATACTACAATATTATTACGCATTAAAAAACAGATTAACGAAAGCCCTGATTTACGTTAAATACTTAGTTACATTGTTTTACAATTTGCTATAGCAAATTTTTCTAGTTGCTAACATGTTTTTGACTATTTAGGGAAATTCACTAGTAATGTGGGTGCTTTAAGTGCAAGCGAGGTAATTAAACATTTATTAACTTGTAATACTTTTTTCAATTTGCAATGGTATCAAGTTATTACAAAAACATGGTTAGTGATCTGAGTTAACTTGGTAGTGTTTTATACTATGTATTGTGCACTTGTCTCTTGTATCATTCCACTGTATACATTGGATGTAAATATATATATAAATATATATGTTTTTGTGTCGACATTAGAAAATAATCAACATTGTTTTGTATTTTTAATGTTACTACATGCTTACAATAATTTATTATAGAGTATATAAATCACTTTATGTGGTGACTTGTTGATATCAGTATGGCTATAGTAATCTTTGAGTTTAGAAATGACTATGTTAGAATGTTATTATTTTAGTACCTCTAATTTTTTTATATCTTATGGACATATTTTTACTTTTCTTATGTGCGAAGCCATAAGTAAAGTATTGTTTTGAATTGCCTTTTTGGGTGTTTGGTAATTGTATTGTTTTATAACGATAAAATTTTTCACTCAAATTCACCATTAGGTGTAATGAATTCTAGATTTCTTTTTTAATTAGAAATTACTAGTAAGATATTGCAATATTAGTCATATAATAAACTTTCTCTTCGCAATGTGTGTTTATATACTGCACCTAAATAGTAAACGTGGAAGAAGTACCTTGTCTAAAAATAAGTTAATAGACACCACACTATTCATAATAGCCTAGTATTATTTAAAGATAGGACAGGATGTAGGACTGTTTATGTAGTCATATAGTAAAGGTGCCAAACCACTTATGCTTATGTTTACTCATTTACGTCTGAAGCATACATAAGCAAAGTATTACTTTTATGAAAGAAATTGAAAATTATCAACTTTAAACCAAAAAGTATGCTGACTTTTTCAACTTAATTCTATTTTGGATAATTTTTTATAGCATAATACATAAGCACTAAAAACAGTACTGAAGAGTCCAAAGTAGGTACCTTGTGAATAGATTGAAAAATATCAACTTCAAAGCAATAGGTCATGGGAGTTATTTTAAAGATAATTAAAGTTTTGCATGAGTAATAAGAAAGCACTAAAAAAGATATTTAAAAAATGTCCCCAAAGTATCTTTTGCAGGCACCGTACTGAGTCTCTTTTTCCCCTTCTTTTTTAAATTAATCCCTTTTTTTTTAATTAGTCCCTTTTTTTATTAATTTTATACCCTTTTTTTCAATAAATCACTAAAATTTTGATAAAAATAAATTAAGAAAAAAGTATATCTTTTCGGTAGGGATTCGTTTGCTTCGTCGAATAAGGCTCTGATACTGTCGCGTTTTACCAGATGGATTCCGCAGATCCCAAAAAATATAGATATTTTAAAATTAAATAATTAAAACATCTTTATTATCATAAGCGAAAGTGTTTATACTTCAACATAAACACGACCGAATTCTACTCTATGTCGCCTAATAAAAATCTGCGCATTCAGCAAGGTCAATTATAAAAAGCCTAACGAAAAGATGGAATGGTAAGTCGTCTCCGCACGCAAAGGACTGCGTAACGTTGATTTTCTTCTTTATTTATTTTTTGTTTTTATGTCTCTTTGATTCTTACCTTTTGCTGTCTGTAATGTTTTTCATTACTTTATTTTTATTATACCGTTTCTTTTTATCCAACTATAATCTGTCCAGAAACGAAGTAGTGGAATAAATCAACATGTTTCACAATTCCAGTGGCGTTGGGTTGTTTTATGATATGTACGAGTATATTATATACCTAATAATTGTTGCCTTACCTTAAATCTAAAAACTCTATAAAATGATTTCTAACAAACGAAGTGTTTTATAATTACAATGATACCTTTAAAATCATTTTTTATAGTTTAGTTTTCAATAAAACAATGCAATCGTACACGCATATAGTTTTTACTTTAGACTCAACAACAGGTATGGTTCCATTGTTAAAGGATTAACAGCTAATGATAAATAATTTGTAACGCTATAGTATGGAAGCGGTAAACTACTTTAAGAACTCTTTTAAGTACTTAATACAAAATTGTGTATCGCTTATATAGTGCGTTCATAAAGTGTGGAAACGACCCATTATCTCACGAGTTAACTATTTTCAGAGGTAAAGCTCGATTTTTATTTTTATTTTTTTGTTTTAAAAAAAAATTTTACCCCCACTACCTTATCAGATGTGACGTCATCGAGAATTTTTTTAAATAGAAACTATATTTTTATATAAAAAATTAACAGCTCATATTTTTCTGAGTTCAACCATACCAAATTTGTCACATAAAATATTTTAAGCTACAGTATACTGAGTATTTAAAAAGTAAAGTATATGTAAACCGACCTACCGCTTTAGAAAATCTCAAAGAGAGAATCCTTACTGAAATGCAACAAATTACACCAGTCAAGGGCGTAGCCAGCTTTATAACAGGGGGGGGGGGCAAACCATGGTCCATGGTCGTCCAAAATGTAAAATTTTAGGATAAAAAGAAAAGGCAAATGAAAACAAAACTTTGAGATTTTATTTATACTTAAATTAAACTAATAACATTTTTCTCGGGTTTAAACTAAATTTATCCAAAACCTTCTTCACTATGCAGTCCTGATTTTCCTTCAAAAATTTTCGATGCACACTCATCAAACACAACCCAGTGAGTCTGTCATCACCCATTGTACTGCTGAGCCAGGTTTTTACCCTTCGCAGGGTACTGAACGATCTTTCCACGGTAGCAGTAGTGGATGGGAAAGCACTTAATATTAGAGTGCGTGCCTTGTTGCAGGAAAAAACATTAGCTTCCTCCAAAAGTGCAGCCACTTCAATGTCCTTTAATTTGTCTTCTGCTAAATTCTTTTCTTCCACATATTGTACCACAAATCTAATTCTGCAGAGACATCACCCAACTTATAAAATTCCATGAAAGATTCTGCATTATTTTTGAAATCTTTTGAAGCCATTTTGAGCATGCTTGAAGGATGAAGATAAGTTAAAGCAAAAGCAGGTGTATTTTCGTTGGAGAATCTAGCATCCAAAGACGAAGTTAAAGAATCAAGATAGGGGATGATTATTGACCGCTTCCAGTATTCAACTGCAGACTCAGATGGTGGATTACTTCTGTGTACTTGCTTTTGAGTGACTCGTGGTACTGACAACTCAACCCCTACTTTCTCTGCGATATCAAGTGATTTTTAAATAATTCATAAGAAACATTTTCGACATCTTGTCGATCTTCTTTGATTACATCTAGAATATCATCAATATGTTTCTTCACCATAACCAAATCCATACTTTTACCTTGTAAAACGTTTACAACGGGTTCCAAAATTGCAGAGTATCTTGCAATTATGTTTAAGCCTAAGATGAATATTGGTTTAGTAACTGCACAGTGCAATTGGTAGGCAGATTTTCTTGTTGCATAGTTTCCTTCGACAGATAGATGTTCTAGTGCTTTAACAATGTCAGTGAAGCTTTCTGAAAATTTTTTATGCTCTTATATTTTTCCGACCATCTGGTCTCACAGAGCCTTGAAAGATTTGGAACCGATTTCCTACGGGCTGGCGATTCACGAAAGAAGGTTATTGTGTCTTTAACCGTTGCAATTGTGTTTCTTATTTCTGGTAGCTTGCTAGTATCATTGACCACAAGATTTAGTCTGTGGCTGGAGCAATGGAAAAATAAAGATTTAGCGTACTTTTTTAAGAATGGCCTGTACACCACCTTCTTTGCCGGCCATCGTGGAACACCGTCAAATCCGAATCCCACACAATTATCGGCGGAAAAATTATTATCTTCTAAAAAACTTTGAATTGCGCTAGCGATTGTAGAAGCATCTTGACATTTTAACTCAATGTAGCCTACAAATTCCTCCCTGATTATTTTTTGGCTTTCATCATAGAACCTTAATCCAATAGAAAGCTGCTCTTTTCCAGCGATATCTGCTGTTTCATCAGCCATTACAGCATAAGCTTTTGCCCGTTTACAGTCTTCGATTATTTTTCTTTGATAACTTCACCGCATAATTGTATGATCTCATTTTGAATTGTTGGTGAGGTATAGACTGCGTTTTTTTGACATTTATCCAAGTGGCTCTTTAGCTTCTCATCACCAGAGTCAATCCTCAAATTTAAAAGGTCAAAGAAAACTCCCTCATTTCCTTGATTTCCTCTAAGCGGCAAATCATGAATTCCACAAAATATTATGCATGAAATAATTGCTGACAATATTTGTTTATTTTCTTCAATCGTCTTATGGTGCCCTATTTGCAACTGGACATCAACAGGAGCATTTTCAAGAAATGCTTTTGCAGCAGCTATTGAAGATTTGTGGTAATGGCTGCCAACGTGCTTTCTACAATCTTCATGTATATCCTTAAACTTCATGTAAGGCCTTACCATAAATGACCCCAAAACTCCTTTAACTGTAGCAATTCTTGGCGGAAATAAAACACATTACAAACATAGAGCCATGGAGTATATTGATCTAACCAGCGATGGTTAAATTTTCTTTTCAAGTGAATGGCATCAGAAGCAAAATCGTAATTGGATGATGGAACCCAAGGGTTTGTCAACAATTCCTTCTTTTTTTCAGAAGGCAAGTTATTGGCACAACTAACATAACGACCAATGTCATTTTCATGGTAGCCATCGCGTTCTTCAGTTTGTTTAGAGGTCTCAGTTCCAGAGACAGCTTCATGTAGATTTGAAGAACTACTTGAGCCTCCTTCAAAAATAGATTCCGATTTTGATGTTCCGACCATTTTATTTTCATCTTCATCACAATCATTGCTTCCACTTCCACTACTGTCATCATGAACTTTTTCCGTTTTAGAGATTTTGACCTAAAAATAATAACCTAATATCATTCTTGTTCTTAGTTCCTAGTATAAAAATTAGTATAAAACAAAACTACCATGTAATGATAGCTTATAATGTGGATATACTATATCCGATGTTAATATTTTTTCTCTAGATTAAAAACACAAAATGAAATTAATAGCACGTATAAAGTGCTGTTTGATCTTTAATATGTGAAAATTTCAAGTTTTTATATTTAGTCCCATTTGAGATATCAGCTGTCAAAATCGGTGCATTATTGTAATTTTTGTTATAATTAAAAAGCAAAAAAGTCGGCATCATAATAATGAAAAATATATATATAATTATATTAATAATGCACAGAATCTTTTGCTAAAGCTAATAAAAATTGTTTCACAAAGATACAAGCCAAGAGTAAAGAGCAATTGGCAATTTTGTAAAGGGCAGCAATTGAATTTTTTCCAAACGTTGCGATACAAATAATTTTGAAAAAAATTAACATCGGATATAACATATCGACATTATAAGCTATCATTACATGGTAGTTTTGTTTTATTTGGTGCTGGTCGAGCAACCAATTTTCAAATTTTGGACCATTTCTAATGGAATGACTCTAAAGTTTTAATTAAAAATTTAATTTTCTACTGAAATTATTTAACTTACCTTTTGTAACCAATTTCTTATATCCATATTGTCTTTTCTGTGATTTCTGTCTCTTTATTCTGTGGTAAAACTATTGTTACGGATTTTCCTCTTGTTTCTCAGGCAATAATTTAACACTGATAACTATTCACACCAACTTTATTTAAAACCAATAAAGTTAACAAAACAACACAAATATTCACTTTCTCAACACTTTTAACTATTCCGCTTTTAAATCTCGCGCCTCCTTTCTATTCGCCGTATGCAACTTCGTATCCTGCACTATGTACTGTACTGTACTGTCTGTCTTCGCGCCGGATAGGCAATTTTATATACCCTTTTGAGCCTAGAAATTGCCAGAACATTCGCATCGCCGGTTCCCGTATATTCCTCACTTGTATCTCGATTTTTCTCGAAGAAAACCAGTGGCGTTTCGTTACACTTTTGAATAGGACACTGTCGCTAGACAAGAGCACTTACACACCAACTCAATAGTTGTTGCAAAAAATATTATCCTATGTTAGGATTTGGAGCAAGTTGTGTTTTAACCACTTGATAGTTTTGCACGAACTGCACTCGGGCGTGACATTTTTCCGTACACTGACGATCCCGAGTTTCGTTCAGGCAACTTTTGTTTTAACTTGTTGGTGCAGGTCTTACGTACGTTATAAGAGTATTTATTTCGGATTCTGATGTAGGATTGTGTATTGAATGTTTCAAAATATTTCACACTAAAACTACTTATTGAGTAAATTTATTTTAATTAATTAATAGGATTAAAAATGTAGTTAAATGAAAACAAAAAAAGTGACAATTTTTTACCATTTTCTCAAAAATGTCCGACTGTTAAGTGGTTGAATCGAACACTAAAATTGACGTATCCTGAGAGTAAATCGAACACTCGTTTTTATTCTGCAATTCTGGTGTGGGACAATTCTGGTGTGCACCAATGCATTAAATGCATAGATCGAAAACGCTATTAATATATATTTAGCACTATGTCAGTTTTTCAAACAGCTTTGTTTTTTGCTGATGAAATATATTTTAGTGACAAAGGACACGCGAATAATTTTATTTATTAGAGCTTATTAATTAATTTTAAAATGTTCATAAAAGCAACCAAACGACCACAACAACAAACGAAATATATAAAACAGATAACAAAAAATATGCAGAACAGAAAAATATGTATATTTTAGATTTAATTTTTGTTTATTAAAATTTAAAAATTATTTAATTTATTTTTACTCTTCCATGGGGGGGGGGGGGCAGTTGCCCCTCCCTGCCCTTCGCTGGCTACGCCCATGACACCAGTGATGTTGTCAAACATAACCCAAGAGTTCATTGGACGTCTTGGGTACTGTCAATGGAGCTCAATTCGAGCATTTATTATAATTATGTTATTTGTTAATTTTTATTACTAATTTTCCTTGTTAGATAAATAGTGAATTAAATATTTAAAAATCCAAACGTTGATTTCCATTATACTCAGTATAATGTAGCTTGAAATGTTTTACGTGACAAATTTGGTATGGTTGAACTCAGAAAAATACGGGCTGTTAATTTTTGATATAAAAATATAGTTTCTATTTAAAAAAATTCTCGATGACGTCACATTTGATAAGGTAGTGGGGGTAAAAAAAAATTTTTTTGAAAAAAAAATAAAAAAGCAGAAATAAAAATCGACGTGCCCGAGCTTTACCTCTGCAAATAGTTAACTCGTGAGATAATGTCCGTTTCCACATTTTATAAACGCACTGTATGTAAAACAAATGAACTATTTTACTTTATTCCTTCGCTTCGTTTCTGGACAGACTTTAGTGAGTTTTTCCCTCCCTGAGCACATGTTCACGTCACTGGCAGTCCCGACCGTGACAATACTGCGCATGCGTTGATTCTATTGCTCTATAAAAAACTGTAATATTTGAGTTTAAAAAGAAATTTTCATTTATGTTTATTTGCTTACTTATTTAAACAATTTTTTTACTTGACATTTATTTGTTTTCTGTGACATACATTTAAAAGAAAAAGTTATTTATAATTGAGATTGAAATATGATAAAAAAAATCTGTTTTTAAAAATATGTACGCAGGCCTAGTTTTTGCCAAACACTCATAATTAATCTTGTAAGTTTAATTATATTTAAATAATTTTTAATTGTTTAAACACTCATAATTAATCTTGTAAGTTTAATTATATTTAAATAATTTTTAATTGTTTATGTAAACAATGTCATTACGGTAAACGTTATCGTACATCGCTTTGGGTTTAATAAACGATACTATTATAATAATTTTATTATTTTATTGACATATTAATAAGTTAAGTTGCAGAAATCATTTGCCAAAATAAAGTTCCAAATGTTAAATGTAAAAGCTAAAAATATAAATTGTTGTTTAATCACTTATCTAAGTATAAATAAGGTTTGTTTTTTGAATAAAAATATTTTTTAGTTACAAAGTTTTTTGGGAACAGTCCCTTTTTCAACATCTTTCCCTTCTTTACATTTGAAAATCCCTTTTCTCCTGACACCTTAAAAAAAATGGGATACGCTGCCTGCTTTTGTTAATATGCCCAAAGCTTGTTTATGACAGTTTTAATAGGGTATGATGCCCGTAGCTAAGATAACAATTGCAACAATTTTTTTAATGAGCCTATATTTAAAATTAAATTTTGTTAAAAATCAGTTGAAAAATACAGGTGCTTTATAGAGGGCGCTAAGATACTTTTTGTGACTACTTGTAAACTATACAGGGTGGCCAAACGATGAGGAGGTGGAAGATTGTACAAAAACGAAATAAGCTTAAAAATATTGTTGATCATACAGGGTGTTTCATGTTGTTGGAGCATACTACATTTTTTTTAATGAAACACCCTGTATATTATTACAATTTTGGAAAGTCCGTACAATACGCTTTCATTTGATACCAAATTGTATAAAAAATCAATTTCTCATTGAATGCCCGAATGTTCTTCCTTCAACTTCAATACATTTATTAACACGTCGCTCAAGATTATTTTTCACTTACTCTAATGTCGACCATGTGATATTTTGAAAAGCATTTCTGATTCTTTCCTTCATATTTTCTGGTGTGTTTGGAATTTCTTTATACACATAATCTTTTACGTAACCCTACAAAAAGAAATCGAGTGAGGTCAGATCAGCTGACTTCGGTGGCCAAGAAATGGGTCCTCCTCGACCTTTCCACTGATTTTCTTTCCAGTGGTTTAAAAATGTTCGTACGTCTCGATGGTAGTGGGCGGGTGCACCATCATGCTGGAACCACATATTTCCATAAACTGCTTCATTAATATTTTGAAGGTTAGGTAGCACATCTCTTAAAAAATTTAACTACACCTCGCCGGTTCTCCCACACATTTAGTGGCCACCGATTTTGTTGGTCAACATGCCTGATCCAATGAGGATTTTCAGTGCTATAATAATGCATGTTATGTCTGTTCACTAAACCATTACCTACTTTTGAAGGTAACTTCGATACTAAATAATATAGAATTGAAAAAATTAAGAACTTCTGCAATTTTTTTGCAAAAACCAGTTGCAAAAATTAATTCTTCGTTCAAAATTTTGAGCATATAGTTGTTGATGAAATTATCCATGGTATCCAGGTATTCAGTTATACCTATGTGATATTTGTGAAGTACTTACATGAGGATTTCTTGGATTGCGAGTAAAACTGTAAGTTGGTTTTCATCATTTGTCACTACTTTATTAGCTACTTTCCGTTTTTTTTTAAATTTAACACTACCTGTTTCTTCAAATCTTTGAAAAGCTCTTGAAACGCCTTAGGTTATGGCTTTTTTTCAGCATCGGGATATCTTGCTGCATGAATTCTACTTGCCAATAAGCAATTTTTTTGGCATTCTCCAAGAATAAAAATCATTAAAACCATTTCCTGAATATTTAGTCATTTTCAACAATTTGAATAAATTAAAACAAATTAGGTTTAAACTGAATAGAACCAATCGTTACAAACAATTTTTCTTTCTTCAACGCAATATTGTCATGGCACCATTGTTTTTTAATTGTGAGTTTAAACATTAATTCCTAATAATTTGATCAGTAACCAATTTAAATTTACAAAAAGACGTAGAAAATGGAAAACTTGATTTGAACATAATCAAATTGAGTACTTCAGAAATGTTACTAAGCACTGATTTAAATTTAGAAATTTCATTAAGGATCGATTTAAATTTGCCTTGAACGAAAGAGTGACTTGTGTAAGAGTATGCACCAATTTTGTTCAAAAATTCTGTTAAATTTAGAATAATTTTAATTCAGTCAATTTGTAGTTGTTATATTAACTCTTGTTTTTACTTGGAAACATTTTTTAGCATGAAAAAGAACGCCAAAGTGTGTTTTATAAATTAATACAACTTTATTAAAAAATTCTTTAGCATGAAACTACAATTCCATGACGATTTTTATACGTTTACATTTAACTGATTTAAATTTTCCTAGAAGCAAGAGTGTTTTATGCATTAATTTTGTTCAAAAAGTCTCTTAAATTTAAAATAACATTAGATTAATTTGTAATTGTTGTATTAACTCTTGTTTTTACTTGAAAAATTTTTTAATAAAAAACTACAATCCCATGGCCAACTTAATACCTCTATTTTCAGTCTTTTTGTATTACAATCGCAATTTCGCAATTGAATTAAAAGTATATTGAAAAATATTAATTTTAGGTATAAGACATGTTTGATGAAAAGGAAAGAATATCAAACAACACATCGAATGACATGGACATCATGGGGGGCGCCATTAAATAAAATGAAAAAATAGTTGTTTTTACAAACAGTAACACGCCCTGTACATTATTAAAAAAAATCTGAAAATTACGATATTTCAAAATATTACCACCAAAAATATTTTGTCATTTTAAAATAAACAAAAGTCGCCTAACAAGTAGGTGGCGGCGACCGCAATGGGATAATTTTTTCGAAAAACAATTGAATATCTCTAAAACCAAAGGAGATCGACCCGTACAATTTGGTATCAAATGAAACCGTATTTTATGGGATTTCCAAATATGTAACAATATACAGGGTGTTTCATTAAAAAATATATAAGTTTAGTTATTAGTTTGCTCCAACAATATGAAACACCCTGTATGATCAAAAATATCTTGTAAAAAAAAAAAATTAGACGGACTTCAACTTACCTGTTTATTGATGCGTGTATAAGTTTCAGTGCATGGAATAACCAACTGAGGGCAGCAAAAACGCTCGGTGTATATTCTTATGTATACTTTTTTCATGTGTAGCATCAGCGAGCGTCTGCTACAACTAGTAACCCAGCTCTTCGTTGTTACATTGAAAACAAATAGAGTTCATTATGATTTGATCTCATTACAATATACAAATGCACACTAAGTTTTTAAGTGAATTTCAAACACCCTTGCTTATGTGAAAATAAAGATTCGGTTACCACCGGACAATTCAAACCGATTCCTCAATAGATATTAAGCAGAATTTTCTAAAATCGCATTGACACCAAATCATTAAAAAGGTTACACTATTTCTAATTGAAATTAAATATCAATATACTGTAACAACCTTTTTTTGTGGTTGTATTAAAAAGTACATTAATTTAAGAATCGTTCATTTATTTGGCGTAATATAAGAAAAGTTTTTAATTATTAAAATGTAGAATTGAGAAAGGCAACTTAATTTGCATTTCCTAGAACATATCTTTTGGGTGTAATATTACATAAATAGTTATAGTTCCCTTTCTTAAAAAATTGGATTTATATTATTGTATCCGCGCAACGCGTGAAAACTTTAGGGGAAATACATTGAGTTATTCTGAAAGTTTTTTTAATTCACTTAATGCTGAATGTTACAGCAGTAAGCTTGATTTTTACCTAATTTTTTATATTTGGTGCCATCATTGATGGTAAGTTATTTTCTAATTCATTATATTTAAAACTAAAGCATTTGTTTGTTTTTTTAGGCACTTCTATTTTACTTATTTTGCACTTAGTTTGCAATTATTTTACTCATATTTTTTTAATGCATACTTTTATATGGAATTTTTATAATAATTATCTTTAATGGCACTTATAAGTCAATAATTTACTATTCTATTATTTTCTGGTTTAAATGGCAATTTTTACTTGAATTACATTTTACAACGCAAGTTCTACATACTTTTATAAATAAATTTGGCGTATTAAACTTCAAAGAAATTCAATAAATTTATGGACACAATATATTAAGGATAAATAAGCAAGGCATTGACCTCACCAAGTTCACCATTCCGCTTCATAGTTACCAGTTATAGTTTATGGACAGAACCGTTCAAAGGTAATGTTTTTATATAATTTTAGAATAGTGTTGCGAAACATCGCAACAACGCAATTATATTTTTTTTTGTAATAGATCAACTCTCTCAAAGTTAGTGAAAAAAAAGAAAAATGTAACAAAGTTTTTATATAATTTGTTGTAATAAATTAATTTTAATTACAACTGGTCCTTCGTATTTATTATATTGAAAGTTCGAAGAAGTAGTTGACGCAAACGGGAGCCTTAACTATCGAAGAAGCATTAATTTAAAGGCACCGTTTTCGCGCATGGTCTTCATCGAGCCGGATCTCACTCAAAATCTCACACACAAGTAAAAAGATCTCAACGTTTTCCCTATCCCTGGCACCTGGTTGATTTGAAGTTCCAGTTACGTGTGAACTCCTATTAGCTGACGCCCTCCGCATATGCCCAAGTCAAATCCACACTACGAAAGATTCCAGTAAGTTAAAGTGATTATTTGTTTGTATTAAAACTCTGAGAAAAAGGTTAGTGAACTAAATTGTTTACATAAAACTATTGCAAAAATTCTCAAATAGTAAATACGCATTCACATTTATTTAACTTTGTTATTTATTGTTTGTTTTGAATGGTCATGGATTTCAAACAATTAAAAACTACTCGCACAAGTGCTAAAAGCAAAATCACTCGTATTCAGAATTGGGTGCAGAGCTATCAAAATTTGACATTGGATGTTCAAGAATTTTCATGTAGACAAAAAAGATTGGAAGCCGCGTTTTCTGAATACGAATGTGCTCAAGACGAGATAGGTTCATATTTATTAGAATTTGAAGATAATTCAGATGTAGAAGATCGTGAAAAAATTGAAAATCAGTATTTTACAACGTTAGCCCTTATTGAAAAATGTATACAAAAATTATCTCCTCAAAATGTCACTGTAAGTCACAACAATGATTCAATTGAAATAGCTCGCATATACACAATTCGAATATAAAATTGCCACAAATTAATATTCCCAACTTTACAGGAAATTTGCACGATTGGAAGCCCTTTTAGATCTCTTTGATGCGTTAATAATAAACAACCCACAATTCTCAAATGTGGAACGTTTTATTATCTAAAAACCCTGGTAAAGGTAAAGCTTTTAGTTTAATTGAATCATTGTCATTGACTAATGAAAATTTCTCTACAGCTCTTTTATTACTTAAGCAAAGATATGAAAACAAAAATAAGATTGTTAATTCCCATTTCGAAAATTTGTTAAATTCTCCTTGTATAACAAAATGTAATTCACAAAATTTGAGAGAATTGTTACAACCTGTAAGAAAAACCTAGAATCACTAAAAACATGAAGCTCTCTGATAAATGTAATTTTGAATCATTACTTATTTTTCTTTTAAAAAAACTAGATTTCGGCTCTAAGAAATTGTTTGAGGAAGGTCGTGATTTAAAGACATTGCCAAATTTAGCAGAATTTTTGAATTTCTCGAAAATCGTTGTGTAGTGTTAGAAAACATTTCAGGAATGAAACACTAGTCAACTCAAAATGTAGTAAAGTAACACTATACTCGAAAAGTGACAGTTACTCCTCGTGCATTTTTGCGATAAATCTCATAAAATTTACGGGTGTCCAAATTTTAGAAATATCTCCTCAAGAAAGATTAAAGTTTATTCAAAGTAAAAAATGTGCTTAAACTGTTTAGGCACAAAGCATACAGTGAAAATTGTTCTTCAAGTGCAACTTGTTTTCATTGCTCTAAGAAGCATCACACTGCGCACACATACAAAATGTCCCCTTCAATAGTTCAGGAAAATTAGGTTTTCTCAAACTCATCATAAACCCACAATTTCTTACTCAAATGCACAAAATAACGGTTTCGGCCGTAATGTACCAAAAAATGAACATTCTGTGCATTCAAATAAACCTCAGCCATCAAACAATCACCCAATTTCAACTCCACTTCATTATCAAGACATAAACAGAGCGTCAACTTCGCAAGCAAATCAGCTACCGGCTGAAAATTTATCCAGTTTTTCCGCTCTTTCCTCCAAAAATTGCCACGTATTACTAGCCACAGCTCAAGTAACTTTGTTTACTGCGCAAGGACCACCTATCCAAGCAAGAATACTACTAGATAACGGAAGTCAGAACTCGTTTTGTACTCAAAAACTGGTTAATCAGCTCCGATATAAAACCTTTAATACAGCTTTGAATATTTCTGGAATTTCTCAAAACAAAACTTTCTCAAATAAAGCGGTGAATATGTATATACACTCAAACGTAGACCGCTCTAAAAGATTCAAAGTTTCTTGTGCTATATTAGAACAGATAACTCATAAACTTCCACAAATAAAAATTCACTCGGATAAGTTACAGATCCCAGATCATTTTAAGATGACTCTAGCTGACCCTAATTTTCACACTCCATCCGATATAGATTTGCTTATTGGAGCAGATAGTTACTACACACTTCTCACGTACGGCATAGTGAAATTAGGCAGAGGTTATCCTACTTTGTTAAATACGCATCTGGGCTGGATTATATCAGGAACCGTTCCTAAAAAATATACATTTGAACCATCTACTTCAACATCCTATTCTCATCATTCCACTAACCACTCAAATGATACAGATGAATTAGAAACTCTCTTAACAAAATTCTGGAAAATTGAAGAACTCTCCGAACCTCCCTTGCTCTCTCCAGAAGATAAAAGTCTGAACAAATTTTTAATACTACTTCGCATCCTTAAAATGGACATTATCAAGTAGATATTCCTCTGAAATCTACAAATGAACATCATAAACTCGGCGATTCTCTTTGTTTATCGCAAAAAGATTCTTTTCTCTTGAAAACGATTTGAAAAGATCCTCCTCTTTCACGAATATAAAAATTCATCGATGAATATGTGTCATTAGGTCATGCAAAATATGTTCCACTATTTCCGACTAACAGTAGGTTAAAAGGAAATACTTTATTCCTCATTTGTGCGTAATCAGAAATGAAAGCGTCAGCACCAAGTTGCGTGTGGTTTTTGATGCGTCTTGTAAAACATCTTCAGGACTCTCATTAAACGATGTTACCTTAAAAGGATTTCAAGTTCAACCAGATCTATATGACATTTTGTGTAGGTTTCGCTCGTTTAGGTTTGTACTCACCGCTGACATTGAGAAAATGTATCGGCAGATTTTCACGAATCCTCGCCTAGATTTTCTGCAAAACATTATTTGGCGCGACTCACCTCGTCAATCTTTAAAATGTTTGGAACTTCAAACCATCACATACGGAACAAACTTTGCTCCCTATGCTGCCACTCGGGTTTTAAATGATATCGCTCTCAATAATTCCGATTATCCCTTAGCATCAGATGCTCTGCTTACTCAAACTTATGTGGACGACATTCTGTCGGGATGTGAAACGGAAAAGATTTACCTAAACTTTATTCTCAATTAACCTCTCTTCTCTCTAAGCGGGTTTCACTTGCACAAATGGTGTTCAAACTCAAATGATTTCTTAAAAAATATATCTCACCCTCAAACCACAGAAGTTGACGTCAATCTGGAAAAATCCCCATGTAAAATTCTCGGCTTGAAGTGGAATCCCTCATCAGACAATTTTCAAATCTTTATTCCTTCACAATCTCTACAAGATTGTCCCATTTCGAAAAGAAAAATTTTATCTTATCTCGCTCAATGCTTTGACCCTATTGGATTGGTAAATCCTCTTATAGTTAAAGGAAAAATTCTTATGCAAAAATTGTGGTTACATAAGGTAGAATGGGATGAAGAAATACGTGACATTTCGATTTTAACAGAATGGAAAGCTCTCTGCGAACTCTTTTCTCGGTTAAAAAATCTCACAATCTCTCGGTGTTTATTTTCTAGTAAAAATATTGCAAATGTAGAATTTCATGGGTTTTCTGATGCAAGTAATCTTACTTATGGAGCTTGTGTGTATATTAGAACCATTTACTCAGACAACTCGGTGTCTTGTAATTTATTGTCATCTAAATCGCGCGTAGCTCAATCAAGACAATTACAATCCCCAAACTCGAACTTTGTGCCATGTTGTTATTATCAAAATTGATTAATAAAATAGTGTCGATTTATAAAATAAACTAATACCTACCTCTGTCACACTTTGGACAGACTCAAATTGCATTATACTGGTGTAAAGCCACTCAAGTCGATGGGCAGCATTTGTGTCGCATCGAGTGTCTGAAATTCAGAACTTACTCATGACTATAAGTGGAATTATGTAAAATCAGCGGATAATCCCGCAGACATGCTGTCCCGTGGTCATTTGAACTCTGATGATTTAACTTTTGGTTTAACGGGCCCAAATATTTGCTCAATCCTAAATTTGAAGTGAAATGTAGAGAATTTTCCTTTCTCGGTTGACATCCTCCTGAGGAAAGAAAATATCTTTAATCGTCAATCAATTTTAGAAAATTTTGGAATTCAATATTTACACGTTTCTCGTCATTTTCTCGATTGCATAGAACAATTGCATATGTGCTACGCTTTGTTCACAACGTCACTCATTCTTATGCAAAACAACAGGCCCTTTGACTATTTCGGAGTTGGATTCCGCGCTCACTGTAATTATAAAAAAGGTTCAACAAGAACATTTTTTCAACAAATCTTGGAACTTGACTCAAACAAAATTCTATCTCACAAGCAACTTCGCTCATTAAAACCCTTTTGGACAATCTTGGATTGCTGCTGTGGGTGGTAGGTTGGAAAATGCAGAAATTTTGTTTGAACAAAACATCCTCTTCTCCTGCCCTCTAAGGATCACGTTGTTTCTCTCTTATTGAAGTTTGAACACCTTCGATTATGCCACGCTGGTCCTCAGAATGTACTTTCCAATGTTCGATTACGGTATTGGCCACTAGACGGACTGCGTCATATAAAACGAATTATTCGGAATTGCACTATTTGTTTTCGATTTAATGCACAATCAGTGCAACAGATCATGGCTAATTTGCCAAAAGACAGAGTGACTGCCACGACCATTCCAAAAGTCGGAGTCGATTTTGGTGGACCGTTCTTCATAAAGTCCTCCCATCTACGCAAGGCACCGGTAATGAAATGCTACATAGCTATATTCGTATGCATGGCGATTAAAGCAGTTCACATCGAGCTAGTGTCAAATCTGTCAACTGAGGCTTTTCTAGCCACTCTTAAAGATTTATATCTCGAAGAGGAAATCCGTCGGTCATTTATAGTGATAATGCCACTAATTTTCTGGGTTCGAAAAATCAGTTAAAGGAACTATACGATTATATCCGAAATACGGATGTGAACACTTCTATTCAAATTTACCTTTCTCAAAATGAAACCAAATGGACGTTCATCCCCTCAGATCCCTCATTGGGGAGGACTCTGGGAAGCCGCAATAAAAGTGCAAATACCACATCTCGCGTGTTGTGGGCACTACTCCACTCACTTTTGAAGAATTTGCCACCATATTAGCTCAAATTGAAGCTATTCTCAATTCTAGACCCTCATTGCTCTCTCAAACGACCCTTCAGATTTTCAAACACTCACTCCTGGGCATTTTCTAATAGGAACTAGCCTCTCATCATACCCTGAAAAGACATTTCCAACTCAGCAGAAGCCAAGTTGTCCTTTTGGCAGCGATGTTCAAAACTTCAGCAAAATTTTTGGAAAAAGTGGTCAGTTGATTATCTAAACCGGTTACAAAATCGACCAAAATGGATGACTGAGACCCGAAATTTGCAGCAAAATGATTTAGTCTTGCTGAAAGAAAACTCTCCCCCTCTGCATTGGCCAATGGAAACATTTGAAGGCGCCGATGGAAAAGTCAGAGTTGTCCGCCTAAAAACACAAGAGGGAGAATTCACTCGTTCCATAACAAAACTGTGCCCTCTTCCGCAGGCAGATTGTTAATTTCTCTTGCGAAAGAAAATGTAAAAATATTCCTTTACATATATATTTGTTGTTTGTTTTGTTTATTTTATAAACGTCCTCGCATTCCCGTTCTCTCAGTAACAAATTTATCTCGGACTTAATCCTAACTTGTTCAATAATCTCCGGTCTCTTACGCCGAATTATTTAGTTAACTTCCTGATTTCAATCAGTTGTAAATTCATGTAGATGTTCAGACTTACAATAATAATTTTTTTTTGCCAACACACTATTGCGATGGGGGCAGTATGTTGCGAAACATCGCAACAACGCAATTATATATATTTTTTTTAATAGATCAACTCTCTCAAAGTTAGTGAAAAAAAAAAGAAGAAAAAATGTAACAAAGTTTTTTTATATAATTTGTTGTAATAAATTAATTTTAATTACAACTGGTCCTTCGTATTTATTATATTGAAAGTTCGAAGAAGTAGTTGACGCAAACGGGGAGCCTTAACTATCGAAGGAAGCATTAATTTAAAGGCACCGTTTTCGCGCAAATAGTATAAGACTTCTGATTTTTTACCTTTTCAATCAGATATTAAATAAACTTAAGTATATCATGTTATTTTATTTTCATTTTGATAAATTGTTTATTATTATTCATTAACTAGGTTTTGTTGTTCCTATATATATATATATATATATATATATATATATAAAGACAACATGGCGCTCGAGATTTTATCATTTTTTCATAATTTTTAGATAACATTTTTTTTGAATTAAGTGAAAATAATTAAGCAGATGAGAAGCATGCAGTATTTCAGGTATGTTAATTAAACTCTAAATTAGAACTCTCCCTATTTCATCTTCCGATTGAGCCGACGGCAGTAGCGATTAATATTTGGTAATTTTTTATTAATTAAAATTATTCGATCAATTACAAATTGTTTATTACATCATCGCTTTTGTGTTAATGTTATAAGTTGGCCCAGTTTTAGTGTTTATATACTTAGGCAGCCGCTTTTAATGTTACAATTTGGCGCGGGCGAGCAGGGACTTTGATTTTTATTACATTGAAATTTATTACTTTGTTATTTTAATTACTTTGTATTTGAGATTTTATTACATGTGTGTTAATACTACACTGGGGCCAGAAAAAGGGACTTGATCTGCTGTTGTTTCAATGCTAGTTATTTTCGCTTTGTTTATTTTGATTATGTTAAGAGTTGACAGAATTTTAAGGAGTGTTACCATTTAGTGTTACGCTTGGTATTTTTATGTGTTTATGCTTAATGAAATTTATTGATTGTGTTATATATTATTTTTTACGATGTCAAATTTTAATTACTTAGTTGATGTTTTATATATTGATGAGTTATTTGTAGAATTAAAATTTTTTTTCAAATGTAAATGAAGCAGAAAGGTTGACACTAGATGAAAGACGTAAATTAAATTGAGACTTTTATTGATTCAAACAAGTGAATCGAAATTAAGCCAAGCTTAGAACTGGAATTATTTAAACGAAAAACTTCATAACATTCAATTGTTAATACATTTATTTAAATTTTGAAACGCTTGAATTACATTACTTTTGATAATGAATTTTTATATTTATACGATCAGTTATTAAATTTATGTAACGATTCTTTAGAATTTATTGAATCCATTTAACGAAAACTTTGAAATGAATTACAAATTTAGATTATTTTATTTTTATGTCACATAATGACGATATTAATACTTCAGTTAGTATTCCTGCTTAAGATTTTTTCCAAATTAATTGGAAATTACAAATTTTTAAGAGTTCCGTTCATGTTTATAAATTTAAAATTTAATGGTAGTAGTTTAGATGCGAAAGTTTAACATATTTTAGTGTTATTTGTGTGTAAATTCCATTTGTTATTTTCTTAGATTGTTCTTCTTCTCTGTTGAATTGTTTTTAATTGAAATCGTAACGCTGTTCACGAGTCTACGAAATTTTCACCTTCCTTTTTGGCGTTTGGTAGGACAGTTCCTATTTCTGGAGATTTTTATGGTCGACTAAAGGATTTCAAAGAGGATGATTTATTTATTGCTAACCGTGAACAATTAGTTCAAGATTTAAATGAACTTTCACCTATTTTCAAACATGTTAAACAAAATTTACATACAGCTTACGAAAGAAATTCAAAATCTTATAATTTGGGACGTCGCCGTTGAAATTAAATGTTGGCGATTTAGTTTGGAAAAAGAATTTTACTTTATCTGATGCGACTAAAAATTATAGTCAAAAGTTAGCTCCAAAATTTATTGAAGCGAAAGTTATTGAGGTGGTATGTCCAACTACGTACCGATTGGCCACCCCTATTGATAATAAACCCTTAGGTGTTTTTCATGTTAAGGATTTAAAACCACATTAGTTCTTATTTTTTCGTATTCTTTTTAATTATTTTTCTATTTTAGTATTTTTACATTCTGGTTTTCTTATTTATATTTTTAATTATTTTGATAATTTTTCAAAATAATTTTATTTTGTGCTTATTTCTCACATTATTTTTGTGGCTTTGCAAACCACTTATTTTATTTTTTGCTACATTTGTTAGCATGATTTTTGCTACATTTGTTAGCACGATGGTTGATATTTAGATCCCATCGTGCGATTGTTTTGTCTAGCATGATGTTTGATATTTAGATCACATTGTGCGATTGTTTTGCCGATTTTTTGGGACATTAGTTCTCAGGCAGATTATCTTCCTTTATTGGATTTACAATTTGCTATTGTTACAATAGTAAAATTGAAGATAACTATTTTGAGTTTACCTCTGATCGTTAATTTGACGTGTAAAACTCATAACCATGGATAAGAAAACTAGTAATGCTTGTATACATTTTTATTTTTTGATTGATTTAGTTATTTTGTTTTTCCTGATCTGTGTAGTGTTACTATTCTTGGACGGTGCTTGAGGACTTCGGTTCGCCTCGTGTCGACCTCGATTAGTTCACTTCCTGATTATGACGTTTTGGTAGTTTTAGGAGGGGGTTGTTGTGTTCGTAAGAGTGCTTCATCTGTCTCTTTGCTATCTCACCTAGATTTCGATTTATTTATAAAGCGTGCGTGTTAGTTAGGGAATGTTTGGTTTTGGACAATGACTGTGGAACAACATGAAACCTGAATCTCGTGAAGGGTAGAGTGGCCTCTCTTGTTCTCCACGACGAAGCATCCTGAGCTAATTTGCCAAGGAAATAGTCGTATCTTGGATTTACCGATTTTGACTCACTTATCGAACGTGACAGTGGTAGTTGTGTTATGTACCTAGGAGGCTTGGTTTGAGACCACCGGGGTAGGGTAATAGAAACGCTCTCTACTCTCGAGTAGAGTGGCGTTTAGCCTTGATTTTTTATAAAGTTGCACGATAACCGTTTCCGGGTTCTTTGCCCACTGTCCCTTCAGGTCATGGTAGGTTTCGGTTTCCGTTCGTTTTTTACCTTAGATTCAAATTTTTTTACCGGATACTCATTTTGCTCTCCTGATGGTGGTTTGCTTCACTAATCCCACCAGTTAAAGTTTTTTACTTTATTTAAGGTTTCGGGTCCTTGATTCTCGACTAGTGGCGTGTGCGGGTGGTAGCGCGTCATTAGCTTTTATGGTGTTGCGAGGGGTCTTTCCTGACCGACATCACCACATTTTCTGTACTTATTCGTACATTTTCTTCTTATTTTCTTTTACCTTTTGCTTATATTTTAATTAGCTTAACATTTTGTATGTTTTAAATTTTAATAATTTCATTTATTAGCTTAGTGTTTGGAATCTCCGCTTTGGTGATCTCCGAGTCCAAATTTTAGGAGGGGGTGTGTAACAACCTTTTTTTTGTGGTTGTATTAAAAAGTACATTAATTTAAGAATCGTTCATTTATTTGGCGTAATATTAGAAAAGTTTTTAATTATTAAAATGTAGAATTGAGAAAGGCAACTTAATTTGCATTTCCTAGAACATATCTTTTGGGTGTAATATTATATAAATAGTTATAGTTCCCTTTCTTAAAAAATTGGATTTATATTATTGTATCCGCGCAACGCGTAAAAACTTTTAGGGGGAAATACACTTGAGTTATTCTGAAAGTTTTTTTTTTAATTCACTTAATGCTGAATGTTACAGCAATAAGCATGATTTTTACCTAATTTTTTATATTTGGTGCCATCATTGATGGTAAGTTATTTTCTAATTCATTATATTTAAAACTAAAGCATTTGTTTGTTTTTTTAGGCACTTCTATTTTACTTATTTTGCACTTAGTTTGCAATTATTTTACTCATATTTTTTTAATGCATACTTTTATATGGAATTTTTATAATAATTATCTTTAATGGCACTTATAAGTCAATAATTTACTATTCTATTATTTTCTGGTTTAAATGGCAATTTTTACTTGAATTACATTTTACAACGCAAGTTCTACATACTTTTATAAATAAATTTGGCGTATTAAACTTCAAAGAAATTCAATAAATTTATGTACACAATATATTAAGGATAAATAAGCAAGACATTGACCTCACCAAGTTCACCATTCTGCTTCATAGTTACCAGTTATAGTTTATGGACAGAACCGTTCAAAGGTAATGTTTTTATATAATTTTAGAATAGTATAAGACTTCTGATTTTTTACCTTTTCAATCAGATATTAAATAAACTTAAGTATATCATGTTATTTTATTTTCATGTTGATAAATTGTTTATTATTATTCATTAACTAGGTTTTGTTGTTCCTATATATATATATATATATATATATATATATATATATATATATATATATATATATATATATATATAAAGACAACATGGCGCTCGAGATTTTATCATTTTTTCATAATTTTTAGATAACATTTTTTTTGAATTAAGTGAATATAATTAAGCAGATGAGAAGCATGCAGTATTTCAGGTATGTTAATTAAACTGTAAATTAGACTCTCCCTATTTCATCTTCCGATTGAGCCGACGGCAGTAGCGATTAATATTTGGTAATTTTTTATTAATTAAAATTATTCGATCAATTACAAATTGTTTATTACATCATGGCTTTTGTGTTAATGTTATAAGTTGGCCCAGTTTTAGTGTTTATATACTTAGGCAGCCGCTTTTAATGTTACAATACTTTATTTTAGGTAAAAGCCGGATCCAAAAATCAGCAATTCTTGTTTATATAAATATACCATTACTTGTCAAACAAATTTTAAAACTAGTAGCACAGATAAACTATCTGTGCTAGTAGTATCGAAATGTTTATAGTTTTAATGTCTATGCGAAAAAAAAAACAAATCATAGAAATACCAAAAGTAGAAAGGTGTATTTTTAAAACTAATGAATGTGTTCTATAATAGAGGTTGGTCGTGGCTCCACTTAGTTATATCTTTTTTAAAAATAGATCCCTGTAATTGTTATGGCGAAAAACTTGAAATTTGCAATAGTATCTTAATAATTAGTTAATAATACCTTTACTTAGTATAATTGACTAAAAAAAACTTTCATTTTATGCGCACCTATTACACTTAATTCTAATCGTATAAACTATCAATTAATTAATGTCAATATATACATCTACCTATTTTTATTTAATTCACTAATATAATAGTATTTTAAATACCTTTTAAAAGATTTCACATTTTCGATTTCCTTAGTGTATTTGGTAATAGGTTATATTGCTTAACACCTTTAAATTAGTAATTTGAGCCGTTTTGTTATGGTTATGATCCAAGAAGCAATTATTTCTACCTCCGTTTCATAGCTGTGCACATCACTGAAACTTTTCATACTGTTGGCCAAATATCCTGGCATTATACCTAGCTTTATTTTAACGTATGAAAGTGGCTGATTTAATTAGTAATAATATTTCTACGTCTACCATTGCAATCTAGCTAACACGATTCTAATTTTTGTATATTTATCGCAGCTTAATATTACTCTCATTACTCTGTTCTGTAACAATTGAAGCCTATCGATATCTCCTTTATTTGCTAAATACATTACAAAAGCTGGACACTATGGAAATGAGGTAAAATAATTGTATTATATATAGAGGTTCGACACCATTGTGATAAGTACCTGCTGAACCTTTTAATAATGGGGACCTGATTGCATTTCGTAAGACCGCTATAGGGCTCGGAACTTGCTCGAGGGTCGTCGCCCCTGTTTACTGTGGCGGGAAAACTTGAAATTTGAAATAATATTCTCATAATGTGGGCCCGATTGCATCTCGTAAGACAACTATAGTGCTCTGGAACTTGTTCTCAGGTTTTTGCTCCTGTCCGGGCCCTCTTGTTTATTAAGGCGGGGAAACTAGAAATTTTAAATAGTATTCTAATAATGGCCCACATACTATCTCATAAGACAACCATAGGACTCCAGAACTTGTTCTCGGGTCCTCTGATTGTTTGTGACGCCATCTAGTAGTATATTTTTAAAACTGTTTTCTGTAATAGAGTTTAATCGTGGCTGTATATTTTAAAAGTAGATTTAACTGTTATGCCGGGAAATTTGAAATAGTATTCTAATAATGGGGCCCGCTACTATCTCATAAAACACAGATAGGACTCTTAAACTTGTCACAGAGTCTTAGCTAATTGCAGATTTCTGTAATAGGGTCTGATCGTGGTTCCATCTAGTGGTATATTTTAAAAGTAATTGGAATGTGGGAGAATGGCGCTATCTAGTTGTGTATTTCGTCAAAAGCTAATTGCAGATTTCTGTAATAAGGTCTTATCGTGGTTCCATTTTAAAAGTATCGGAAGGCGGGAAAGCTTGGAATTGGAAGTAGCATTCCGAACTACACTAGGTGCCGCAACCATAGTCTATTAAATCTTTAATTACTATGCATGGGAAAGTCCTTCAAATTGCTGTAGCCAATTGTAGGTAAATTCTGTCTTACTTGTAAATAATAAGAATTAAACCCATATACTGAAGTTTCAAGCGAAAGTAGTATTTATGACTACAGCATTATGGTGCAATTTTCTTTACACTCCATCTTTACCTGCATGTTTATTCCCAGATAAAGAAATTATTAATGCAGAAGGTCTACAACATTTTTTAGTATTTCAAGATACGTTTTTTGAATAACGTCAATTTAAAAAGGAAACAATTATACAAACATTCCTTCTATATTTTATTTTAATGACTTACAATTACTACAAATAATAATGCGTACATATCACTAATGACATATTCGTTAGTTAATTATTAAAATGCATCCAATATTATGTAATTAATAATGAGAGAATAGTGATAACACTTGACTTTTAAATACACAGGTTTCATATGTTCCCCATTCAGCATATCGACATCTTGTTCATCAAAAGTAATATTTAAGGCGTTTCCGGTTAATAAGGTAGCTCGAACGGCAGGGCTTAAATTTAGTTTGTACAGTAAATGGTACTAATTTTTACAAAATCGGAAAGAGCTTGTTAAATTGAAACTAAATTGTGCCGATATGGTATTATATAGAGGAAAAAAAAACAATATTTCTTATCCCAAGTAGGGGAGACCGGGGCACAATGAAACGAAAAAATGCATAATGAATATATTTAGTAAAATTTTAATATTATGTAAAGTATGAAAAGGTACCAGAATTCTTATAACTTTTGGCATCCATTCACGTTACTTCAATCTTTAATTTTTTTTGTGATTTACACATTATTGAAACAACAGGTGTCTTGTGTTTAATTGTGCCCCACCTATGGGGTACCATGAAACATCCTTTGGGGTACAATGAAACTATGTAACAAACAAATCTATTTTCTGAAGTGAACAGCATATAATGACAAATTAGTGAACATTTAGTGAACCAAAAGTAAGGCCAAATTTCATATATGACTTCTGACGCTTGGTTTTTCCAAAGAAAGATGGTTTTGGCAAAATTTGTTTTATTGAAGTCAAACTAACTAGTGATACGTCTGGAAGTTCCGGTTTGTAAAAATGGTCACATATTTTATCACTCTTCAGAAAATCAATTTCAAAATCATTGTTCTCATCTCTACCATTGACAATTTCACCAACATAATACATTTTATTTTTTGTTCTAGTAATAAATTCTACGAGCACGTAGTCACCTTTGGTTGGCTCAGATTTCAAATATTCAAATTCATAGTCCTCACATTCTTCCATTAATTGATCACTGGTATCGGACTCTTCAAATTCCATTTCCCCTTCAGACGATTCTTCGGACGATTCAACTATAATCTTTTTAGTAACCATCTGCTTTTTTGTTCGATTGACTTTTATGTTTTCTCTTTCCGCTATGGCATCTTTTTCAGGAGTAGAAGTAGCTATTATGCTTTTGCCTTTCCTGCGACCAGATCTATCCGGTTTTCTGTCCTTGGCTTTAGGAAAACCTGTGAATTCTGCAGGACTTAGAAGTGAATTTGTTGAAAGTGTTGCAGAACTAGATATAGAAGTGTTTATATTTGAAGATGTTGCAGAGCTAGATGTAGAAGCTATTGGATTTGTCCCATCATCTATGGAATCTTCTTTTAATGTAGGATCCGGTCGATTCGTCACAGAACTAGACATAAAATCGATATCACTAAAAACGTTTTTATCGAACGGAAAAATGCCAGTCTTTTTAAATGATGCTATGATTGTCGCAGGAGTCATAGCTCTTTGATGAGCATAATTTACACATTCTGCAATTTCATAAATAGAGATCGTTTTTCCGGGATTTTTCATCATCCAGCTGTCAATTGCCATATTATAATATGTTTTAAACGGTTTGTAAACGCCGACATCAAGGGGTTGCATCTTATTTGTTGAATGCGGAGGAAACGTAAGAATTGTCACCCCATTATCTTTTGCTAAATCCAAGGCCTTAATATAAAGATGGTTCTTGTGGTTGTCCAACAGCAGAAGTGTCGGATGAGTTTTAGAGCTCTGAGTATTGTTTTATGAAGTGTCGAATAACTTCAACGAAAAGTTCCTTAGTCATCCATCCGGATGGGTTAGCTAGACCTAGAGTACCAGAAGGTGCACCGGAAATCATGAGATTTTTAAAATGCACTCTAGGAAATATCATTACAGGCGGAATAGTATTTCCAGCAGCATTCACAATACAGCAAGTTGTGACAAGTGCACCCCTCTCAGCGCTAATGCATTTATTCACTTGTTTGACTCCCCTTTCTGCCACAACTTTTGGAGGTTTTTGAACCGTTGTAGTTGCGGTCTCATCAAGATTGTATACTTTTCTTCCGTCAGCAAACATAGGGTTACTGTTATAAATTGTGTCCAGATTGTCAAAAAACATGTTAACATTGTGTTCGTTAAATGTTGTCGCTCTTAACAAACTACATCCTTCCGGACACTAAGCATTGGATGTCTCTTCATGAATCCGTACAACCATTCAACACCAGCCATTTCTTCATTTGACCATTTTTCTGGACAATTAATGGAATTGACTTGCGCCATCTGATAAGCAACTTTCCTAATTTCGAATGTTGTCAATCCATAAAACATACGAGCACAAGTTACGATGTACTCCGATAAGTTCTGCTCTTGCTCTTTGGTAAAAATTTGTCTTACCTGGTAATTAGGTTTCATTCGGATATCTTCATTTTCCTGTGCTTGGGTTTTTTTTCCTAACGTACCTGAAATTAAAACATTCAAGCCATCACAACAATGATTTTTAGACAATAATACAAAATTTTCGATAAATAATTTTTAAATCAACATAAAAACTCACCCAAGTACAGTTGAAAAGTTTAAACCAGTTTGCTCAGCTGCCTTCCTTTAAACTCATCCCTTGATTAACCAAATTAACGGCGGCTCGCACAGAGTCCTCAGAAAAGTTTCCTTTTTCAGTTTTCCGAATTTTGTTTCGCACCACGATTCCTGCATAAAATTCATTTTCAGTTTGGGGCACAATAAAACAGGTTGGGGCACAATGACACACGTTTCATTGAGCCCCGTATCCACGTGTATTATTGTACCCCAACTGTCAATTATACATATTTCTAGGTTAAAAAATGTTTATACAAATTATATCAACATTTTAAACTTACCAACAGAACACTACTTCCTCCAACTGTAGATTAACCACTAAAATGTTTAAATTGTCTAATAAGAGCAGCACATACAACAAAATTACTACAGAACAAAAAAAATTCTTTTGGATCACAAATAATCACATGTATCATAAACAGCCTCGAACGAACTGATAAATTCATAACTCCAGGTTTGACACTTTACTCATAAACTTTGTATATTGTGTAAGAGGTGGCGCCAGCCTATTTATAAATTATGTTTTGACAAATTTACATGTTTCAATGTGTCCCATGTTTCATTGTGCCCCGGTCTCCTCTACAAGTTGATAGTAAAGTGTAGCAAATAATCGTAATCGTGGAAATATGTGGAATGACTATTTTTGGTAACTGAATTCTAAACTGTTAAACATGTTGACTAAAAAAATATTTTGTTTAAATAATTGAAGCAGGAGTTTGCGATTAAATTAATTAAATAGGACAAACATGTTTGTATAGTCTTTGAAACCTTAAATTGCTATGCGTAGGAAAGTCTTTCAAATTGTTGTTGTAGCCAATGGTAAATTGTGTCTTACTTGCAAATAATAAGAATTAATTAATCTTGCTTGTTGCGTTGTGTTTAGATTACCTCGTTAAGGATAATTAGAACCATCAAGGGACTACTGTACATAAAGAATCCAAATTTCTCATGGACACTGTTACACGGTGTTGGAATTGCATGTGTCTTTTAATCTGAGTTACGCAAAACATCTGCATGCAAAAGATCGACAACTGCTACTGAACGTGTACGATTACTTTTGTGAAGAGGGAAATAATGGAACAGTGATATGTGTGAAATCTGTTCAACAAAGAACGGCGGCTGCGATAGGAGTCAGCTAAAAAATGGTTTCCAATGTATCGTAAAACGGGGTGACTTGATAAACGATTTCAAGAATTTGGATTTGTAGAAGTTGCACCGTACGGAATTAATTGAAACAACAATTAGTTTAGATATTTTAGGGTAGGATTCAAGCCGCCTCATGATGGAGCGACTTGAATTCAGCTAGAAACTAGCATTATACAGGCAAGAACAGTCGCAACTGAGACGTCTTGAACCCCCAAATATTAAAAATAATATTTAGAAAATAAGAGGGTAGCAAAGAAACTAGTGATTTTTTGATAGAAACGTTTATTTCTAAAAAATATAATGAAAAATACTTTTCCTTAAACTAAAACAAGAAAATCATCTGTATCCTTATGAATAATTAGTCAGAACTTAGGTATAGGTACCCAAATAAAAGAACAAATGAACTGATAATCGTAAAAAACTCAAAGTAATACAATATAAAAAAAATTTTAAATCTCAAATCCTTAAATTTTATTTGCCCTCGCCTCATTTCTTCAGCTTGCAATAACTTTTGTTTTATTTCTAGTTTTTCGACAATAACTACATCGTCTACTGGGTGATAAATGTACGCATTTGACATTTTATTGCTTAGTTTTAGTTTACAAAGATAAGTTTTATTAGATTCACAACTTAATATGCTTGCCACAAACTGTTTATTGGTGCCTATTGCGGTTTTCATTTCAACATAAATAAAATCGCCTGCTTTAAAGTCGGACAGACTGTCTAGAGTAACACCGGATGAATTCTGAACAGGAACATTATCATTAATGTCAGTAAGTGCACCTTCGTCTTCTAGGTCAGAGAATGATTCCGGATCTAGATCACAGTCATCTAATAGCGCCTCGCTGAAATCACCTTCAGATGAGGACGATTACACCGGTCTCTTTTTTCCCTATTTTTTTTTTCTACAATGAGTTGTGCTGATGGCGGCCCTGGTACGTGTAAGTCTTCCAAAGCGATGCTTTTACCGGTCGATACTGTCAACTTCTTTTTTCTCCCAACTGACGTTTCAGCCTTACATCTCGATTTTTCGAAAACCTCCTTTAGCGATTCAGCCATATTGAATAGGCTGATTGCCTCAAACCCTGACTTAATATTTTCTTTATTCGCATCGATGAGAGCTAAAGCTTGATTTAACAGTCGGGGAAATATTTCTTTTCCGATAACGCCCTTGTTCTTTTTCCATTCCTGTAAGATTTTTCTCCAAGCTCCCTTTATTGGCCGGAAGGCACTGACATCCAAAGGTTGTGTTAATTGGGTCGTAAAAGTATGAAACGAATTTCATTTTCTTCACATTTTGAAAACGTTGAGAGAGACGTGAGTCGCCAAATTGTCCTCAATTAGCACCTTAGGACCTGGGTGTAATCTTGAATAATATGGGAGAACTATGTTGGGCTTTAAAGATGTTAGCATCAAACCATCCAGCACGTGAGCGATTCTATCTACAACCAGGTGGACCGTTTTCGATCTACGTGTTCCACAAATGGTCAGCCTTATAAACTACATAGGCTGGAAGCAATATTCCCGCTGCCGAATAAGCGAACATAACCGACGTCGTAGATTTGGAAGTTTCCATTATCTTTTCGGTCCTTTTACAATTTTTACGAACTATTACTTTGACCCGTCCGGGATCATCCGAAAAGTTTGTTTCAACATAATTAACGATTGATTCGGGAGCAACGTTTTTTTAGAGTTGTTGCCAAATTATTAAAGTAAGAATTAATAGTCTCAGCACAAACTGCTGTCCTACTCTCTTTTATCGACTGAGAGAAACGCTTTGACACGTTCTGCTTATGTCTTTCTAAAACTTTTAATGTGGAGACCACCTTCCCGCTTCTATCTAGGTAAGTTTGAACGATATCCGTTATATCAGCTTGATCAAATGGAAACCCCCAATCTGCTGCAATAGAAATACCTCTAACTAGGTGACTTTCCTCATCTTTTGATAAAGCAGGCTGACCTCCAGGTTCCTTTTGGTGAAGTACTTTTACTTTTCTGTACAATGTGGCACATAGAATACCATAAGTTTCGCTTAAATTACCACTTCTATAAAGGGATACAACAAACTCTAATTGTTCTTGGGTGTAGTCTCTATATTTTCGACTTCCCAGCTTTCGTTCATAATTTCTCACCATGTTCAAGTCACCCATGACACAAAAAAGTAAAATGAAACGCCACTGGTCATTGTGACAAGATAGTTTAATTTTGAGGTTAACATTTTATTCTCAGAAAATTACTACTCAAAAAAAAACAGCTTTATCCGCAAAGATCGTAGGGTCCCTGTGCAATCAGAAGTAGAAAAGTTCAATTTTCTTACCTATTTTCAAATAAGTAACACTTGCGAAATAAGCCGGTAAACATAAACAAACAATTATGTTTTCAAAGAAGTGGCTAAAGACGTTTCGGTGCACTGCAGTGCGAATTTGTATCCAACCGTCCCAAAAAGTTCAAACCGCCCCGGGGGTTCAACTAGCCCCGTTTTACGGTAATCGCTTTGCGAAGTATAGGTGAGAATTTACAATCTCAAAAAAGGAGAAGACTGAAGCCCAAATCCGAAAATCTGCTAGAGCATGTCAAACGTAGTGTTAAGGAAATTATTTATGGGATCTATTCTCGAAAACAGTACGTAACATTTAAAAAGCTACAGAGTGACATTATAAGAAGAGAGTCGTGTACCGAAATGTCTATACCAACTCGACACAGTTGGGGTTTAAGTACAAGAAGACATGCAACAGAAAGGTGCTGTGTGACCAGACCCATGTCGTAAATCAAAGAAATTGCTTTTTACGAACATTTCTTAAAAATACTAATTCATGTAATCCCAAACCATACGTCTACTTAGATCAAACCTGGATAATGAGCAAAGGCGCTGATCGAATATGTTGGCAAGATGGGAGTAGCAGAAGTTGAATGCAACCTACCAAAACATCTTGTGGAAAGAGGTACGTAATAGTCCACGCTGGTACGGAAGATGGGATGCAGGTTTATGTTTCGGTACCTCCAATATATCACTTGGCTACCATGCTTGCATGAATAAAAAGCTTTTTAAAAATTGGTTGGAGGACACAGTTTTAAAGCAATTAGAGCAACCATCTATAATTGTTATGGATAATGCTCCGTACCAGAACGCTTGACAAACGTCATAAGAATTGTCCTTACGGCTGTCCCTGTTGTCATAATAGCTTCCCTTGCCAAGGTGCAAACTCTATCGCTTGTGTTGAGTGTAACAGGGATTTATACGGAAACCATTGCCTACAGCATCATAAACTTACCGATCATATTAGAAATTTAAAAAAAGAACCAGTTTGTGAGAACGAGAGGGAAGAGAATCCGAATTCAAGGTCAAAATTCGTTGTCCTTTAGGCATGTCATATTACAATTCTTAGAAATCTAAAAATAGAACCAAAAGTACATTGACCTTTAAAAGCGGGTCAAGGATGAAAGACATTAATTCTGAAAATGGAACCAAAGTTCATCGACCTCCTCAAGGTCATAGGTCAAAGTTCATTGACCTGGACATGTTTGGTCTATTACAAATAATGGACATGATTTGAACTCAGAGTAGCCGAATAACCCATCTCCATCAGTTTCTTCATAATAATCACATAGGAGTTTCAAAAAAAGTGGGATAGGCACCTACATATTGATTCGCACTAAAATTTGAATGCATTGCCTCGTACGTGTAATATTCCGAACTCAGATTTACTTTAAAGTTCCTGATGCTAATGTGATCAAAACTTACGACTCTAGCTGACTTTGTATACATTTTAGCCTGCTAGAGTGCAACGATTACCCATCGTGATTTTTCTGTGTGGATGTTTTTATTGACCAGGTAATTCGTATTTCCCACGGACGAAACGAAACAGTAATAATAGCATTTTTGATTTTCTCAAACGTATCATGTTTTGCAGCTTCACTGTGTTATATGTGGCAGTTTCCAGTGAATTTTGTTTAACGTTATTGTTTCATCAGTTTCACCGCAGTAGCAGTTTGTATCGCTTCTTTTCTCCAACTGTTTGGCATGGCAACACTGCAGATTGGGTGAGAACTGGCACAGCTACACTACTAACTAGTAATACATAATGTGTACCTGGCACCGTCTGTTGATCATAACTGCCATGTCTACAGAACATAATAAAAGTCATCTACCGTGGAAATGTACATCCTTCCTTTGCAAGCTTCTACAGCATTTTTGCTCACTAACATGTAGCAGATACAAGTAGAAGTGAGGCACTTGCGCATTTACTTTTGGCCTTGCGTGTCTGGGAAAACCCACTATATTAGCTATAGCGAATATAGGCTACACCACGCCCGTTTCTATCTGATTGGTCGTGCGCGCGCAACCAGCTCCAGGCCGATCGTTCTGATTGGAGGACCTAATGACCTACCACGCCCCGCTGGCTTCTGATTGGTCCTTCGACCCCGCCCAGGCTGTATTCTGGTTGGAGGCCTAAGAAGCTGTGTTCTGGTTGCAGATTGGGTTACGCTCCTCTTTCCGCTGATTGATCGTGCGCGCGCATTCGTTATGGTAGGAAATTTGAAAATAAGAGGGTCTTCATACTGTCTCATAAGACAGGAACTTGTGTTAGGGTCTTCGCCCCTTGTCGATGCCCCCTTGCTGACAAATAGTCTTCTGATAAGGGGGCTCCACCTAGCGGTATATTTTCGCGCGGAGTTTGAATTTGTTTGTGGCGCTATCTAGTGGTGTATGTACTAATGAATGTATTCTGTAATAGAGATTGATCGCGGCTCCATCTATCGGTATATTTTTAATAGTACATTAGTACATGCAGGGCCCTGCAATCGTTACGGCGGGAAATTTGAAATACTGTTTCTGTAATGGAGTTCGATTATCGATAATAAAGACTTTTTGTATCAAATCAATTAATCAAATCAATGAAATAAATCAATTAATAAATCAATAAATCAATCAGATCAACCTTAATCATTCAATTAATCAGATCAAACTGAAACAGATCAATCACAACCAAATCAATATAAAGTACGCCATCTAGTGGTGTATTTATAGGACTAATGACTGTTTTCTGTAATAGAGGTTGATCGTGCCTCCACCTAGCGGTAAGTACGCGCAGATCCCTGCAATTATTAGGGCGGGAAATTTGAAATAGTATTCAAATAAGGGAGCCCTCCTCATACTATCTCATAAGGCATGCATAGGTCTCTGGAACTTGTGTTTGGGCCTTCGCCCCCTGTCGACCCTTGGCGGGAAGTTTGGAATAATATTCCAATAAGGGGCCCTCATACTATCTCATAAGACAGCTGTGATTTGAAACTAACACAGATTTCACCCCGTAAGGCAACTACAGGACAACGTGTTTTATTTTACCCAATGCTCATCATTATCATTACACGAGTCTCTCTGGTCTCTCTCGTCTCTTTCATCTCTCCTTTGTTTTTCTGTATGTAAAGTATTTTAATTATAACGCCTTACCCAATGTATTTATTCAGTTACATCACACATCTAACTAACTAATTTTGGTTTGCGATAACTAAGGCCCTGATATTTTTTATTTCAAAGCCAAATCGCCAAGTTGGCTTGCTTATTTTTTTTATTTTCAATAACGCCTTATGACGTTTAGGCTTGTTTATAAATCTAAGATCCTTTTGACAGAGGTGTTTCCGATAAGGCAGATCTTGTATGTAAAATATTTTAATTATCATTTTTCCACTTCCAATAACGACTTATGACGTTTAGGCTTGTTTATAAATCTAAGGTCCTCTTTTGACAGGGGTGTCTCCGATAAGGCAGATCTTGTAATGATCATCTTAAAAATACTATGCAACACATTGTGAAAAATCCCGTCATGACAAGCACTCTTCAAGTCGCGAGACTTATCTTTTTATTACTGGAAATAACCACGATGTTTTGATAGAAGTCGATTTCACTTCAACATATTGAATTTATTTCTATATTACTTTTCGATTTAAATTGGGGTGTAATTAAACATCTGTTTATGTATTTGGTTTGATTGAGGTTGATTTGGCTGATTGGTTTGATTAATCGATTTGTTTGGGGTTGAACTGATTGATTGCTTGAGATTGATTTGATAAATGATGGAATAACCAAGGTATTGCATAATACTTGTTTTTCCGCAATTCTGCTCTGGTACATAAAAATTGACAAATGTCTTACTGAAAATGATCAAACGCTTGGGGTTATTTGATCTTACCTTCTTTGTCCGAATCACCAAAACCTGCAACTTGAAGTTTGTTTCGCGAAAAATACAGCAATTACCTTATCAGTAATTGCTATTTTTGTACTGAAGTTATACACAAAGGGTTTTTGGGCTGCTGACGGTTTACACGAAGAGTTTGATAGACAATTATTCTAAGTTAGTGATTTAATTATAACAGTTCACGCAATTGCATTGCATATCTAGCTAATCCGGCTTACGATAGTTAATGCCCAGATATATACTTGTTCGTAAAGTATGTATGGAATTTATTATTGTTTACATCCAGTTACGAAATCGTACATTCACTTTTGTATAACGACAAGGTAATTAACTGAGTATGTAATCCCCATTAACTGTTTCATTGTTATTACACAGAACTGCATATTTTATCTTTATCTTGATTATCTTTTAAATATCAAAATAGGTCCATTCTTTTTTTCAAACATCTTCTAAATTGAGCAGTTGAAACAACCAAGCATTAATTGTAACAGGTATAAATCTTGATATATGTCTTTTCGGAAATACTAATGTGGTCTTAACTATTTGTTTATTTTAAAAAGTAGTTTTGTATGTGTATACGCTATATAAATACTTCAATATCCAATTCTCCAACACATAGTTATTATTAGAACAGCCGAAAGAAAACACATCTGAAGGTACGCACATTATTTTTAATATAGATTTTACTTGATATTGCTCACAAAAAACACTATTAAAGATTTTAATGTATTATTATCCTTATAGGATAACGACATAAACAAACTCTGTAATAACGTCAGAAAACATTGATTAGTTTTAAAAATACGCTAATAGATGGCGTCACAAACAATCAGGGGGCCGGACAACGGCGAAGACCTGAAAACAAGTTCCGAAGACCTATAGCTGTCTTATGAGATAGTATGAGGGCCCCTTATTAGAATGCTATTCCAAACTTCCCGCCAAGGGTCGACAGGGAGCAAAGACCCAAACACAAGTTCCAGAGACCTATGCATGCCTTATGAGATAGTATGAGGAGGGCTCCTTTATTAGAATACTGTTTCAAATTTCCTGCCCTAATGATTACAGGGATCTGCGCGTACTTACCGCTTGGTGGAGCCACGATCAACCTCTATTACAGAAAACATTCATTAGTCCTAGAAATACACCACTACATAGCGTACTTGATATTGATTGAGACTTATCTGATTAATTGAATGACTGATTAACTTAGCCTTAGCGATTGTAGGGCTCTGCATGTACTTCCAAAAATATATCGCTAGGTGGAGCCGCCAACAATCTCTATTACAGAAACCATTAATTGGTACATACACCACCAGATAGCGCCACAAACAAATTCAAATTTCGCGCGAAAATATACCGCTAGGTGGAGCCACCTCTATTACAGAAAACATTCATTAGTCCTAGAAATACACCATTAGATGGCGCTACAAGCAAATTCAAATTTCGCGCAAAAATATACCACTAGATGGAGCCACCTCTATTACAGAAAACATCCATTAGTCCTAGAAATACACAACTAGATGGCGCCACAAACAAATTCAAATTTCCCGCTAAGAGGTCCACGACGAGGGGGCGAAGACCCTAACACAAGTTCTTACACATGTCTTATGCGATAGCATGAGGCCCCTTGTTAGAATACTATTTACCGTCAAGGGGGACCCTGGCAAAGATCCTAACACAAGTTCCTACACCTGTCTTATGTGATAGTATAAGGGTCCCCTTATTAGAATACTATTTATCAGTAAGGAGAGCTCAACAAAGGGCGAAGACCCAAACACAAGTTCCTGTCTTATGAGATAATATGAAGGCCCCTTATATTCAAATTTCCCGCCATAACGAACGCGCGCGCACGACCAATCAGCTGAAAGGGAAGTGTAACCTAATCTCCAGTCAGAGCACAGCGCCTTAGGCCTCCAACTAGAACACAGCCTAGGCGGAGTTTAACCCTTAAACGCCCGGAAATACTTTAGCTCTTTTTTTTTAATTTTTTTTTACTTATTCTTTGTTAGATGTAAGCAATAAAATGTTTTTTATAAAAAAAAGTCGTCAAAAATTAATAGTTTTTGAAAAAATGGGTATGATCATATGATCATACTGGGCATTATAGATAATGGAATACTAATTATGGTACCTTTGCTGAGAAATTTTATTTACAGTCATTTAATATAATAATATAACCTAAATTAGTATTTCCTATAATATAATGTTATATAAAGAATATTAATTACTTAGTATGGTATAATTCAAAACATTTTACACAAAGCCCTACGTTGCATTTTTTGCATTCTGTACGAACGATGCTCTTTTTTGCCTTTGGATTATTTTCCTTGTTGCATTTTTCATACCCACAGTTTCTTACCTTACAAAATGTTGTACACCATCGTATCTAATGGCTATATTTGTGGCAAGCGCGAGTGGTCTTCTGCAGGATTCCTACGAGCAGTGCCGGACCTTGTCATGAGGTATTGCGCTATTTCTCTTCTAAATTCGACAAATGTCAATTTTTGAAGATGACTTTTTTGTGAAGGGTCCACGCGTTGTTGAGAGTAGCATCAATCATCCAAGTAAAAAGCGGCCACCACCACTTTTTTGACCGTATGCCAATTCTGGTTTCACTTATATTTTGGTCCATTCTGTCGGTACCCCCCATTCCTTCATTATATATTGTCAAGATTGAAGGTCTCTTTAGAACAATATTCTTTTTTGCCGCCCGAGACCATCTTTTTACTTCCGCAGTTGGTTCAACTCCGTAACGAGTTGATATGGCAGTAACAACGCTATTATCTCTCCATCTTACTATTGCGACCCCATGTTCTTTTTCCAAAATTGATTGTATGGCACCTCGTTCTGTTTTTTCAAAAACCTTTTTACTTGCTAAAGGGCAGGTTTTTGGTATCCTATTTTCCCTAAGCGTTCCTGTTCCACTGCAGCCGGCTTCCCGCAAATACTCGAACAAGGGAAAATTCGAGAAAAGGTTGTCAAAAAAAAAGTCATACGGTAATGTGGGCAATTTTTCCATCATTGGCAAAAACGGAGCGGCAGGTTTACCAAATATTGTTTCAATTTTTTCCAATGATGTAGACTTTCCTGTGTAAATCTGAAAGTCTACTAAGTATCCATCTGGAGTATTGAGGCACCACGATTTATAGCCGAAGCGTATAGGCTTCCCCTTATGAATTGCTTCATTCCGTGACGGCCATAATATTTGATCATAGACTCGTCGTAGTTCATTCTAGATGTTGGAATGAAGTTTTAAAAAATTTTTTTTTGTAATGCGTCGATAAATGGCCTTAGTTTGAAAAGACGATCACCCTCATCAATTTGAGAATTGTCAGCTAAATTCAGGAATTGATTTATTTGCAAGAATCGATTTTTTCGCATGGAACCGCTAATCATCAAGTTCTTGACATCTTTTGAATCCCAATACATTCATTTATTGGGAACCCAAACGTATCCACTACATATCATTATACCAAAAAAACATTTTATTTCATCTTTTGAAATTTGTGGATCCGTAGCCATTTTGAAAACCGCATATTTTTTTGTTTCTGTAACAATGTGCTCAATAATGTCATCATCTATAAATTCTTAAAATAGCTCTATAGGATTCATTTCATTATATTTACTGAAATCACTTTGCGGAAACAATCTACCTAGGGGTTTCGAAAGTAAATGTCCTTGCATCCATTTAAACTGTTTCTTAGCTTTGTTGTACTTGTTTACCCATTCATCGAGGCGAGTTGAAATTGAAACAGGGGATGCAGGTGTCGTCGAAGATGTTGAGGAAATTTTTCTAATTGAACGAATATCTGACGTTGATGTGGTTGGAAAAGATCCCAAAGTCGATGAAAGGGCCGGCAAAGTTTCCACGGTTGCAATTCTAGCTTCGTCACTAAATATTATTTCAGCATGCGATAACAATTGCCTTTCTGGAAGATTATCTATTGCCCCCTTCATTTTCGTCCGCACTATCTACATCAGTCTCTACAGCGGGCTCCGGCGGAGTTATATAAATATGCCTTACATCTTTCCCATCTAAAATATTAGCATTTTCCGCAAGTTCCCATAAATCTTGTAGAGAATAAGCACTAGAAATAAAATATTACCGTTACTATTCTTTATATACCCAGTATGATCATTCGATCATGCTTCAATATACCACCCTCTATCAGCCCTTAAAATTTTAACTACGTATTTATTCTTTTATTACAAGTGCACTAGACATATTTGAAAATAGTTAGTACGTACAATAAATTTATAAATTATACATGAAAAGATATAGGACTTACTTATTCTCATCACCCATGATACGTTGAACAAATAAATAAAAAAATTTTAAATTCGTGAACAAAAACTGACAAACGTTGTAAAACTTAACCAACGCCTAACACTAACAAGAATAGACCTTGAAGTGAGAATATAACTCGTTTGAGAGGGGAACAATGCAGGGGTATGTTAGGGAGGGACAATAAACCAGCACCTGTCTTTTTATGATCAAACGATCATACAGGGCGCTTACAGGTTAAGGACCAATCAGAAACCAGCGGGCGTGACCTCATATTAGGTCCTCCAATCAGAACGATCGGCCTGGGGCTGGTTGCGCGCGCACGGTCAATCAGATAGACGCGGGCGTGGTCTAGCCTTAGGACCACGGGCGTGACCTATAGCTAATTAGAAGGTTTTTTCCAGACACGTTCAAGGTCAAAAGTGAAATCGCAAGTGTCTCACTTCTACTGATACATCACTTCTGCTTAGTTCCTTTTTTTAAGCTTGTAGTTCAAGTATTTTTGATTAGCAGGGCAGCAGTTAAATGTAAATAAAAGAACAAATATCAGAACAGCTCACTCCAATTAAAGTGTACTAGTTTGGCTTACTTTGAATGTATGTCTTGCTATACATTTTAAAATGAATAATTTTTTTAGTGCTGATAGATCAAATATTACATTAATTTTTTCTCCTCAAGCTATGACGTATAGATTTTATTAAATTGCATACATATTTTTGTTCTATTTGTATTGCAGTTTTCACTATAAGTAATGCAGCAAGTGGGAGCTAAGTATCAGACATTTGCCATAAAAATGAACTTGGAATTTTGCACCGGATAAATGAATGACTATTTTGAATTTATTACGAAAGCATTAGTTTTGAGAAGTTCAAAAGTGCCCTGAATTGCACTTGTAATGTACGCGTTGGCCGTCCATGTAAAATCGGGGGAGACCCTGGTGTCCATCTACTCGGATGGTACGACGTCCAATTCGGAGCACAAGAGTTAAAAAAGGCTTTAAAACTGTTTGCCTGACTGTCAGCTACTATTACACCCTTCTTCTACATCCATCTTCTCACCATATTCTCAGAAAATTTGTTTAATGTATGTTAGTTTAAAGATCTCTGGTGGTTTTCAACTACATGAAATATTCTCAATTTTAACAAAATAATAAATAAAAAACGATTCAACTTTACTTAACTCTACCTCTACACCTTATAACGGTGCAGAGTGGGTTTATTTGAATTTCACTTTTTGCAGTAATCTTTTAGTAGCTAATGTGTATAAAAAGTATCCTACTATATAATTTGATCACTGTCCCCTTGACCAACCTCTGCAACTCTTAAAAAACAATAGTTCACTAAAGAACTATTTGTTACACCTAATCACGAGGAATGTTATATTGCCTTTGTTACCTGCTGGTCCCACAGCTGTTTCACTTTCCGCGCTTCAATTTCTGCTTAGAATTTACAACTCTACAGCAATAGTAGCATAGAGTAGGGCAAGATCAAGAGTTAACACTTTTTTTATTTTATGGTAATTATGGATTCAATTTCAAGTGGTTGTCAACCATCAGAGATGTTTAAACTACCTCACATTGCAGGAATTTGCGGAATAAGGATGAATGCGGTTAGCAGATATTTGCAATACATGCTATTAAAACTTGTATGGCCCATTCACCGAATTCAATGCATTTTTTGTATGTTCATCGTTTCGATACCAAAAAATTGCATTTTCAATTAATTACATAAATTATTGCAAGAAATTAGAAAAAAGTCCTCACGAAAACAATACTTTTATTGCGTATCATTTACGTATAATTTAGTTATCAGTTCACATTGTTAATATGGCTGGGCAACAGTACCTCTCGTTTCTACATAAATCAAGAATTTGGACTGATGTGATTTTAGAAAAAAAACATCCTAAAAAAGTTTATATTATAAATGCGTTTAGTACAAAAGTAAGTGTATATCATCAAAAATAAATAGTGCATAATACCGTAAGTGAAGGTTATTCCACAATTAGATACAAATGTGGCAACACAGTAGGTACGCTCACTGATACCATTAGCTAAATATACAGAGTTAGCGTGTCCTGATGGGTACAAAAGTATTCACTAGACGTCAACTACGCCTACAGTGGCATATCCTTCCAACTGCTAGAAATTAAATTATGTTGTAGAACTTTACAGGAATTAATTTGCACCGTCCTTCTACAGTGACCATGGATATTATGTTGTAAAGAGGATTTATGTATATGTTCGTTGACATATCGTAAACAATTATGTGTGTGTGTGTGTGTGTGTGTGTGTGTCTATATATATATATATATATATATATATATATATATATATATATATATACAGCGGTGTCTTCTTTAGTACAATTGTACTAAATTTAGTACGTTTGAATGTTACTAATACGTCAGTACTACAATTGATTTAAGTAACCGTTTTTAGTACAATTTTTTTTTAATTTTTAGCATGGATTTTTAATCAAAATGAAGTTTTTTAGAAATTATAATTTTTTAGTTGAGAGTACTTCACTATTGTTTTGTTTTATTCTGATTCTGGACCTGGGGCCTAGGTACAGTCTGGTTTTAAATTTAAACCAACCATTGCATAGAACCGGCGAATCGCGTTGTGGTCATTTGATTTTGATCATTTAGGATTTAGAGAAATTCCAAATTTACCAAATGAATATAAATTTGTGTTTCCACACTCGAGTGCTGTTGCAGAAAGAGTATTTTCTCAGTTATTTTAATTAAGACAAAGTCGAGAAACAAATTATCAACTGCAACTGTAATTATTTATTACAATGTAAATCATGGATCTAACAAAACTTAAAGAACATTTAAACACAAAATAAAATTTCTTTTTCTTATTTTGTTTTAATTCAAATTTCCCGCTTAAATGAACTACTTTTTTTTAGTACTATTTGCAATTACTAGCCTAATTAGATTAGATAAACAAAACTACAATAGCATAACAAAAGCAGATTATATAAACAAAACTAATGTAACCTAAGAGAAAAAAAAAGTGCACGAACCGGGAATCGAACCCGCTCCAACAGCGTGGATGACGACTGTTACCACTACAGCACCAACGCTTTAGCAGTTTGAAAGTGATATTTAAACCATTTACAATAATACCTATTTATGTAGATAAGGCATGCTCGTACTATGTCTTCCTATGTTCCTTTGTTTCCCAATTACTGCCTCATGGAATCCAGAAGTACTAAAAAAGTGACACTTTTGCTTTCGTCACGTACAGATTTTCTTAAACTGCCGCACAGAATACAGTTAAATCACAGAATACAGATTTATCTGTATTCCGTGGTTAAATACAGAACGTGCAGTCGTTGTCGGTGTCTTTTTGATGTTCGTTGTGAAGAATATACCTTGTGCTGCTTCGGCGCGCAAGTATGGCCGACTCAAACATAGAATATGGAATCACTTACAAAGTAATTCTAATTATTAGAGAAGATTTATTGAAAATATTTTAGAATTTCAATTCTAAACTGTGGTAAAACTAAATGACCTAATTATAAATGTAGAAGGTTTACAACTTTTTCATTTTTTTTGCCTGTTTTTTGCGAACCGAAATTCCTATTACAATATTTCAGTGTATAAAATATTCTAAATCTTACAAACAAATTCAATAAGTAGATTTTGGGAAAACTAGAACACGGATGGGAAAATGGAATTTCTTTCAAAATATTTTACCTTTTTGTACCAACACCTCTTTCTACGGATAATTGGGAAAGTACGCTACAAAATTCATAACCCAATTGAAGCACGTGCATATAAAACGATTTGGAAGCATAGATATTTTAGTTGATAAGTATAAATCTCTATTTTTATTGATGTAAGTCCGCAAGTTACTCAAAATTTTGAGTTTTTGATTTGGTACTGATGGTAAAGATTTATTTGCTATACTCCACAGTGCTCTCTGATTGTTTCGGTGTTGTAAAATGAATTTATCGTAGGCGTTCATTTTTGCCTCCTTTAGTTCTATTTTTCTCTTTGCAAAAATGAGTAACACAATGTATTAGAAAACTTATAGGAAATTTTAAGTTAAGTTGTTTCATGAATATGTGTTTATGCACACGTTATAACCTTAAAGCAATTTATAGTGGTGCTTTCTTAGATTTAAATTTAATTTTTGTGGGAAAGCATAACCTAATTGCATTCATAATTGTTTCTATAAACATCTTAGTTTGAACATTGACATTGAGATAGGTGTGTCTATAATAAAAGACAAACTTGTTTCTTGTAGCATGTTGTGAGACATGCAAAGAACAAGTTGGGTAATACCGGTGTACACTCCTTCATAAAGTGTCTTAGTAGAGTGACTATTATAAATAATAGGAAGAACAAGACCATTATGATCAGATGTTATCAAGTAAAAAATTTTCTTAGTTCTGTTCTACCTCCTATATTACTGAAAAAATTGTCTAAACAAGAATTACCACAAGTGCACAGATTAGTATAAGTATTTATATAAACCCTACGATTTGAAAATGTTACAGTGTTAGTTTCGTCACTATTTACTCTTCACTTCTTAAAAATGTCACTTGAGTCAAAATATATATGAATTTGTGATCGTCTGACCCTTTCAAAGATTTTTGAAAGTACTGGTGTAATAGAAATTGGTCGATAATTACGAACTTCATCAATATTTTCTTTTTTGTGTATGGTTGTAATAATCAACATTTTAACAGCGTCAGGATAATATTTTCCTCAAGGATAATATTATCTACGACATTTGTGAAGTAATTATTAAAAGCAGTCGCTGTAAGAATGTCAGAAGTTTTTGATTTGGTACTGATAATAGATGTTTATTTCCTATTATCCACAGTGCTCTCTGCTCGTTACGGTGTTGCAAAATGAATTTGTAGGCATTCATTTTCACCTTCTTTAATTCAAATTGATACTCTTTACAAAAATGAGTAACACAATGTATTAGAAAATCTGTTGGGAATTTTAAGTTAAGTTGTTTCAATGCACATTAGTGTTCTTACACACGCTATAATTTTAAACCAATTTATAATGGTGTCTTTTTTAGATGCAAATTTAATTTTTGTGGGAAAGCATAAGCTGTATTCATAACCGTTCCTATAAACATATAATTTTTAACATTGACGTTTAGATAGGTGTCTTTAACAAAAGATCAACTTGTTTCTGGTAGTATGTTGAGCAACATGCAAAGAACAAGTTGTGTAATAGGGGTGTACACTACCTAATAAGTTAGTAGAGTGATTATCATAACACTAAGAACAAGACCACTGAGATCAGATCTTATCGAGTTAAATTTTCTTAGTTCTATACTATCCCTTACAAGTGCACCGATTATTATACTTATATAAACCTTACGATTTGAAAAATGTTAGTGTTGTAGCTTTAGTATAGTCACTATTAAATTTCACATTAAAGCCTCCACTTATTATAACAGTTCTATCAAAGATGTATCTAATAACGCAGTTTAAATTATTCATTAATATCGGTTAATGGCGACCGATATACAGTAAATATGTGATAGTATCCATATTTAAATACCGCAATCTCCAATATATGTTGTAAGTGTAAAATTGTGAGAAACTTTAATTTCAAACTAATATAAGCATTCACCGGAATAGAAAGTTGACATACCATTAAAGATCTCGTCAAATCTAACAAAGAAATATACTTTTTTGTTAATAGTTGTAATTGACATTTTACAGTGAAAACACAATGCAGTACATTTAATATGACTTTTAATATTAATCTTAAATTTCTATTATATATGTTAAACTATTATAGTACTGTGGTAATTTAACATATAATTGGTAAAGCATTTACTTCAAGGTCTAGGAAAAAAACAGCAAAAACCTAGTCATACCAAAAGCTAAAATTAAAATTAAGACGTACCATTGTGCTTTTAAACGCAGACCTTCCTGCCTATTAAAATTATTAGGATGTTTATATATCTCTATAGCTTCAGGTTTTAAACGAACATAATAATGCGTTTGTTTTGGCAATATTTCCATGTTATCAAATTGAATATCATGATTTAAATTATTATACCATGCTCAGCTACCGCAGATTTCTCTGGTTGACCTAATCTACGAAATCTCATACGTTCTTTGTGTCATGTATCAAAGCTACGTTTTGTGGTTCGAATGTATACTTTTCCACAAGAACAAGATAACTTATACACTCCGGAAGATGATAATGGGTTTGAAACGTCCTTAAATGTTCTTTAATTTTTCTTGCAGGGTTAAAAACAGTCCTAATGCCATGATTAATTAAGATTTTTTTCAATTCTATCTGTAACATTACTTAGTTATAAAAAGAAGAAAGGCAGTACCAAGAATAGTATACTAGTATAAGTACTAGTTTTTCTTTATGGTTATGTCTAGCAGATGTAACAACATTGTTATGTTTAAGTGAATATGCATTAGCTTATAGTGATTTCATTAAATATTTATATTCATCTTAATAAAATTCAGGATCACAAATTCGTTTTGCTCGATCCACTAAAGATTTAATTACACCAATTTTTTGACGTGGATGGTGTTTTGATAATTTATGAAGGATCAATCAGTGTGGGTCTGTTTTTGGTAAACCTCAAAAGATAGTGAGTTATTAGCTTTAGATAGTATGCCAAGAAATGGTAAACTTCCATTAGTTTACTTCTTCGTGGTAAACTGGATGTTTGGATGAATACTATTTATAAAAATTAAAAATCCATGTAGTGCCTCTTCTTCATGTCTCTAAATATCAAGTATCATCTAGATATCTATACCAAACTAAAGGTTTTTTAGGTGCATTTTGTAAGGCGAATGTCAAATTTTTCCATGTACATATTAGCTATAAGAGGGCTACCCATTGCTACACCATCAAGCTGTTCATGGAATTTAGTATTCCACTGAAAATAAGTCATTGTAAGACAGTGCTGCAAAAGAATTGTTATATTCTTTAAAAACTTATTCTAACATCTTAAACAATTCTTAAATAATTATTACTACTGAGGACGATAACTGTAATTGATATGGAAACGTATAGATTTATGTAAAATATAAAAACACACCATTAAAAACCCAAAAAAGCTAAGTATTTTAAATAGAGAAGTTGTAAGAACAGAAAATAACAGTTCTTATTTTCAGATATTTAAAGTTGTTAGGGTCACTCCGCCTAAGGTCACAAAGAAACAAAACACACATGAATAATATTTATGACCTGATGTATGTACTGCGGATCATTAGCCAATTACGTGTATAATGATAAAGCGTTATTGTACGCGTTTATATTTACCTTTATAAGTAAAATTCTCTATAGCGTTTCACATGTAAGAAGTACCGTTGGCAGAAATATAGAGCATATTCAAAGAAAAAAAATTTCACCTAAACTAACGTTTTTTTAAATGCTTTATTAAGTTTAAAAATAACATATTTAGAAAATCGACCAACATAATATAGTTTAATCGTTTCGGACTAAGAAAATATTCTAACATATGGAATTCAAAAGTATTTATAGCAGCTTAATTTTTATTGGTACATCTGTTCACTTTCCTATGGAAAAATGTTTCATACTTGTGGTGCTGTATTTGCTCATAACAAGGCCGATTTTAAAACGTTTTGGTAAAATGTTCTACCGTGTTTCTATGTTTCACTGAAAAATTATTTTTTAATAACGATACTTTAGTATTGAACAATATTAGCGAAAAAATATTCCTAACCATTGCAAAAATGTTTTTCAGAAACGTTTTTTAACTATCTGAACGTTACGTTTCTTATTATCTGTAGTTAAACGGTTTAGAAACTATTACATTAATCTTTTTTAAATTCATTCAACTATAAAATAAGTAAGCTAACTTTGTTATATAACATATATAGTAACAAAGAAAACCATTTGCCGGTTACAAAAAATTGTCAAATAAAAACTACACACAAACGTTTCTTTCTACTAGGGATGTAAATGTTGTAGTACAAATAAATGGGTTTCACGTAATGGCTAGAATGCAATCGGCATTCAGTGCTGACTCATTCTGATGAAATCTACAATATTTCTTGTTCTATTATAGAGAAGATTAGTTTTTATAAATGTACACATTTTATCCATACAGATAATACACTCCTTGTCACGATCATTTAAAGCACCTTCATTGTAAGTTTTAGATATCACTCGACATATCCCAAGATTAAGTGATTTGAAATATTTTCCTTTATGTAGCAGATTGAAGATACATTTTTTTTTCAAAAATCTGTAAACCTTTGTCCCAGATGATACATAGTAAATGTAATTTCTTATAAATTTCGGAGTACCTATCTTCTTTTACACTTCGGGCATTGTACCACCAATGTGCGTTCAAACACGTTTTTAATACATACCTCTCTGGAAATATTTTTATGGCTATTTTCTGCAATAGATGACAGGTGCAAGAATTTTCTCTTTAAGGAATGCTCTTTTGACAGTGATTTCTTTATTCATGTTGTTGAAAAGGTAAGTGAAGGGAACGTTTGAGCCATTTTATTATTTGGGTCTTGCTTATCCATAAAATGAATGTTAAGATAGTTGAGTAACATGTTACATACATAGTGTGTGTTTGAAATTAAGACGGAGTTTTGGCCGTTCTTATAAATTGTTGTATATTTAATCAATCTTACTGCTTTCTTCATTAAGGTAAGTGTTCTTTACGGATGCTTATTTTACTGAATTTGCATTGGTGTTGTTGGCGGGTTGTAACTGACAAATTTTTGATATAGTTAGATTGCTTGAAAAGTACTAGGTTAGGTAGCCCTGATAGATGCTAATATAAAGAAAGTGTAGCGGGTAATACCGACTAAGGTGATCGACATTACCCATAACTGGTCGATTTTACCTGAACCAACATTGATTGTTGGTTGTTTTCAGAAAAACAACTCGCTCATTTTGAACCGAAGAGTCGATGCAACGCGCTGTCAAGGCAGTGCAAAGAAAGGAATTCAGCATTAGAAGTGCAGCAAAACATTTGAAAATTCCTTAGGGTACTCTTCAGGATCGCTTGAGCAAACGATTTCCCAATAAGAAACTAAAGCTGGGTAGACAAGCAGTTTTTACTCGTGATCAAGAAACAGAAGTTGCAAATCACGTATTGCAATTATCTCAGCTATTTTATTGTTCAGCTCCAAAAATTGTTCGAAAGTTAGCGTATGATTACTCATTTGAAAATGGTTTCATGAAACGTAACCATAACTAGTCTGAATAGAGTACTTGCTTTCAATTGTGAAGAAGTCGATTTATTTTACAGAAATTTAGAGACACTGATGGAGAAACATAATTTCGATGCTCATCGTTATTTAACGTTGATGAAACGGGAATAAGTTGTGTGAATCGAGCATCTTGTGTTCTCGCATTGAAAGGACAAAAGCAAGTTGGGATCATCACAAGTGGCGAACGAGGTCCGACGACTACCGTAGTTTGTTGCCTAAGTGCTGTGGGGCAGTATGTGCCCCCTGTTTATTTTTAAACGAATGAGGATGAAAGAGAGCCGGGGTAGAAATGGACCCACAGGTTCACTTTACAGATGTTCTCCATCCGGATGGATAACTGAGGAGCTATTCCTCGAGTGGCTCAAACACTTTGCTCGTTTCGTGAAAGCTTATATTACAGATCCAGTACTATTAGTTTTAGACAACTATAGTACTCACTCTAATCTAAATGCATACAATTTTTGCCGCGTGGACGGCATCAAAGTGTTATCACTGCCGCCACATACCTCTCATAAGCTACAGCCCCTACATATGTCGTTCTTTGGGTTTTTGAAGACTGCTTATCATCAAACATGTGATCAGTACATTAAATTCAAAAACTACCATAGAATTGTCTTGTCTGACGTAGAAGAATTGTTTGGAAGAGCCTTCAATAGAGTTGGTACTATAGAAAAAGGTGTAAAAGGATTCCAAGTCACTGGTATTTATCCTATGGACAAGTACATTTTTTCGGAAGAAGCATTTATTAAACTAAACTCAGCAACAGACGAAAACGAAGAACCGGGTATTAGGGAAGACGCTTTAGTTCCAGGTCCACGTAGTTTATTTACAAATAATAATCGTGAAATTGATAATTGCACATCTCCACCTAGCTGCAGTTCGAATCCTAATCAATTACAACCTCCATTAACTCTAAAAATACGGCACCAACGTAACACTTCTCTATTAAACAATGACTTTTTATCTGTTTGAAGTGGTCGATATTAGATCATATTCCCTTATATATTACTTTTCACAACACACATCATTCTTGAATAAATTAGTTACTATATCCTAGAAAATAGATTTTAAACAAAAAAAAACAAAACAAAGATGGTTCTGAAAAAATTCTCAAAATCTACACAATTTTGCAATATAACTATAACTAATTAGTTGTTACCCACTGGAAAAAGGAGTTTTCCATCAAAGTTATTGTAAAATACACATGCTATTTCAAAAAATGAAGAAATTTCCACTTGCCTAATATGTTGTGTTTGTATCGCAAAAAAGTAGATATGACTATTGATTTACAATATACAAGCGATTAATTAACTATGATAGTAATTGACAAAACTAACAATAAGTACTGAATAAGTTTTAATCATACTAAATAAGAACACAAAAATTTAACTAGTGAAGTTCAAACACAACATTGCTTTTTGTTTTCACAGTTGATTAACACATCAGAACCTATATTCAAAGTTAAACCATCACAGCTGGTAATCTGCCATATGTACACACCGAGGCTGTATAGGTTCGAATTTTGGACACAAATTCATATAGCTGTGATTTTTGAGTTATTATTCTAAGGTTATAAGTTTATTCCGATTCAACAATCAGTTGATCATTGTGAACTGCCACAATATTTTCAGAGGTACACAGAAATCTTTGAATGCTGTTGTCATCTTCAACTGAAAAAAACACTGTTCAATTTTTCATAGATACAAAGCACAATAATCGCCAGTATTTTAAACATGTCTTGGTAAACCTCTATCCTTTTAAAAACATCTACATAATGATTCATTAATCCTCAATTTTATCAATTTTCAAATTTTTAGTAAACTTGACATTCTTGAAATTTATAACACAATGTTTTACACAGTAAAATTTGACAGTGACATTAGACTTAAGTTGTTGTTAGTTGCTACGGTAACAAAAATTTATTTTGTCAATTTACAAGTACCTAGGCTAGCCAGATATTCAAAAACTCTATACAGAAAAACGTTTTATATCCTGAGTTGGTGTTCACATATAAAAAAAAAACTTAGAATTAGGTATAAAATTTCTATATTTTGTAAAATTGATAGTTTTACAATTTCTGTGTTAGTAGATTTAGTTGATGATGAAATTATCTTGCACTCTTTAAACACCAAAACTCTTATTAACAAATTTAACATGTAGGTACTACCTGT